>BSQZ01000078.1:0-562500 GCA_033239005.1 Lamellibrachia satsuma | reverse complement strand
AATTTAGTACATAGTATTGGCGTGATTGTAATTATACCTAAGTGGCAGCATACATTTCTTCAAAGGGTCAAACATAACACTTAAAGTTCTTAGCCCCCGGTCCTCAGACATTTGTAAAAAAAATACTCAATTCCGCACATTACTACAATCTATCATAATTTATCATTGAGGTAAACTATGAAACAATTAGTGATACAAAAGATCATTAAAATTAACGTTTCTTTAATTTGGTAAAGCGTTAAACAATCTTACAGAGCCACGCCCTTCCTGTGCATCAACCTATTACTCAGATGTACAATTCTGTGCCATCACGGTAGCACCTGTCATTCGAACAAACAATAAAATCACATTATATAAACCATTGACAAGTTACATTTTAGAACATAAATGACCTATAATATCTTACAATTACGCCATTTAACGTTGTGTTTGCTCTAGACACACCACATTTTAACCAAGTAAGTCACAGGTAAATATAGCTCTGAAGAGCAGACCAAGGAAACGGTAACAGTGTCGATAACGTCGTAAGTGACACAACATATCCTATAATTATTTCGTGCTTGAACTGTTACCCTTCCTTGCACACATATCGATGTCGACATTGATGAACGCTTAAGACACTGATGTTGATCACAGAGTACGTTGAGAGTTCTGCTGACAATAGTGACGGTGGTTGTACAGTCTGATTCGTGAGGCACAAAGTCGATCGCCTGTAGACATTATACATTCAAAATAGATTAATCGTCGTAGTATCGGACGCGGTGTTTCGAAGACGTTCCATTTCTGCGGTGTCTCTTTTCAGGTTATACTTGTATATTTGTAGTACTGGTTGTAGAGATGTTGCCTTTGACACAGTTCACAATGTGTTGTATTTAATAATAATAATAATAATAAATAATAATAATAATAACAATGACAATAACATGTATAACATAATTTATTGTAATAATTATCGTTAAATACATTTTAAACTAACGAAAATTGAAAGGTTATCAGTAATTCTCGTCCTTACATAATACATGCAGTGTTTACTTAAAACACGCCGTGTTTATGGAGAAAACCTAATGCCCTAACTTGTTATATTTCACGAAAACAGTGCGTCGACTTGCATTAGCTAGTGTGGCATACTGCCTCGACTTTCTTCAGTGACGTACTAAGTTAACTACTAACTGACTTAGAGAAACCAAACCTAAAACGTATGCATATAATATTTAACAAATGTATATTTCGTGTTTACATTCTATCTCATGATTGCAATTAAATAAATAATTGTATTATATATTATAACTTTTTTCCCGGAGAACACGAGGAGCGGCAAATGCTAATTTGTGACATTGAATCCATACAGGTACATCCAATGCACGCCACGCGGCATATGTTATAAAATAACAAGGTAATCTGGTGTGGAATTAGACAATGGGCCTTGGGGACTCTGCAACTTAAACATACTGGCACAGTTGTGCAAAAGAATCCACCAATCAATAACACGCTGACTGTTAACACCTGAATAGCTTTGCTGTGATTGATATATAATTATATGATTGTAATAAAGATCACGCTGTGTTTAACGTTATTCGTTATTTTGGTGTGAAGTTACTACACAGGTTATTATTGATATCATTACTATTACTAGAAAAAATGACCTTCCTTCGGACGGGATAATTTGGTCGTTCGAAAGTGACCGTCACAATAACAATATTTAGAATATTTCGCAGAAATATCCATTTATGCCTAAGTACTTGGTGATGCCAGATAATATTTTGATGGCTTCTGGGAATCAAACTCTCGAAACTGCGACATAATACTGGCAATTATATTAATGTCGAAGACGTCTTGCCCTTGTATTACTGGAGGTGGGACAATCGAAGAAAAAACGCATAACGTTGTCAACAATCAACGTAGTTGTTCCAATAGCGTTGCGGACAGTTGCACGTAATAACTACAAAGAGTAACTCGATTGTTTGTAGAAAGGGTAATAGCAGGGTGTATTTCTAAAAAATAAAACCGAGCAGATCTGACAGTGGTGTCATAGATGAACCCCTGTCAGTTTGGCGCCCATGATGCAAAGCGTCTAGGAGGAGTAGCATAGCAAACATGCGAACATACACTTTGCCCGATCATAGCAAAATTAGCAGCAGCAGCAGCAGTTGCAGAGGCAGTAGCAGTAGCAGTTGCAGAAGCAGATGCTGTAGCAGCAGCGACAGCGGCAGCGATAACGGTATCGGTAGCAGTAACGGTAGCCGTGAAGGTAGCAGTGGCTGCAGCGGCTGCAACGGCTGCAGCGGCAGCGGCTGTAGCAGTAGGAGTAGCAGTAGCAGTAGCAGTAGTAGGAGTCGGAGCACCGGAGTAGAATATTTTTAGAAACGAAAACCAAGACGAACTCTCGCGATTGCTGGCGATTTAAGTCGAACGTCGAATAATTAGAATAGCGGCGTCAGGAACGCTCAGACCCTTAAACACACCTGATACCTACTCCATCAATTCCTGATTGTTAACTCCCTAACAAAATAAGCTATTTGACGCATCATATTTCATTAGCCACTCAAACGACTGAAGAAGATCCCGAACTCTAGGCGTACCACGTGTTCGCAAACCCTTCCGATTGTTAGAAATATCCTCTATCGATTTGTTACTGAACTAATAATCCTAATGACTTTGTAGTGGAATTATGATTCGTCATGTGTCGAAATTTAATGAAGTAGATAATCCAAGCGGATTGTTGTAAATTTATATACTACTGCTAGTATTGTCAATAATATTAAGTAGTTTGTAACTATGTCTGTCTGTCTATCTGTATGTATGTATGTATGTATGTATGTATGTATGTATGTATGTATGTTCCCTCGTATCTGCATCAGTTTCTCGTGTATGGGGCTGACATTTTGTTTAGACGTGCCCAGGGACCATGTTAGTGGTTCGTGCATTAAACAATATATATGAAAGTCCCCGGGTGTGGGGTATTACGTCAAAGGAACCAAAGTGGACGTTTGACGAATGTGACGTCACTCAGAACAATATGCAATTGCAAATGTTTTCATGCGAACGCTACATGAAACAAGCAGTTGTAGGTGATTTTTTTTTGTGGCGCGAAGATGCCATTGCCACTGGTATTGCAAGTACCATAAGCTCTTGGAGTGGTTGCCTTTCGCCTAGTTGTGCACATAAGACACCCTTCGCTAAGTCAAGTTTTCGTGAATATTGAACAGTATGTTGTTGGTGTAGCGCGGAATGTAATTTTCGAATGTGTCCCTTACAATTTCACTACATCAAATGAGCGAAATGCTAGTAAATAATGTTTGTTAATTACCGGTATCATTATATTAGGCATGCTAACGGGAATACACAAATATAATGTAATGTATTACCGACCTAGAAATCGAAAATTGCGAAATATTCCTAAATGGACTGCGCCACTACGAAAAATCAATTTTGAATTTTTTCTATCATTACCTTTTCAAAATGATGTACGAGCCGACGTAGATCATAGTCCAAATGTTGGTACGGTGTAGGTACTTGACATTGGAAGCAAAATGGCATCCTCTTAGATAATGTTGCAGATTACGAAACGAACGTATTGTTGAGGACATCCCGACTCAAACAGAAACAGCATAGATTATCAAATGCGATGGCATCGTCTTAATGAAAGTGTCAGCGAAATCCCAAGCAAACGAGAATGGATTATAAATATTCTTCTTCTTCCGCTCTGGTCCTTTGAGGGGTGATGGTCACATCACGTATTATGTTCCGCCCTTCCAACGAGTCGTCTCCATCCATCGCCATCTTCTGCCATTCTCTTCCAGCATATTCCTTCTGTCTTCTCTTTTCACTGTATACATTTTATACATTGTAGTTTCTGCTCCCCTGTCTCTGCCAGCGGGACTGGTTTCAACACATACACACAAGCTGGTACTACGCAGGGTTTCAACCCTTTTCCATTTAGCTGTTTTGTCAACTTTGTTTCCCAGATAATACCATCCACCCTCGTCCACGCTGCTGTTCCTGCTTGCAATTTCTCTGTATCTCTTTGCTACTTCTTCCATCCTCATAAACTGTTCCGGCCAAGTAATGGCTTTTCCGCAAACACTACACGCAGGCCCACCACCTGTTCACCTATCATTCGATCTTCTGAAGATTCAGTTGGAAGCCATGTTTTCTGAATATGTTATTCCACTCTGGCAATGTCAGTAGTTCCTCCTTGCCATCTGCCATCAATGTTAGGTCGTCAACATACAGTGTATTTCCAGTACTTCATGTTCAGACAGGTTTCCACTGATCAGGTTCGTCACCATCTTGAAACACATCAAAGCACTTCTCTGTCCGAGGCCCACGTCTACTACAAACTGTTCCCCAACGGTCATCACCGCTGCTGGCTCCTCATACATTGCCTCCACGCCACCATAGCATTTTTAATATAACACATAATTTATCGGATTAGAAGTTTTTGATGATTAAAGTAAACCTTTTTTATACCTTGCTGATGCTTAATTTATGGTAAAACTCTGAGCTCGTTTGCTACGGAAAGGCACACTGATAACAAGTAATTGTAGGAAAACGTTAGTTTTTGTTAACTCTTAAGTGAATTGCCCCCAATATATGCAATTTGTTTCCCTCTAAGTGCTCGGAAGAAGCAAAGTTCAGCACGCTGACAGATAAATGCTACTACTTCTATGCCCATGTAGACATAATCATGTGCAAACCCATGAGCGGCGTCTATGCCCAACGTCACCGGCGACAATAAGAATAGGGAAGTAATAATTCCCCTAGACGCTCAAGGCATAGAAATAAGATCTACCAACACTTGCATGGAAATAAGCCTGCTTGTATTAATAACTTTTTGAAACGACTAATATGCGTGATGTGGGCCTATTTACCGTGTGATAGCGTGAGATGGAAGCCAAATGCGTACGGCTTGGTAGCTCTGGGTTATACCTACGCCATGCGAACCTGTATGTTAATTCCTTAACCAAATAAGCAACTTGACGCATCGTGTTCAATTAGCCATTCAACTGACTGAATAAGATGCCTCAACTATAGGCGTACCACGTGTTTGCAAACCCGACCTATTGCCCTCTATAAAATTTTACTGAATTGGATAATCCTAGCGGCTTCATGATGACATGATGATTCTTCCGCTATGGTAGTATGTGTGTGTGTGTGTGTGTGTGTTTGTGTGTGTGTGTGTGTGTGTGCGTGCGTGCGTGCGCGTGCGTGCGTGCGTGCGCGTGCGTGCGTGCGTGCGTGCGTATGTGCGTGTGTGTGTGTGTGTGTGTGTGTGTGTGTGTGTATGTGCGTGTGTGTGTGTGTGTGTGTGTGTGTGTGTGTGTGTGTGTGTGTGTGTGTGTGTGTGTGTGTGTGTGTGTGTGTGTGTGTGTGTGTGTGTGTGTGTGTGTGTGTGTGTGTGTGTGTGTGTGTGTGTGTGTGTGTGTGTGTGTGTGTGTGTGTGTGTGTGTGTGTGTGTGTGTGATCATGATAACATTAATTATTGATCACCACAAATCTTTAAGGTAGATGAATACCAACATCAGCGACCCAGGCATACAGCCAAGATCTAATGAGCTTTACTATCGTTAGTTGTGTACTAGACAAGGTTGGACCTCTAGAAGACAGTGCTGGAAATATAATATCACAGGGGTTTTTAATGGCGGAAGACCTAAATGGTTACTTCAGTTCAGTGTTTACCAAAGAAGATATTAGTTCATTACCAGTTGCTGATGCTAAATTTCAGGGGGCTAAACCTGACTATTTAGGTCCGTTAGTTGTAACTCCAGAATTGGTAGCTAAGAAAATAAAGGCAATGAAGGATAACAAATCACCGGGAGTGGATGGGATTCCTCCAAAATTACTAATGGAAACAGTAGATCAAATCAGTATACCACTTGCAAGAGTATTCAACTTGTCATTAAAAGAGGGAGTTGTTCCGTTTGAATGGAAAGAAGCAAACATCATACCATTATTTAAAAAGGGTTTGAGAAATAAGTCAGAGAATTACAGACCAGTGAGTTTAACGTCAGTGATTTGTAAATTATTAGAAAGGTTAATTAAAGACCATATGGTGGACTTCCTCGTTAAGCATAAATTATTAAATTCATCTCAACATGGATTCCTTAAAGCGAGGTCATACTTAACAAATATGTTATGTTTTTTGGAAGAAATTACTAAGTGGATAGACGTGGGATCGCCAGTAGATATTATCTACTTAGATTTTCAGAAAGCTTTTGACAAAGCGCCACATCAAAGATTACTACTTAAATTAAAAGCCCATGGTATCGGGGATAGCATAACTGACCGGATAGAACAATGGCTGACTGACAGAAGACAACGAGTTGAAGTAGATGGAGAAGTTTCAAATTGGAAATCGGTTTTGAGTGGGGTACCTCAAGGATCAGTATTAGGACCTATATTATTCTTAATTTATATCAATGACTTGGACGACAGTATAACAAGTAACGTACTGAAATTTGCGGATGACACAAAACTGTTTAAAAAGGTTAATACTGATGGTGATAAACAACATTTACAAAACGATCTAGACAGATTAGTGAAATGGTCTGAGAAATGGCAGATGCTGTTCAATTTTGGGAAATGTAAATGCCTACATACAGGACATGGGAACTTGAATGTAAACTATAAAATGGGAGATACTTTTCTGGGTACTACTGTAAAAGAAAAGGACTTAGGAGTTACAATAAGCGCTGATATGAAAGTTTCAGAGCAGTGTGGTATTGCAGCTTCAAAGGGTAATTAAATTATTGGATTGATTAGAAGAAACATAACATACAAGGGAAAAAAGTTAATTATACCTCTTTATAAAGCAATAGTTAGACATCATTTAGAATACTGTATACAAGCATGGAGACCATATCGTAAGAAGGATACAGATACGCTTGAATGCATACAAAGGAGAGCAACTAAAATGATTCCAGAACTTAGAGACCTTAGTTATGAAGAACGCCTGAAAGAATGTGGTTTAACAACTCTAGAGACAAGGAAGTTAAGAGGAGATCAGATTGAAGTGTTTAAGATATTAAATGGATATGAAAATATTGATAGAAATATGTTTTTCTCACTCAAGAAGGATAGCAGAACTAGAGGACATGAGGTAAAATTAGTAAAGGATCAATGTAGATTGGACATCAGGAAGCACTCGTTCGCACAGAGGACAATAAATGAATGGAATAAATTGTCTACAGATTGTGTAACTGCTAGCAGCGTGAATATGTTTAAAAACAAGGTTGACACATATCTCAGGAGGGCGGGTTATAAGTAGGTGAACATTGTTGGACTCTCGATAAGCCAGTGGCGTCCTTGTCCACTTGCCATCTGGGCTTTTGGCTTGGATGGCAAATCTTGTTAAATCTTGTTAAATCTAGACGGAACGTCAATGCTTTTACGGTATTATTCTAGTAGCAAACCGTTCGAAGCGTGATAAACATTCAGAATGCGTCATCACATGTTATCGCCCAAGACATCTAAATTATTGCTTGTCAATTTTTTAAAGAAGAACACCTACGCAGTTTATATACAAAAGATTGGAACAATTTTCTGTCCTTTTCGGGTTCAAAGGTGTGTATGAACTGGGCGTTTGGTGCACACCCACGACAATAATTATTGCCTAAATTTTACACGGCATTTTACACAACATTCCTTTTACAATGCCCAAATAAATCGCTCATTGTGTAAGCTGACGTTGTGTAGAGACGCCCACCTCAGCAGGAGGGAAAGAAAGCCAGTTCTCACGCGCAAAACTGTATGACTGCCGTAGATACTGTCAAATTAGAACGCAAAAGTATTTTTTAATTATGCGTTGAATTGCTTCTGTCTGTCTGTCTGTCTGTCTGTCTGTCTGTCTGTCTGTCTGTCTGTCTGTCTCTCTCTCTCTCTCTCTCTCTCTCTCTCTCTCTCTCTCTCTCTCTCTCTCTCTCTCTCTCTCTCTCTCTCTCTCTCTCTCTCTCTCTCTCTCTCTCTCTCTCTCTCTCTCTCTCTCTCTCTCTCTCTCTCTCTCTCTCTCTCTCTCTCTCTCTCTCTCTCTCTCTCTCTCTCTCTCTCTCTCTCTCTCTCTCTCTCTCTCTCTCTCTGTCTCTCTCTGTCTCTCTCTCTCTCTCTCTCTCTCTCTCTCTCTCTCTCTCTCTCTCTCTCTCTCTCTCTCTCTCTCTCTCTCTCTCTCTCTCTCTCTCTCTCTCTCTCTCTCTCTCTCTCTCTCTCTCTCTCTCTCTCTCTCTCTCTCTCTCTCTCTCTCTCTCTCTCTCTCTCTCTCTCTCTCTCTCTGAGAAACACGCACACGCACACGATCCTTTAACATTTTATCGTTTTAATCACCAAATGATTTGACATTGATACAACCCATCATGTACATTAGCTTTGACGGCCATTTATCATTTAGTGATAATCTTCCTGGATCCATCTACTTGACATTTTCACTTAACACGATTATCCTTATTTATGTATTGAGACAACTACATCCAATGGGTATATTAATTCCGACCGTCCTTACATTACGTTAAATAAGATATACGTTATAACGACTTTTTTATTACGAATACGCAGTTTGAAAAAACAAAACACTTCCCTTCCGTGAATCATAAGTAAGCGTCCAATCGTCGATATCATTACGTTTCCTTAACTTCCAGTTGGTAAAAGCTGCTGCTTGGGGCAAAACGTTTCTCTGTATCCGATGAAAAATATTGGGACGACCATTTCAAATTTGCGCGCGATACAACCCTCCATGCGCGCGATACAACCCCCCAAGCGCCAAACAACCTCATCTGCGTGAACTACACAGTTACAAAATACTCTTTTTTATTTTGACAACATAGATATTTTTACTCCTTTGATTCACGAGTCTTACGGTTCTCCTCTCTGCGTAGTACAGTACTTCTCCTGGTTTAAACATCTGGTAGAACGGACCTATGATGTCATGGAGTCATTATAATTTTAGACCATCAATTGGAACCAAGTGAAATACAATTGTGCTCGAATAACGCAAAAAGTTGGTCAGCGCCTCTGATGTATGCTGATTTATGGAGAGTAAATGGTTACACTGAATACTTATGATGTCTTGCTAAATTTACATTTTATGAAAAATCCTATGTTGTAAAAGCTGGATAAAAGTCTTTCAACAACGTTGTTATACATGTTAAAAGAAATGTTGCACAACGTGCATTACATAGCATAATTATTTTTATTGTTTTATATTGTATGCAATAATGTAGTAATGAGCCTAGTTAACCACATTTAAACTTTTTGTGTGTCACTGAAACCAACTTTAGAGTGTATGCTCAAAAGCGTACCGCGCCATGGTAAGGGTGTTGACGGTAAAGGTGTTGCTTTGTTACTATCCATTGCTTGTAAAACCAAGACGCTTTATCATGGGCAGCCTAATCCTATTTGATGTTAAGCAAACGATCGCGCCGCACAACGAACGGTTTAATATTAATGTGTGAACTTTTGTGTTGTTTCGTGCATGTCGTGAAAAGTGTTTTAAAGACAAATCAAACATGGGTAATGTCCTAATGAAGAAGCGTTACAGAGGAAAAGTAAAAACATTCAAACATAACTTATACATTAAACTAAGAATGTCATGTTAACTTAATTCGATTATTCGATCGATTTGTAAATAAGTTTACTACAGAAGCGTTTTCAGCGCGGAAATTCAGCAGGGACAGGATGTTTGGCGTACCGGTCATTACAAATTATCTCCCTACAAAAAACTGCCTAAACTGTGTAGTACTGTTTCTGTTCTGCAACAAATCGTGTTGTTGAAGGATAACAAATATAACCTTTGCAGACATTATTTTACATCGGTTCGGTCATCAATTGATTGTCTAAAAGTTTAAATACTCGTCAACGATGTCAAATGTATTTCCGTATGACAGATGCTTCGTAGGATGTTTGATGTTTTATTCTACATCTTATTGTGACCTATGCATCAGGCTAGAATCCATATTGTGTCAACAGATCCGACATGCAGCAAGTCGAGTGACTGTCTGAACGGGGGAACTTGCTTCCAGAACGTCTGTCACTGCAGAGATTTCTACACAGGAGACCACTGCGAAACTTGTGAGAAGAATGTTTAATATAATATATGTAGTTAATAAACGTATCAACGTATAAACGTTAATAATATATTATACAATAAATATAGCTGATGAGCTCCAGCGTGCTAAAAACCGCCACGTCAGAAAGTATTATCGCAGGTAAAACTGTCAACGAAAAACTAGTGCAAAAAGGCAAAGTTACACATCAAAAGATGTGTATGCAGTATAATTAAATTAATGTGTAAAAGTTAACGATGCATTTTGTACAATGTAAAATAAGATTTGGCCCAACCAGAATAAACGAATTTGCAATCGTAGCAGAAATTAGGCCAACATCCATTTAAAATGTAGACAATCATGTCATGTGAATTGAACACAGACACTTCACTTATTGCAGCGTTCCATTGTAAGACAGACGCTGATTGTCTCAATAATGGCAAATGCACCAAATGTGCTCCGGGCTTCAAAACGACCTGCGACTGGGCTTTGGGCTACATCGGCGTCAACTGTGGTAGGTAGCGACCTCTTGTGATCGTTTGTGAAACAGCGCTGTCTTTCATTTGTCTCGTTAAAGGACAATCGAGCCATATGTTTACGGGTGTCTTCATTGTGCATGCTACATGAAAGTCGATCGCTCACCCCCATCGAAACGCTACGCAACGACAATACTAGTACTTTTTTGTAACTCGGATATTTATGTGGAATGGAAAATTGTAGATAGGTAGTGTTGATTTAACAAGATTTAGCAATATTGCCATCCTAAACTACAAGATGGCAAGTGGACAAGGAAGCCATTGGCTTGTCGATAATCCGACAGTTTTATCATCTATGTATAACCCGCCCTTATCAGATATATGTCAATTCTATTTTTAAACATATTCACAATACTACCGTTAACACAATCATTTGACAGTTTGCTTCATTCATGTATCACCCCTTGTGAGAATGAATTCTTTCTCATGTCCAACCTATACTGTTCCTTAGCTAATGCTGCTTTGTGGCCTCTGGTTCTACTGCCTTCCTTAAGTGTGAATACCATATTCCTAGCAATATCCTCATAACCTTTCATTATTTTAAACACTTCGATTTGGTCTGCTCTTAGTCTACTGGTCTCTAGAGCTGTCAAACCACATTCTAACAAGCTGCTTTCATAGATAAGGTCTCTCAATTGTGGAATCATTTTAGTTGCTCTTCGTTGTATTCTAGCTTGTCTTTGTCCTTCTTACGATATGGCCTCCAAGCTTGTATACAATATTCCTAATGCAGTTTAACTATTGTTTTGTACAGGGGTACAATTAGCTGTTTTTCCTTATAATTCATAGTTCTCCTAATTAGCCCTAACATTTTGCTTTTAGTTTAAGTAAAACATTTTGATGTGGTACTTTATCGAAAGTTTTCTGACAATATAAGTAGACAACATCCATTGGTGACCCATCATCGACCCACTTTGTAATTTCTTCCAAAACACATAAGAGATTGGTTAGACATGGCCTTGCTTTAGGAACCCATGTTGGGATGTATTTATTAATTTATGTTTTACAAGGAATTCTACCATGTGGTCTCTGATTAATGTTTCGAATAATTTGCATACAACTAATGTTAAACTCACTGGTCTGTAATTTTCTGACTTTTTCCTCGATACCGTCTTAACTAATGGGGTAATGTTTGTTTCTTTCCATTCTGAAGTAACTATTTCTTTTTTAGTGACACGATAAACACTTTTGCAAGTGGTGTACTAATTTTCTCTTAAATTTCCTTTAGCAATTGTGGTGATATTTCTTCAAATCCAGGTGATTTATTAGTTTTCATGTTCTTAATTGTCTTTGCTATAATTTCAGGAGTTACAATTAACTGCCCTAAATGAATTGATTTGTCTCCCTCAAATTTAGTAACTGGAAATGGAAGTGAGCTGATATATTCTATGGTAAAAACCGGGCTGAAATACTCATTCAGGACCTCTGACCTCTGCCATTTGAAATTCGAATGTATGTTTCCACTGTTGATTTCCAGTGGCTCGTCCTTATCTCGAACTTTCTGTTTACTCATTATATAAGCATAGCAACTCTTGCTCTTATTTTTTATATTACTTGCCAATTCTTTTTTGAAAGGTTCTTTTGGATTTTTATTTCAGTTGTATGTATATTATGTGCATAGTTTGTGTAGGTTAATTTGTTAATCTTAGACATTTCCATTACTGAAATTTGGAGATGTTGCCCCCACAGCATCTATTTGTGAGCAATTTTTCTAATAGCCTTTTTTGATAGGTGTTTCTTCCTGGACCTTTTCCTTTGTTTTCTTAATGGAACAAATCTCTCAGTAATGCCCTTAATCTCATTTATTAAACGAGTTCAGCATTATGTTGCCGTCTTATTCCTCAGCAGGTTATTCCAATCTATATTTGCTAGATGTGTTCTCATCTCTTTATATTTGTCTTTGTTGAAGTTCCTCCTTCATCATTTTGTATCCCCTGTTTTAATTTTATATTGAAATGGATCTGGTTATGATCACTTGAACCCAAAGGTTCCTGTACCTTAACATTGTCAACTAATACATTTTGAGAAGCAAGGGGTAATGTGCTGTAAAGGGTGAGTTTTACACATTCTTCCTTCCTGTCCTCCCTTATAGTCTTTCGTAGTTTTACATATTCATCTTGTCCTATGTTTGAACTACGATAAACTACTCCAATTGTTAATGTTGAGTTCTTGGTAACTATGTTACACCAACTGCCACCATAATGTCTAACTCGCTTTTTAATTTACTGTTTCTTTCCTGGCATTTAAGCATACACATTTAGGTTCATTTAACGATATTACTGGTGAACATTTCTTTGGATACATGTGCGTTTGTACTCCTTTGAGTTTTGTCTGTCAGTTCCCCTGCGTATCTATTTTAAATAATTTACGGTACTTGTGCCCTCGTCGACAAACTGACATCCAAGAACTGCAGCACCCACCACAGTCACATTACGTCCACCTTTCATAAAAAGTAATATCTTCCCACAAAGTTTAACCACATGTCTACGAAGTCTATTCCCTCCACCATTCGTACCGTCTGTACTTGAGTGTTGATCGCCACCACCTACAGTCCCTAAGCTCCTCATCCCTGCCTCCCATTATTGGTAATATCCCCGACAACACAATCTGTCCAATCCGTGCCTCTTTAAGTGTCTTAACCAACATCTTGTTCCTACCAACGATGGGTGACGTTCCCTCCTTTTCGGAATTGTTCGTTCCCACATGCACGAGAATAGCACCTCCCGTGCCACCACCCATGACCTGTCCTGCCTTCTCTGCTACATTCTCTATTTTTGTCCCTGGTAGGTGAATATGGTGTGAGAAGGGAATATGATTTAATTTCAATTTACCCGTATTTCTTTCTTAATAAAATAACTATAAAATAGTTACAATAATTAAAACAAAATATCGATAACATATATTTTTCCTTAGATGAATTATCTTGTCTTCTTGTATAATCTGGTAACGAATGGTGTCATTTTGACCATCAGCTTTTATGTTAGGGAAACTTTTTCCGAACAATGATGAAACAAATCATAATTATTTCTGTATAATAAAACAGTTTGTGACTCCTTGTGTCTGTTCCTTCGTATCTCCGTCAGTTTCACATGTATGGAGCTGACATTTTGTAGACGTGCCGGGGGGCCAATGGTGATGATTCGTAAATGAAAACATATTTCAAATTCCCGGGGGTGGGGTATTACGTCGAATAAACCAATGTGGACGTTTGACGTAAATTACTTAACTCAAAACAATATTTACGTACCGGCAGTTATTCGAGATTGTTGTGGCGCAAAGATGTCATTGCCTTCGGCATAGCACTATCAAAACTTGATGGGATACTGCAGGAGTCATAAGTTCTTGCTTTATCTCCCGTGCAACGCCGAGCATCTCGTAACATTATCATCTTTTTCATTTCCTCTGTGCTGTGGTGCTCTGTGACTGCATATATATATATATTCGACCAAGAACGTAGCTAAAAAAAAGGCATGGATAAGGCTATTTCTACCTCCATGCAATTTTACAAAACATGCGTCAGATAGTCAACATTTGATTTTCAAATGCTTGTATATTTGCACTATTTAACAAATTCGCATAAAATTTTAAGCCATTCCCATTTTCTTTACTGAATATTGTCCGCCTATAAAATACAAAAACATATATGATGGATTGTCACCCAATGTTTGGGAAACTTTTTTGGTTTCTATTTTGAAGCACCAAATCCACATAACTACATCCAGTGTGATAACAACGGCAGATGTTTCCAGAAGTCATGTATAAATGGGCTGGTGTATAAACCGGCCTTTCGTGACAACACCAACGCAGTTTAACGGCTTAATACGCCAGTCAGTGATACGTCGGTAACGTAGTATGTGACTCAACATATCCCTCAGATGTTTTGTGCTTGAACTGTCACCACTGGCTGTAATAAATGTCATGTAGCATTTATATCTTTATATCATATCTTTCGTATTTTTTACATTTATTAGTTAATAATATTACCACCGTTTATAACATTCAGTATAATAATTTTCATTAAATTAATTAAAAGGTGAACATTAAACAATACTTGTTACTTCGTGCATTATGCATACACAGTGCTTAAGTACAAAATAAAAATATAAATACAAACAATTATAAGATACGTGTAATGCGCATTTTCTCCGCTCATACGCGCCAACAGTGTTAACATAATAAACACAATAAGTTTAATATTAGTAAAAAAAGGTAAAATATGTTACATAAATTAATATCATTAAATGTCACTGCTACTTCTACAATAATGTTATAAAGACCATACGACAAATGTGTCAGCTGACACATTTTTCGTACGGTCTTTATATGTACATATTTTCTATTTTAACACGCAGTCAACGAGATTATTATTAGAACTTATACAATTCATTGTATTCTTAAAATTCATATCATGTAAGATATAATGTATTACACCAAAAACTATAATATTATATACAGTTGAATAATTTAAATAAATTAAATTACAGGTATCATAATATATTATTTATATTTTTAAGATTTCCATGCGTGTCCCCTCAGCTTTAATTAAATCAAATTTTTCTTCAGATCAGAGTGTTTCTTCAGATCAGTTTGAATGTGAAGCATATATTTTATTCATACCTGCTCACTGCACGAAACAGACAGTCAGTGTACAACAAAATCTAGTTAAACTTTGCATCCCGTTGGTGACAAGTACAGGAATAACAATCCCTTAATTTGAAGGCTAATCCATTACTAGCTAGAACTGAGTAGATATGGCGTGTCACATCAGTCACTGAAATCACCAAACCGAAACAATATGTAAGTTGGGCCGAATTTTCCACGGGCCGAAACTACCACCACCCGTCAGCGCAACTCCAGCTCTTGCTTATGTTTATTTTATGTCCAAACCATGAAAACGACCACCTAGAGCGGCCGAACTTCTTCTCATATGTTTACCGTACATAGACATGTCACGTGGTCAAACATTACTCTTACTTCTATTTAACGATAAAAAATGACGAAAACAAAAGCTAGCTATGTCTTCTACGCCTAGCTCTGCGAAGCTAGGCATAGAACTAGGCATGGAGGTTTCGTTTATTTTGATCTTTATTTGGAAGTAAGAGTAATGTTTGCCCACGTCACATGTGTGTCCGTATGGTAGATATATGTGGAGAAGTTTGGCAGCTCTGTGTGGTCGTTTTCATGGTTCGGCCAGAAAGTAAAAAGTTCGAAGTCAAAGGCTACTGACGTCGCTAAACTGCTCCGAAAGAGCCGAAATCGAAGATGATTCTGCGGTATTACTAGAGGCTAGCGTTTCCAAATCGTTACATTATACGTTTAATTTTGTAAAATTTACATTGCCATCACTCGCTTTAGTAAAACGTGTGAAAATTTGCTGAAGCACTGCGTAGAAATCACTGACTGAATGTGAACCCATTATCATCAATGACGTCACAAAACCACGTGATCGCTCATCTCATTAACTTCGCATGTTTATGTGCGCTTTGCGAGTTAGAGGCATTAAACATCTACTTTTACCTATAAATATTGTTTTCCTAATTTTTTTATTTTGGCATGTAGTACATATAATACTAAAAAAAAAAATTTTATTTTGGCATGTAGTACATACAATACTAAACTATTTTTTTATTTTGGCATGTAGTACATACAATACTAAACTATTTTTTATTTTGGCATGTAGTACATACAATACTAAACTATTTTTTTATTTTGGCATGTAGTACATACAATACTAAACTATTTTTTTATTTTGGCATGTAGTACATACAATACTAAACTATTTTTTTATTTTGGCATGTAGTACATACAATACTAAACTATTTTTTTTATTTTGGCATGTAGTACATACAATACTAAACTTTGCGCACACACATAAAACGCATTTTAGCTAATGCCTTTTTGTTTGTCCCTTTAATGGTGACGACATATACACGGGGCGATATAGTGCACAATGCGATGAAATAGTAGTAGGAACTTGAATTCAATGCTTTGACGAATAAGCAGCCAGTGCAGAGCGAACAAAACAGGAGTGATGTGCTCTAGTTTGCGGGTTCCGGTTAAGCGCTGCTGAATTTATTTAACCAACCAACACAAACATTACATGATGGACATGAAATATTGACTAATTTTTATAGTTGCAGAAATGCTGTTTCATGACGACACCTTTAGAACGTAACAGTAACTTTGACGTTGTATGTTTCAATAAACCGTTGATTAAAGCGTCATTGTTTGGTACGAAACGGTCGCAATGGTGAGTTCCAGTTGTTCTCTGGCGGACATGTATAATCGTTTAAGAATCACATGTACCCACAAACCAACTGCTTAGAACACAATTTTAGCTTAGGATAATTTAACAAAACATCTTGCATTTTCCCTTTGGAATCCTCTGGAACGCCTGCGTACGTGCGTGTCAGAGAGCGGGAGTGCGTGTGAAAACAACCATGAAAAACATGGCGTGTTAGAGCCGCCTTTACTGTCAGTACGGGTTAAAAGCATATGTCCATGAAATTTAAACGAATCTATGAAATGTAGCTAAAGTTAGTTCACAACAATAGTAATCTGAACATAATTGTTTAATAATACAGTTGTGTAATTAGTTAAAATTTAATGTTCATATTTTGACAACTATTCGATAAATTAATCAAGTAATCATCTTCTGTCAGAGGGACGCTGCGTGTCTCTTTAGAGTCCTGCAGCACGCATGGTTCCAGCGAATCGTGTATCGGGGTTATAAGAGAAGCATCTATAATCGCAGGAGCGCGGCGAATGTTCGTCAACGTCGCTGGAAACAATGCCAAACAAATATGAACGTGCGTTTGTTTTTACTCATCGGTGACGTCATCGTACACAATATAAGCATCTAACTATAATCGAGCTAGCGTATGTATGTTTGTATGTGGATATGCTAACTACTAAGTTATCCCGTCCTGTGGACGGGCATTTTTGTTAATATGTATAATTGAAACAATGAGTTGTTTGACTTTATCGCGTAGATTGTGTGCGTCAAGTACCAAACAACAGTCAGTCGAAACATTTTAAAAGTACCTTCTCTTCTTGACAACGTAAAACAGTTCACGTACTCATAGCTGCAACAATGCATACTAACAGGTAAAGCTACATAAATGCGATTCATTCTAACCAGCAAACACCCGATCCAGCGCTACAGCACCCACTTCCACGTTACAACACCCACTTCCACGCTACGACACCCACTTCCACGCTACAACACCCACTTCCACGCTACAACACCCACTTCCACGCTACGGCACCCACTTCCACGCTACAACACCCACTTCCACGCTACAACACCCACTTCCACGCTACGACACCCACTTCCACGCTACAACACCCACTTCCACGCTACAACACCCACTTCCACGCTACAACACCCACTTCCACGCTACGACACCCACCTCCACGCTACGACACCCACTTCTACGCTACGACACCCACTTCCACGCACGAATAATCACAGCTTGACTATATTCTTGTCACATTTCATAAAGTGTCATAAGCTATATTGGAATGTACCAAATAATGGAATACTTACGATTTAAAACCACCATTTCTTGTGTTTCACTTTATCGAACATGTTGCCGGAGGTGTCAAATGTGTACAATTGTATATATTTAATGATTGTCAATATAGCTTTTAAGCGTATTGATAGCAATAACGTTCGGCACAATATCTGAACTCTGCACTTCACTGAAATGTAATCATAATTGTGTCGGATATTTGTTTTTTATATATTTAACACCTTCGCGCAGTATAAACATAAATTGTTATTGCCACTACAAGACAATACAAAACAATACAGTGCATCTGACACCTTATTCACAGTGCATATGATGCATATAAATGTCAGAATGGTAGGATATATTTACGTTACTTCTTAGATCATAGGACGTTTATTTATTTTGGAACAAGATAGTTGTGCCTTATTTTGGCATATAATTGTTTCTAATTACATCGAGTCAGAATGGTAATGTTTTTGTTAAAGTTTTCAATATATGTATTTCCTTTTTATATACTTCTTTGCCCATACCAAATATTAGGCTCCTTTATACTACAATTTGTTTCATATCTTAATCGACATATGTTTGTATACTGTATTTGAAATATAATTAGATAATCCATGATATGTTTATCGTTGCCATATCTAGAGTGCTATTGATAATACATGGCAGACAGCATGTTGCACAGTACATTGCACATTCGTATTTACACTCCACATGTAATGTGAAGGCTTCGTATATTATCTTATGGATATTGACATTTTAGAAACATCCACCTAGCCCAAAATCACTGGCTTCATCCGAGACAAAAGAGGTTTCTTAATATTACTCCTGTATATAATTATACGAATTTAGAACTAGAGATATATTCGTGGGTTGTGTCTACAAATTTACTGAAGTAACAAGTATTTAATTCAACTTAATTATAATAGCCTTTTTTGCGATGTTTCGCTTAGAAATTTTGGCTTATTTTTTTCACTGTTCTTTACAACGATTTGCTACATTGAATGTATTAGAATTACTAATATATCGGTTGATTAAAAAATATCCATACAAAACAAGTTACATTCGGTCATCTCTTATTGTTTTCGAAAACGAGTCGATAATATAAAACTTGGTAGTTTTACGACACATCTACAGACCGCTTTACTACAATTAACGACAATTCACATTTGAAGATTACATGGTTTGCTGTTGTTTAATTGTCGGTCAAATTACGCAATTACTGATGGAGTACATACTACAGCAATACCCTCCAATTAGCTGAGAAGTTATTAATGCATGATAATTGTTGTACTCTGCGCGTAACACCCATTAGAACGATGACGTAATTGTTCTATTGTTTTTGTTCCACAGGTTTCAAGAGTTGTTTACCTGATCACCATCACCCTTGTATTTCGCCATTTTCAGAAAGACAGCTTCAGCTTGCACAAGAATAATATATATATATATATATATATATATATATATATATATATATATATATATATATATATATATATATATATATATATATATATATATATATATACCGGCGAATACCACAAAGAGCACTAATATGATCAGAACAACAAAAACATCATTGGACAATCGAATCACGGAATATGCTTAATTACTCAGTCCTTATACCGACGGGTACGCAAGACAGAGGGTAGTGATGCCATCAATTGCTATTTTTAGCCATTATTTCTAAGTCCGTTTTCTTTATTTTTTTATTTTTCCTATGTGGGTTTCTTCATTGACTGACCTGCTGTCCTTCTGGGGGTGGGCCTGATTCAAGGAACCAAGGAACGCGTTGACTTCTTTCTTGAAATACCTCCCTAATTGTAACGGCTTCTTCTGTTGTTTTGACAGTTCTCCTCTGGATGACATCAAATCTAGTGATATTTCAGAGACCACCATCCAAGCAAAGGAGACATATTCCATATTGGATCTCACCGTGCTCTTGTACATCATATTCCACTGGTTTGGGTTGATGTATGATGAAACTCTTTTCAGGAATCCAAGCCGCATTCCTGCGTCCTTGGCCATCTTGTCTACTAAATGTGTCCAGAACACTTCTGCCAAGATAGAGATTCCCAAGAGTTCACTTCTTCCACTTCATACAAGATAGTGTTCATAAATGTCAGTGACGGGTGGCAGATCTCTGCGACTTTCAGCCTCCATACAAGTATGTTCTTGCATTTGGCTGCACCAAACATTACAAACAAGACTGACGAATCAACGGCATAGAGGATGACATGGTTCGGTATTTTGTATTTATTTCTGACATATCATCGATGAACGGGATTGGTCCTAGAATGAATCTTGAATGTTGAACAATGAATGTAGCTGTTGAACAATATGTGCTAAGGCATCGCCTGCATAGTAGCAAGCTTTGAAACCAATCTGGTTGCCTGAAATCAGACTTAGCCTACACACATACTTCCAGATGGAGCATTTTAAAATCTTTCCCTCACTTTGCTGATGATGCTGAGCAGTGCCACTGGTAAATCTGGTAAATAGTTGTGCGGATCATGCTAATATTTAACCATATTTCTTCGTAACAAATTGGGGGCGGATCGCTAGCCATATTAGAGTTTAAGTCAGTATGCAAGGACATTATCTCACTAAGTATTGCATACGATCCAATAACAAGCTGAAAATCGCAGTCCAACCGTGCTGAGACAAAAGTATTTTTCCAACTCCAAGACCACCTCCTCAGAGAAGCTCTCTTTGGGTTTGAGATGTTTGGCCGTCGGATCGTAGACAATCTCCTCACCTAACAGTGAGAGCATTCTTCACCGAGATGTGTCGACCGTAGAGCCACTGGAGGTCAGAAGCAAGCAACTAGCCACTATGCTACACTACAGCATTAGCAGTATAAGGCACATCATACAACTCGTGTGCCTTCCCATATTCCTTTTTTCAGGTGGTTTCTTGTTGTAGTGTTCTTGTTGGCGGCATGATCGAAATATATCCATCTCCTTGTAGATATTTTTGATTTTATTGGCTGCTGTTTGACAAGTATGCAGCATAAGAATGATTTTCAAAACAAAACTCGTACATTCCGAGAATAGGTTGTTGGTGTAGCAATTTCGCTTTTGATAGGTGTATGATGAAACATTTGCTGCGCTGTTGTGGAAGATTGTGCTCTTTCAGCACCGACATAGGTGAGACATAAATCATTTGCAGCGCTTTTTTGGAAGATTGTGCTATTTATGCACCAATAAAATGGGGCGGTCGAGAAGCGAGCCTATAATGTCACACGGTCATCAATCTGGACTTTTGAGGAATACACAACAGGTTTTTTGGGAAAACTTTATGAGAAGCAGGCTCCATCTAATCGGAAAAGGAGTAGCAATTATTTGCAGATATACTATTGGGATACTGTTACAGTGGCATGGGTAGCATACTTTATTTAAAGCAATTCTTTTTTGTGTTAGTCTCATTTCAGATTAATTTTGCGAAATGTCAAATCTATCCAGTATCCACTGCAGCATGCTATCTCGTTTGCGCAACTTTCATATGTAGGTTTTTGCGCAATCATCAGACTTCCTATTAAATTACTTAATGTTTGGTGAAGTATTAAGTAAAGTGAAAATAGAAATGCTGAAAACTCACGAGTTTCACCCTTGGTGAAATTTCGTAACTTCGTTATGTGATTACCGATTGGATGAAAGTTACGTCCATGATTGGCATTGATATGCAAAGTGTGTCTTTCGATGACTTAACAAAAATACGCATTTGTTTATTAAATTGACTCGAGTGTTACTTAAACAATTCCCACACTACATATATACCGTCGGTAGCCTTCACCAAACATTGCATTATGGGATAGCTAATTCGTCTTCTGCCTGCTAGTTGCCATGGTAACAACCCTTCTCATACGTGGCCGAGTTGGTAACCCCTGAACTCGACAACGTGCCACATCAACGAATACTGCCTACATGGTATCGGGGAAGGCATGAGGCAGAAGACAGTTGCTGATATAGTAGATGGGGAGGTTTCAAGCTTGAAGTAAGTTTTTAGTGGGGTACCACAATTATCGGTATTAGGACCTGTATTATTATTAATATGTTAACAGTCACCATCAGCACAGTGCGTTTTGCTCACAAAATAAAAGGCAGTGTATTGGCGTAATTTCTGCGTTATTGTCAACTTTGGTATCATGAGACTGTCCAATGAAATGTTGGTTGGTATGTATAATATATTACACACAAGTAACCTAACTATTGACTTTGTGAAATAGCAGGCACCCGAGGACCGCTTTAAGCTCTATTCAGCAGACGTGTTCATTCCAACATCAGATCGACCATTACGCTAATGCCTCAAACCCAGAAAATAACACAAAGAGGAAATGTTGTGACGATTGATCACTTGCAGATAATATATGACATATGAAAACTAACTTATAGTTATTTAGTTGCGTAGCAGGCAACATGCAATAAGTGTCAGATAAGTAATTTGTTTGAAATATTAGTTCGGGGTTTGTAATTGGATTGTATTATTTGATTATTAAAATGTAGCTAAAGCAGAACGAAAAACATATAATAATCGGTATTTATTCATTATTAGTGTTGTTCTCCCATACGAACGGTTTTGTATACAAAATTGTCAGGACTCCATCAGGTGCATACAAAAAAACTTCACCGATTTGCAGACATTCACATTCTTCTCAAGTGTCGATAAGTAGGCTTATATCAGATTTACCCAGTGGTGTCGTGAAACATGCGTGAGACCATGGGCGGATCCAAACACTGTATAGGGTGTCCAGTCAACCACCGATGAGCCAAATATATTTTGTACTAAATATTAGTCTAAAATAAACAAATATCTTTAATATCAATTTCTTTGATTTTGGAACATATGGTATGCAATTATATTTGTATAATTGTGAACACATTCGCCATCATTTCTAGCGTTTCAACACACCTGCCTATATTGATAATTGTGAATGCAAGAAAGAGCAAAACCTATATTCGTGTGTTATATCTATGTTAAGTTAAACACAGTCACCAATTAATGCACGGGTCAGTAAAACGCCAATATATGTACTAATGAGTTTTCAATTTGTTAAAAACTATGCTTCCCTAATTCGTTTCAAGCTTGGCATGTGTGTACAAGATGCATTGGAGGATAAGAAAGCGTACTGGGAATAATTTATGTTGGTAATCAATGTCAGCTATAAAACGTCATGTGAATCTTAGACTAGCTGCAACTACAATCAAGTGTAAAATATTTGACAATTTTTTTGTAACGGAGCTAACGAATATATCCCTGTAACACATATATTAATATTTCTTCTTTCCTGATACAATTTGAAGTCATATCGTAATTTCTAGTGAGTATGTACATGCATAAATGTATCCTCTCGATCCTTTATTTGTAATCATTATATGAACTTACCAGAATTAAATATATTAGCATTATCAGAGAAGTCGTAGCAACAAAATTATGTTTTGTTGCACATAGGTAATAATATATATTCTCTAACAAATAAACATACTTTTTAACAGTTTAACGATTTTGCCGACACATCCGTCACATAAATTTACGCAAGGTTGGGTTTCATCAGAAAAAAAACTAATTTTCCCTGGACGATCAGTAGTAACTCATACAACATGCTATGTTATCGGTTCTTGTCATTTTGGACAGGCTGGTTTATCGTGGTGAAAACCATTCTTACCAAACGGTGGCAATAAACTAAGATACTGTATGGAAACAGGAACTGTGATGTCATTGAAAATAGTCTTCTACCAATAAACAATCAATTAAATGCATATGATGTTTGCCCAGTCAAACAACAACTTTTATGAACGTAAGACAGCACAAAATCTACAAAATCGAAAACATTTCCGAACCCCCCTTTTCAAGCCCCGGGGACGGGTCTGATTAATCAATAAAGACAGTAATCCCTTGTTCTGTAATATCCGAACACATTTTCTAACATCATGTTGATAAATTTATTTATATAAAATAGTTAGCAATTAATGATGCATGCATTGATCTTTATGTTAACCTATAAAACCCACCACCAAAAGCAACATTGTATACAGTAGTAGAAGTGTAGCCTACAGTTCTGGACATTTTGGATAAGCTCAATCGTGTTATTTTGAAATCCAAAATATACCCATCAAAATTATTAATATATAATATTATTAATGTAATTGTAGCAAAACAAATTGCTTGCTATGAAAGGCATAGCCACTGATTACTTGCCCATGCACACTCTTGTATGCCCTAGAAACCTTTGCACCGGGCATAATTCAGTTAACGGATTAACGCTACCAAATGTTTGTATTTATTCGCACGTTTACATTTCCGTTTATATGCAATTTAGCGAGCGAACTCAATGAAAGGCAGAAACCTTAAAGCATGACACAAGGCCACCAAAAGGACATGTGTGTGTGTGTGTGTGACACCAACTCTACTTTTCATAGGTGGGTCCGAGGCGCTTGTTGAGATAATCTAGCGACGTGATCGGGTCGTATTTGGTGGTTCCGTCGAGAGACTGTATAACACAGTCGTCATTCGGTTGCATGAAGTAGGCGACAGACATGCGCGCTCGGCCTCTGTTCACCTGTGTTTCCGGAATGACAACTCGATGTTTCTGCAGGAGAAAAGGTAACCAAAGACTTGTTGAAGCCTCATCTCACCGACTGGAGACGAACAATTTAATAGTTTACTTATGTTATGGGCGGATCCAGACCTTGGAAAAGGAGATTGCCCAGTTTCCCCCAAAGAGAAGCCATGTTGCTAGACTTCTGCTTATTTACATTTACAAGTTGTAATATAAACAAAGCGGTTCGGAATTTTACCGAAACTACATATCCGTGTATACCCATCCTGACTGTGAATTATGCCCTTCGACAAAGAATAGTATGCATATCAAACGTGAACAAGTAGGGTTTCCGATAGTTTATCACATGAATGTTTTTTTTGGCGCAGTTTTCAACCTCATCAATGGATCCACGTGACATCACACGGGCGGTCTTACCACAATTAATGAACATGCTGCTACCCTGCAAAATAATTTGCATTGGTAGTTTTGTCTGTTTCAACTTGCCTGTATTACACGAAGCCTCATTCTCCCTATATACACAGATTATCCAGCAAAATACGCGAACTTACCGAAGCTAAACTAGCACGTCGCTCAAAAAGAAATAAAAAAACTTATTAAAATTTATAAAGTACGATTTTTTCAGCCATAAACGTTTTGTCTGACATCTATCAATGAGGCCCTTTCATCTAAGACAATGTGTTTTGTCGTTGAGATTATTTTACCTGAGCACCATTAATCGTAATTCGTCTGTTTAGCTGGCACTGTACATGACTACTTTGTCCGGTTCCGCAATTACCTACACGGGCAAAAAAGTTACGTATATCGACAAATACATTGAGGGCAGTACTAAGGAGGCAACCCGGCGCGGCAGGGACAAAGGAAAAAGCAAGGTCTACACATTACATTGCACAGCTCGCCTGCAAAAAGTCGTCCTAACCATCACCACAAACAAAGATCAATTGATTGCTCTCATCATCGAGGATTTGGTTTCACACAAGCCTGACTTTCAAAAGCATAAACTAGTCGTCACTGGCAGAGACCCGGTTCCTGTAGAAATCGCAAACTAGTGAAGCGTTCGAACAAAATGTAGCCATAGCCTATCTGCAAGTAGCAATTTGGCTTCAGGCTTTGGATCTCAACACACATGTATTGTAGACCCTACATCTTACGGTTGGTCACAGGAGGAGGGGAGTACTGCGCTAAGTCCAACTACTGTCAACCCAAACACATCGTTAGCCCCAATTAGGTTGCTAAATCTAATCAAGTGCTCATGTCGGAGTGAAATGCCACGTAGCACGAACAAGTGCACCTGCAACAGCTCTGACATGCACACCATTTTGCGCATGCCAGGGTGGACAGGCCTGCCAAAATGAGATCGGCAAGTACGTCCTACACGATGAAGATGAAGAGGACTGATGCTTAGAAAGGTAAGAATTTTACGAAATGCTGATCTTACGTAATTCTTCTCAAACACATGGAAAATAAATTTTTTCATGTTCTTATGTTTTTTGTTCGCGGTACATGAAATATAGTCTTTTTTCGCATAGTCGGCAACCATTTATAGCATACTTATGGTCGACATCTTGATTTCTTTACATTTTTTCATATCAATTATGGTGGAATCGAATTCTTCATGTCTGGAAACATATAAAATAAAATTTCAAACATGTTTGTGTCTTGTCTGGTTGCGAAGATATGTTAAAAAGTTGATTTTGCCTGAGAACTCCACACCCTTCTGGATGTCATTATATACATGCTGGAGATGAATAATCAACAAAGGAAAAAACTATATCATGCAAAAAGGGGTTATGTAAAAAATGCCCTTTGGCTGCCGCACTAATAACCATTATGTATAAACCGCACATTACAGTTATTTTCCCCAATGTTAGCCATTTCAATGTTGTACATTTTACGTTGTGCAAGAACACCATCCATCAAAAATGATAGAACTTCAAGACATCCACTGGCAATATGTTACTAATGTTCTGAAGAGTTTGGTAAAAATCATTTATCTCCTGCTCTTTTAATCATGTCCCAAAATTACAAGATTTCACAAAATAGTAATACACATATTGTGTTTCGAGAATGTCACCCCCAAATTGCCTACGCATTTTCAAATCCGTTCGATACTGCAGCATGTTATTGTTTAAGGTCTAACATTTTAAACATTTCTACTTTCCTGGAATACTAATACCTCTTGTGACAAATAAAACCACTGACATCGGCTAACTGGCGTATGGTAGCAATTGTGGCAATGCCCCACGTTTGTACGGTAGAAATGTCGAACAAGTGCACTAGTGCGTCACCTCGCGGTGTCTTGATAATTAATTCTTACTTCATTGGAACAAAATAAAGGGGTGTACCCGGGCACTTGATGTTCACCAGTCATGTATTCGGCAGGATGTTTTGATCTACGATAATTTTAACGAGAATTGTCTCATTGAGAGTAGTGTCAACAAGACTAACGTTATTGAAGCTAGTAGCATCTAGTAAGTTGTTCGGGCTCGTATCTCGAACGGTACGAATCGGGTAAGGTTCGTTTTTGAGATGAACCGCATTGGATGCCTTGCTAAGTTATTTCTTCTCTCCAACCTGGTGACAAAACTCGACGGTGTCGAACCATTCATCAAATATTCGTGATTTTAGTGAAAATGTTAGTCAAGTTATGGGAATACTATAGTTTACGTGTTGTTAAATAACGAACTAAGTCGTCCTATGATTTTATAGTTGTGATTACAGCAAACTAAACTTTCTGTTGAAGATGTTTTCCTCGCAGCGCGACCCACTTACTGTAGCTGTGAGTTTATCAGACGTCCAGCGCTGCATGATGTCGCCTATGTTAACCAGGACTGTGTAAGCCATGGGCGTTGCTGGGACGAACTCGCCGTCTCGTGTGCGCAGCTGGAATAAATTGAACAACATTTGTATAGAATGCAAACCCGGCCTTCGGGGTTTGAAAAGGGGGTTCGGGCGTACTCAATCAGCCGTGGTTTCTGGGATGATTTCTGAAAATGCTACAGCTAAAACAAATTATCTCGACTCCCCAAGGAATGGCATGGAATGTTACGGTATAAACATATATTACCAAACACCCCAAAATGATACGCTTCCGGTAAAGTTGTGTACGCATTTGGATAGTGCTTAGACTGAACTTTGAAACAGTGAAACGATTATTCACATTCGCAAAAGTAGAACCTATGATACTGATTATGTGCACATTTAACGTCTGAAAAACGACTTCTGAGAAACGAAAGATAAAGAACCATGAGATGTTCATGTAAGTTACGGGTAGGCCTATATCTAATCTAATGAGACTTGGTGCTGACACTCATAGACCTTAGTTACGGGTAGGCCTATATCTATTCTAGTGAGACCTGGTGCTGACACTCATAGGCCTTAGTTACGGATATGCCTATGTCTAGTCTAGTGAGACCTGGTGCTGCCAGTCATAGTCCTTAGTTACGGGTAGGGCTATATATATTCTAGTGAGACCTGGTACTGACACTCATATTCAAAATATTTGCTCGCTGAGATCATGAGAAGTCCGCGTAATACGTGTCGAACCTGTACACCAATGGCGCGCGATATGGGTTTATCAGTCAGCGAAATGTACGGCTATATACCTATGGAAGACATCCTCTCGAAACAGTGGCGGATGAGTACATTAGTACTCGTGGCAGATCGATATATTCAAATTTGTATTTGTAAGTTGGTGTGTAAACCAATGATATTCAATTCCTAACTTTCTAGAACTTAATTGGCTGTTTACCGGTGGTCGCTGGTAGGACAGGGATTGACAGGCATTTCCTGGAATTCTTCTTTGAAGTTGGGCGCGCACCTGGTTCGTGGAATCACGGGACCAACACAGCAAGTGGGACTAAGTACAGTTGATTCAGCGCACATCCACACATTGCCAGGAATGAGTTGGTGCTACAACTAGCCTGGCTCGCGGGGACGGTGGAAGTGGATAACCTACCTCGAGACCTCCGGCATCATCCTGGAAAATTAGCGTAATGGATCCGTAATCTGAATGCTCCCCACATCGGATCTGGTTCGGTTTAATATCTGCGAAACAAAAAGCTGTCTTTGTAAACACAATGCAGTTTGTCCTAGTATGCACAGAGCAGCAGTTGCTGATGATTTTATTATCTGAACGACACATAAACGATTCGGGAAGTTAAACAATAATTGTTATGTTTTAGCATTATCACGATAATGGCGATGTCTGAGGGTATTAATGTAATATATTACCGACGTAATTTCCTACTGACATGGTTTTGGAAGAAATTACAAAATGGGTAGATGATGGGTCATCAATGGAAGAAATTACAAAATGGGTAGATGATGGGTCACCAGTATATATATATATATATATATATATATATATATATATATATATATATATATATATATATATATATATATATATATATATATATATATTTGGAAGATGACATATCCAGCAATGTGTGAACATTTGAAGATGACAAAAAAATATACAGAAAGATTACAAATGATACCGATAAACAAAGTTTACAGGATGATCTACATAAACTGGTTAAATGGTAAAAATATATATATATATATCACACGTAAGGAGAAACATCTATTTGTACTCCTGTACAAAGCAATAGTTAGACCGCATTTGGAATATTGCATAAACGCATTGAGGCCGTATCGTAAGAAGGACACAGACAAGCTAGAAAGAATGTAACGAAGAGCAACTAAAATGATTCCAGAATTGAGATACAAATGTTTAAAAATAGTGAACGGTTACGAGAATATTGATAGGAATATGTTCTTCAAACTTAAAGAAGGCAGTAGAACCAGAGGACACAAAGCAGCATTAATTGAGAAGCAGTGTAGGTTGGAAACGAGAAAGTATTCATTCTCACAGTGGGTGATAAATGAATGGAACAAACTATTAAATGATTGACAGATATGTATGTAAATGGTAAAACTGTTGGACTTTCGATAAGCCAATGGCTTCCTTGTACAGTTGCCATCTGGAACTTGTTGTTTGTTTTGGCAGTCGTGTTAAATATCATAAACGTTGACAATCGAACAATTTACCAGCGTCATTCTGTATCGGCGGATAAAACAGACATCGCATCGCCGACGAATTGTTGGTGCCAGGCTTTTGATGTAACTCATTGAAGTAAGCTGGATTCTGCAGAGAAAGACAAGCATAAATAGCGTATCCGAACTGTCGCCACATATAAATTAAGTCTCCACCACTAACATTAATGTAAGAACTAAGGTCAAAGTACTGCCGAACGTCAGGTGTTATTAGTTACTCAGTTTGGAGAGTAGTTCAACATGACTCTTCAAATCGAATGTGTTGAGAGATGGTGATCTAGCAGGAAGTATCATGTTATTAGGAAGTGTTTTCTTTTGAGCCAGTAACTTGAATAAATTAAGCAAGCACGTTTCGTCGACGGGCTAGCTGTAGGAACCCATAACAAACAGCAAAGTCCCCTTTTTGTTCGCCTGTCGGAACTACCAGCGTCACCTACGTCCAGACCAAGGCCTAATCCCATCAACAGCAGGACACGTTGGGCCAATATCCAGCAGAGTTGGGAGAAGTGGTCACTGGCTGACCGAAATCCGGGCACTTCCTCGTCCGGCCACATCTGGCGGTAGATTAGCAAATGACAGACAGGCTTAATATAAAAGTGGTTCAGTTTGATATACTTTGACATTTCGATGATTTTAACAAAACTACACACTCTTTTATTATATCGACTACAGGTATTACTTGAAAACTATGTACGCACTATAGTCACTACTACATATTTGAAAATTAGCCTGATTAGCGATTGGCTAAAACAAATGACGATGGAGTTTTAAATATGCTTAATGACACTTCATACCTTTTCCATCTTGCGTTCGTCCAATATGTCGAAAGCCTCCTTCAAGTCGCCGGGTCGGTCCGGGTTTAACCTGCGACAAGAAATGTCAAAAAGACAATGTGGTTAAGTGATCGACATTGTCCCAAGCCACGTCCTACTCAGTACTTCAAGTTTTATCACATGTTTTGTATGTCGACCCATGAGGTACTCGAAATTGTCTAGAGATACTCGCCTCGAAAGAAGTGGCTTGGCTGGCAATACACTTAGTGCATTTCACCAGACCTGATGAAGTCGCCATTCGTACACAATCTTTAAAAGATGTGTCGCAATGTTTCGCTTGGTGGGTAACGTTTGCGGGCATTATGGGCACTTCAGGGTGAAACGTCGATGTCTACCATCGTCGTTGCCGTAATGGATCGATTTTATTAGTGCCTCTCGTTTTACTGTCATGTATAATATAAAAGGCATGACGTTGGTTCTAATCAACTTTTAATGCGCCAGTCTTCCTAAGATATTAGCGCCTACCTCTGTCCTTCTACACACACCCATCCGCCATTTTCAGGACGAGAATACTTCTTCTTCGTCGGTTGAGGCAAAGCGAAGAAGTTTGTGGCTTCTTTCATCAACGAGACAAACTGTATCGATTTAAAGGTATTACAATGTTACTGGGTTTATGTTTTTCGGTGGCACACACACACACACACACACACACACACACACACACACACACACACACACACAAACACACACACACACACACACGCACATATACGATACTTGTCATTGATGCGGACTTTACAGGTATCTGATGCATAGATAAATATTAAGGTAATGCAATGGATAATGAGAGAAACCGTAAAGCAGGGCCAAAATGGCACCCAGTTGACATTAACTTAACATTTGGAAAACCTAGACTTTGCAGATGACAGCTGCCTACAAATATATACACTTAAACAGATACAAACGATAACCAGTCAGTTGACACAGGAAGCAGAGAAGACAGTCTTGGGGATAAATACACAAAATACAGAACTCTAGAAGGTGAACACTATACAACAATGTAAAGAACAGATCAAAGATATATATATATATATATATATATATATATATATATATATATATATATATATATATATATATATATATATATATATATATATATATATATATATATATATATACAGTTATAGCTTAACAGGACATGGAAAACATCAGTAATTTTACTGTAGTTTATACGTTTAAGACCGAGTCGACACCCCTGCTGGTGGAAAATTACGCCTGTATGGCATAGCGAAGGCCGCGAAATACGCTAGGGGGTCTGTGGCAGGGGTTTCAACCTCAGTCAACCTGCTGGAGGCTAACTTCCTACCTCTCACACATTTTGAAAACCTCCCCCCCCCCCCACACACACACACACACACACACACACACACACACACCACACACACAAACATACGCACACACGCACACACACACACACGCGCGCACGCACGCACGCACGCACACACGCACACACTAAAGCGTAACGGGCGAGTTCACTGCTTCAAACTTATAGTTGTACGAATCGTCATTTTATTTCGACCGAACTTGTTACAATTTTTCATCGAGTCGTTGTTCAAAGTCCGTCAAGTGTCTACGTACCGTCTCCGGCAGGATGCCGTGGTTTCGTAGGCACACGAACCCAACAGTTGTAAAAGCGTTACATATGTCCGCAGCCAATTGGTGCTGAACCTGTTGGCTGACGTCTTCCGGGTTCTTCGTAATGCTGAATTCGTCCAGGTCGACAACGGGAATCGGTACACCCGTCTTGTCCGACATTGCTTGTGTTTACTTGCCCCTTATCTCACCAGTGTGAAGGCAGGCTGTCTATTTTGTTTACTCGCGCCGTATATGGGTTAGGTATTTGTGGGACCCACCCCACCACTTGTTACGCTTCGTAACGTTGGCCTGTACAACCCCCCTAAAACTACGGTCGTTTAGATAAAGACCCCCACACCTATTAGGCATAGATCTATTTTTCAACACCAGTTTTGCAGAGTTGTCGCAGGCCATTATACAAACTTTATTGATGCATGGTAGAGCCCGCATTCCTTTTCCGTTAGAATTAATTTGAAATATACCCCAACACTGGCAATCAATGTTATCAGTCTGATATCGCAAGCAGCAACAAACGTTATTAATAACAACACCCACTTCCACGCTACAACACCCACTTCCACGCTACAACATCCACTTCCACGCTACAACACCCACTTCCACGCTACAGCACCCACTTCCACGCTACAACACCCATTTCCACGCTACAACACCCACTTCCACGTTACAACACCCAGTTCCATGCTACAACACCCACTTCCACGCTACAACACCCACTTCCACGCTACAACACCCACTTCCACGCTACAGCACCCACTTCCACGCTACAGCACCCACTTCCACGCTACAACACCCACTTCCACGCTACAGCACCCACTTCCACGCTACTACACCCACTTCCACGCTACAACACCCACTTCCACGCTACAACACCCACTTCCACACTACCACACCCACTTCCACGCTACGACACCCACTTCCACGCTACGACACCCACATCCACGCTACGACACCCAGTTCCACGCTACGACACCAACGTCCATGCTACGACACCCACTTCCACGCTACGACACCCACTTCCACGCCACGACACCCACTTCCACGCCACGACACCCACTTCCACGCCACGACACCCACTTCCACGCCACGACACCTACGTCCACGCCACGACACCCACTTCCACGCCACGACACCCACTTCCACGCCACGACACCCACTTCCACGCCACGACACCCAGTTCCACGCCTCGACACCCAGTTCCACGCCACGACACCCACTTCCACGCTACAGCACCCACTGCCACGCTACAGCACCCACTTCCACGCTACAGCACCCAGTTCCACGCCGCTACACCCAGTTCCACGCCGCGACACCCACTTCCACGCTGCAGGACCCACTTCCACGCTGCGACACCCACTTCCACGCTGCGACATCCACTTCCACGCTACGACACCCACTTCCACGCTGCGACACCCACATCCACGCTGCGGCACCCACTTCCACGCTGCGACACCCACTTCCACGCTACGACACCCACTTCCAAGCTATGACACCCACTTCCATGCTACGACACCCACTTCAACGCTACGACACCCACTTCCACGCTACGACACCCACTTCCACGCTACGACACCCACTTCCACGCTACGACACCCACTTCCACGATACGACACCCACTTCCACGCTACGACACCCACTTCCACGCTACGACACCCACTTCCACTCTACGACACCCACTTCCACGCTACGGCACCCATTTCCACGCTACGACACCCACTTCCACGCTACGACACCCCCTTCCACGCTACGGCACCCACTTCCATGCTACGGCACCCACTTCCACGCTACGGCACCCACTTCCACGATACGGCACCCACTTCCACGCTACGGCACCCACTTCCACGCTACGGCACCCACTTCCACGCTACGGCACCCACTTCCACGCTACGACACCCACTTCCACGCAACGATACCTACTTCTACGCAACGACATCCACCTCCACGCTACATCATCCACTTCCACGCTACAGCACCCACTTCCACGCTACAGCACCCACTTCCCCGCTACAGCACCCACTTCCACGCTACAGCACCCACTTCCACGCTACAGCACCCACTTCCCCGCTACAGCACCCACTTCCACGCTACAGCACCCACTTTCCCGCTACAGCACCCACTTCCACGCTACAGCACCCACTTCCCCGCTACAACACCCACTTCCACGCTACAACACCCACTTTCCCGCTACAACACCCACTTCCACGCTACAACACCCACTTCCCCGCTACAACACCCACTTCCACGCTACAACACCCACTTCCACGCACGACTAATGTAGTGGCAATAACATAAATTGTTATTGCCACTACAAGACAATACAAAACAATACAGTGCATCTGACACTTTATTCACACTGCATATACATGTCAGAATGGCAGGATATATTTACGTTACGTCTTAGAGCATAGGACGTTTATTTATTTTGGAAAAAGATATATGTGCCTTATTTTGACATATAATTGTTTCTAATTACATCGAGTCAGAATGGTAATGTTTTTGTAAACATTTTCAATATATGTATTTCCTTTGCATATACTTATTTGCCCATACCCAATATTAGGCTCCTTTGTATTACAATTTGTTTCATACCTTAATCGACATATGTTTTTATACTGTATTTGAAATATAATTAATCCATAAATAATCCATGACATGTTTATCGTTGCCATATCTAGATTGCTATTTATAATGCATGGCAGACAGCATGTTGCACAGTACATTGCACATTCGTATTTACACTCCACATGTAATGTGAAGGCTTCGTATATTATCTTATGGATATTGACATTTTAGAAACACCCACCTAGCCCAAAATCACTGGCTTCATCCGAGACAAAAGAGGTTTCTCAATATTTATCCTGTATATAATTATACAAATTTAGAACTAGAGATATATTCGTGGGTTGTGTCTACAAATTTACTGAAATAACAAGTAGTTAATTCAACTTAATCACAACCTTTTTTGCGATGTTTCGCTTAGAAATGTTGGCTTATTTTTTCACTATTTTTAGCGATGCAGTAAAAACAACAAGGTTAATTGGAGAGCCTTTGGTATAACTTCTGTGATTCTATTCTGCCATTGATACAGTTGACGTCCACTGTTCTTTACAACGGTTTGCTACAATGAATGTATTAGTATTACAAATATATCGGTTGATTAAAAAATATCCTTAAAAACAAGTTACATTCGGTCATCTTGGTAGTTTTGCGACACATCTACAGATCGCTTTACTACAATTAACGACAATTCACATTTGAAGATTACATGGTTTCCCGTTGTTTAATTGTCGGTCAAATTACGCAATTACTGATGGTTTACACACTACAGCAATACCCTCCAATTAGCTGCGAAGTAATTGTTCTACTGTTTTTGTTCCACACGTTTCAAGAGTTGTTTACCTGATCACCATCACCCTTGTATTTCGCCATTTTCAGAAAGACAGGTTCACTTTGCACATATATATATATATATATATATATATATATATATATATATATATATATATATATATATATATATATATATATATATATATATATATATATATATATATATATATATATACCGGCGAACTAATATGATCAGAACAACAAAGACATCGTTGGAGAATCCAGTCATGGAATATGTTTAATTACTCAGTCCTTGTACCGACGGGTACGCAAGTCAGAGGGTATCGATGCCATCAATTGCTATCTTTGGCCATTAGTTCTAGGTCCTTTTCTTTATTTTTTTATTTTTCCTATGTGGGTTTCTTCATTGACTGACCAGCTGTACTTCTGTGGGTGGGTTTGATTCAAGGAACCAAGGAACGCGTTGACTTCTTTCTTGAAATATTTTACCTCCCTAAATGTAACGGTTTCTTCTATTGTTTTGACAGTTCTCCTCTGGATGACATCAAATCTAGTGATATTTCAGAGGCCGCCATCCAAGCAAAGAAGACATATTCCATCTTGGATCCCACCGTGCTCTTGTACATCATATTCCACTGGTTTGGGTTGATGTATGATGAAACTCTTTTCAGGAATCCAAACCGCATTCCTGCGTCCTTGGCCATCTTGTCTACTAAATGTATCCAGAACACTTCTGCCAAGATAGAGATTCCCAAGAGTTCCACTTTTTCCACTTCATACAAAATAGTGTTCATAAATGTCAGTGACGGGTGGCAGATCTCTGCCACTTTCAGCCTCCATACAAGTATGTTCTTGCATTTGGCTGCACCAAACATTACAAACAAGACTGACGAATCAACGGCATAGAGGATGACATGGTTCGGTATTTTGTATTTATTTCTGACATATCATCGATGAACGGGATTGGTCCTAGAATGAATCTTGAATGTTGAACAATGAATGTAGCTGTTGAACAATGTGTGCTAAGGCATCGCCTGCATAGTGGCAAGCTTTGAAACCAATCTGGTTGCCTGAAATCAGACTTAGCCTACACACATACTTCCAGATGGATCATTTTAAAATCTTTCCATCACTTTGCTGATGATGCTGAGCAGTGCCACTGGTAAATCTGGTAAATAGTTGTGCGGATCATGCTAATATTTAACCGTATTTCTTCGTAACAAATTGGGGGCGGATCGCTAGCCATATTAGAGTATAAGTCAGTATGCAAGGACATTATCTCACTAAGTATTGCATACGATCCAATAACAAGCTGAATCTCACAGTCCAACCGTGCTGAGACAAAAGTGTTTTTCCAACTCCAAAACCACCTCCTCCTCTTTGGGTTTGAGATGTTTGGCCGTTGGATCGTAGACAATCTCCTCACCTAACAGTGAGAGCATTCTTCACAGAGATGTGTCGGCTGTTGAGCCACTGGAGGTCAGAAACAAGCAACTAGCCACTATGCTACACTACAGCATTAGCAGTATAAGGCACATCATACAACTCGTGTGCCTTCCCATATTCCTTTTTTCAGGTGGTTTCTTGTTGTAGTGTTCTTGTTGGCGGCAAGATCGAAATATATCCATCTCCTTGTAGATATTATTGATTTTATTGGCTGCTGTTTGACAAGTATGCAGCATAAGAATGATTTTCAAAACAAAACTCGTACATTCCGAGAATAGGTTGTTGGTGTAGCAATTTCGCTTTTGATAGGTGTATGATGAAACATTTGCTGCGCTGTTGTGGAAGATTGTGCTCTTTCAGCACCGACGTAGGTAAGACATAAATCATTTGCAGCGCTTTTGTGGAAGATTTTGCTATTTATGCACCAATAAAATGGGGCGGTCGAGAAGCGAGCCTATAGTGTCACACGGTCATCAATCTGGACTTTTGAGGAATACTCAACATGTTTTTTGGGAAAACTTTAAGAGAAGCAGGCTCCATCTAATCGGAAAAGGAGTAGCAATTATTTGCAAATATACTCTTGAGATAATTTTACAGTGGCATGGGTAGCATACTTTATTTAAAGGTTCCTTCGCAATTCTTTTCAGCATGCTATCTCGTTTGCGCAACTTTCATATGTAGGTTTTTGTGCAATCATCAGACTTCCTATTAAATTACTTAATGTTTGGTGAAATATTAAGTAAAGTGAAAATAGAAATGCTGAAAATTCACGAGTTTCACCCTTGGTGAAATTTCGTAACTTCGTTATGTGATTACCGATTGCATGAAAGTTACGTCCATGATTGGCATTGATATTCAAAGTGTGTCTTTCGATGACTTAACAAAAATACGCATTTGTTTATTAAATTGACTCGAGTGTTACTTAAACAATTCCCACACTACATATATACCGTCGGTAGCCTTCACCAAACATTGAATTATAGGATGACTAGTTCGTCTTCTGCCTGCTAGTTGCCATGGTAACAACCCTTCTCATACGTGATAACCCCTGAACTCGACAACGTGCCACATCAACGAATACTGCCTACATGGTATCGGGGAAGGCATGAGGCAGAAGACAGTTGCTGATATAGTAGATGGGGAGGTTTCAAGCTTGAAATAAATTTTTAGTGGGGTACCTCAATTATCAGTATTAGGACCTGTATTATTCTTAATATGTTAACAGTCACCATCAGCACAGTGCGTTTTGCTCACAAAATAAAAGGCAGTGTATTGGCGTAATGTCTACGTTATTGTCAACTTTGGTATCATGAGACTGTCCAATGAAATGTTGGTTGGGTTGTATAATATATTACACACAAATAACCTAACTATTGACTTTGTGAAATAGCAGGCACCCGAGGACCGCTTTAAGCTCCATTCAGCAGACGTGTTCATTCCAACATCAGATCGACCATTACGCTAATGCGTCAAACCCAGAAAATAACACAAAGAGGACATGTTGTGACGATTGATCACTTGCAGATAATATATGACATCTGAAAACTAACTTATAGTTATACAGTTGCGTAGCAGGCAACATGCAATAAGTGTCAGATAAGTAATTTGTTTTAAATATTAGTTCGGGGTTTGTAATTGGATTGTATTATTTGATTATTAAAATGTAGCTTAAGCAGAACGAAAAACATATAATAATCGGTATTTATTCATTATTAGTGCTGTTCTCCCATACGAACGGTTTTGTATACAAAATTGTCAGGACTCCATCGGGTGCATGCACAAAAACTTCACCGATTTGCAGACATTCACATTCTTCTCAAGTGTCGATAGTAGGCTTATATCAGATTTACCCAGTGGTGTCGTGAAACATGCGTGAGACCATGGGCGGATCCAAACACTGAAAAGGGTGTCCAGTCTACCACCGATGAGCCAAATATATTTTGTTCTAAATATTAGTCTAAAATAAACAAATATCTTTAATATCAATTTCTTTGATTTTGGAACATATGGTATGCAATTATATTTGTATAATTGTGAATACATTCGCCATCATTTCTAGCGTTTCAACACACCTGCCTATATTGATAATTGTGAATGCAAGAAAGAGTAAAACCTATATTCGTGTGTTATATCTATGTTAAGTTAAACACAGTCACAAATTAATGCACGGGTCAGTAAAACGCCAATATATGTACTAATGAGTTTTCAATTTGTTAAAAACTATGCTTCCCTAATTCGTTTCAAGCTTGACATGTGTGTACAAGATGCATTGGAGGATAAGAAAGCGTACTGGGAATAATTCATGTTGGTAATCAATCTCAGCTATAAAACGTCATGTGAATCTTAGACTAGCTGCAACTACAACCAAGTGTAAAATATTTGACAATTTTTTTGTAACGAAGCTAACGAATATATCCCTGTAACACATATATTAATATTTCTTCTTTCCTGATACAATTTGAAATCATATCGTAATTTCTAGTGAGCATGTACATGCATAAATGTATCCTCTCGATCCTTTATTTGTAACCATTATGTGAACTTACCAGAATTAAATATATTAGCATTATCAGAGAAGTCGTAGCAACAAAATTGTGTTTTGTTGCACATAGGTAATAATATATATTCTCTAACAAATAAACATACTTTTTAACAGTTTAACGATTTTGCCGACACATCCGTCACATAAATTTACGCAAGGTTGGGTTTTATCAGAAAAAAAACTAATTTTCCCTGGACGATCGGTAGTAACTCATACAACATGCTATGTTATCGGTTCTTGTCATTTTGGACAGGCTGGTTTATCGTGGTGAAAACCATTCTTACCACACGGTGGCAATAAACTAAGATACTGTATGGAAACAGGAACTGTGATGTCATTGAAAATAGTCTTCTACCAATAAACAATCAATTAAATGCATATGATGTGTGCCCAGTCAAACAACAACTTTTATGAACGTAAGACAGCACAAAATCTATAAAATCGAAAACATTTCCGAACACCCCTTTTCAAGCCCCGAGCGGGACGGGCCTGGTTTCTGGTTAATCAATAAAGACAGTAATCCCTTGTTCTGTAATATCCGAACACATTTTCTAACATCATGTTGATAAATTTATTTATATAAAATAGTTAGCAATTAATGATGCATGCATTGATCTTTATGTTAACCTATAAAACCCACCACCAAAAGCAACATTGAATACAGTAGTATAAGTGTAGCCTACAGTTCTGGACATTTTGGATAAGCTCAATCGTGTTATTTTGAAATCCAAAATATACCCATCAAAATTATTAATGTATAATATTACTAAATGTAATTGTAGCAAAACAAATTGCTTGCTATGAAAGGCATAGCCACTGATTACTTGCCCATGCACACTCTTGTATGCCCTAGAAACCTTTGCACCGGGCATAATTCAGTTAACGGATTAACGCTACCAAATGTTTGTATTTATTCGCACGTTTACATTTCCGTTTATATGCAATTTAGCGAGCGAACTCAATGAAAGGCAGAAACCTTAAAGCACGACACAAGGCCACCAAAAGGACATGTGTGTGTGACACCAACTCTACTTTTCATAGGTGGGTCCGAGGCGCTTGTTGAGATAATCTAGCGACGTGATCGGGTCGTATTTGGTGGTTCCGTCGAGAGACTGTATCACACAGTCGTCATTCGGATGCATGAAGTAGGCGACAGACATGCGCGCTCGGCCTCTGTTCACCTGTGTTTCCGGAATGACAACTCGATGTTTCTGCAGGAGAAAAGGTAACCAAAGACTTGTTGAAGCCTCATCTCACCGACTGGAGACGAACAATTTAATAGTTTACTTATGTTATGGGCGGATCCAGACCTTGGAAAAGGAGATTGCCCAGTTTCCCCCAAAGAGAAGCCATGTTGCTAGACTTCTGCTTATTTACATTTACAAGTTGTAACATAAACATAGCGGTTCGGAATTTTACCAGATCGAAACTACATATCCGTGTATACCCATCCTGACTGTGAATTATGCCCTTCGACAAAGAATAGTATGCATATCAAACGTGAACAAGTAGGGTTTCCGATAGTTTATCACATGAATGTTTTTTTTTTTTGCGCAGTTTTCAACCTCATCAATGGATCCACGTGACATCATACGGGCGGTCTTACCACAATTAATGAACATGCTGCTACCCTGCAAAATAATTTGCATTGGTAGTTTTGTCTGTTTCAACTTGCCTGTATTACACGAAGCCTCATTCTCCCTATATACACAGATTATCCAGCAAAATACGCGAACTTACCGAAGCTAAACTAGCACGTCGCTCAAAAAGAAATAAAAAAACTTATTAAAATTTATAAAGTACGATTTTTTCAGCCATAAACGTTTTGTATGACATCTGTCAATGAGGCCCTTTCATCTAAGACAATGTGTTTTGTCGTTGAGATTATTTTAGCTGAGCACAATTAATCGTAATTGGTCTGTTTAGCTGGCACTGTACATGACTACTTTGTCCGGTTCCGCAGTTACCTACACGGGCAAAAAAGTTACGTATATCGACAAATACATTGAGTGCAGTACTAAGGAGGCAACCCGGCGCGGCAGGGACAAAGGAACAAGCAAGGTCTACACATTACATTGCACAGCTCGCCTGCAAAAAGTCGTCCTAACCGTCACCACAAACAAAGATCAATTGATTGCTCTCATCATCGAAGATTTGGTTTCACACAAGGCTGACTTTCAAAAGCATAAACTAGTCGTCACTGGCAGAGACCCGGTTCCTGTAGAAATCGCGAACTAGTGAAGCGTTCGAACAAAATGTAGCCATAGCCTATCTGCAAGTAGCAATTTGGCTTCAGGCTTTGGATTTCAACACACCTGTATTGTAGACCCTACATCTTACGGTTGGTCACAGGAGGAGGGGAGTACTGCGCTAAGTCCAACTACTGTCAACCCAGACACATCGTTAGCCCCAATTAGGTTGCTAAATCTAATCAAGTGCTCATGTCGGAGTGAAATGCCACGTAGCACGACCAAGTGCACCTGCAATAGCTCTGACATGGCATGCACACCATTTTGCGCATGCCAGGGTGGACAGGCCTGCCAAAATGAGATCGGCAAGTACGTCCTACACGATGAAGATGAAGACGACTGATGCTTAGAAAGGTAAGAATGTCACGAAATGCTGATCTTATATAATTCTTTTCAAACACATGGAAAATAATTTTTTTCATGTTCTTATGTTTTTTGTTCGCGGTACATGAAATATAGTCGTTTTTCGCATAGTCGGCAACCATTTATAGCATACTTATGGTCGCCATCTTGTTTTCTTTACATTTTTTCATATCAATTATGGTGGAATCGAATTCTTCATGTCTGGAAACATATAAAATAAAATTTCAAACATGTTTGTGTCTTGTCTGGTTGCGAAGATATGTTAAAAAGTTGATTTTGCCTGAGAACTCCACACCCTTCTGGATGTCATTATATACATGCTGGAGATGAATAATCAACAAAGGAAAAAACTATATCAGGCAAAAAGGGGTTATGTAAAAAATGCCCTTTGGCTGCCGCACTAATAACAATTATGTATAAACCGCACATTACAGTTATTTTCCCCAATGTTAGCTATTTCAATGTTGTACATTTTACGTTGTGCAAGAACACCATCCATCAAAAATGATAGAACTTCAAGACATCCACTGGCAATATGTTACTAATGTTCTGAAGAGTTTGGTAAAAATCACTTATCTCCTGCTCTTTTAATCATGTCCCAAAATTACAAGATTTCACAAAATAGTAATACACATATTGTGTTTCGAGAATGTCACCCCCAAATTGCCTACGCATTTTCAAATCCGTTCGATACTGCAGCATGTTATTGTTTAAGGTCTAACATTTTAAACATTTCTACTTTCCTGGAATACTAATACCTCTTGTGACAAATAAAACCACTGACATCGGCTAACTTGCGTATGGTAGCAATTGTGGCAATGCCCCACGTTTGTACGGTAGAAATGTCGAACAAGTGCACTAGTGCGTCACCTCGCGGTGTCTTGATAATTAATTCTTACTTCATTGGAACAAAATAAAGGGGTGTACCCGGGCACTTGATGTTCACCAGTCATGTATTCGGCAGGATGTTTTGATCTACGATAATTTTAACGAGAATTGTCTCATTGAGAGTAGTGTCAACAAGACTAACGTTAATGAAGCTAGTATCATCTAGTAAGTTGTTCGGGCTCGTATCTCGAACTGTACGAATCGGATAAGGTTCGTCTTTGAGATGAACCGCATTGGATGCCTTGCTAAGTTATTGCTTCTGTCCAACCCGGTGGCAAAACTCGACGGTGTCGAACCATTCATCAAATATTCGTGATTTTAGTGAAAATGTTAGTCAAGTTGTGGGAATACTATAGTTTACGTGTTGTTAAATAACGAACTAAGTCATCCTATGATTTTATAGTTGTGATTACAGCAAACTAAACTTTCTGTTGAAGATGTTTTCCTCGCAGCGCGACCCACTTACTGTAGCTGTGAGTTTATCAGACGTCCAGCGCTGCATGATGTCGGCTATGTTAACCAGGACTGTGTAAGCCATGGGCGTTGCTGGGACGAACTCGCCGTCTCGTGTGCGCAGCTGGAATAAATTGAACAACATTTGTATAGAATGCAAACCCGGCCTTCGGGGTTTGAAAAGGGGATTCTGGGATGAATTCTGAAAATGCTACAGCTAAAACAAATTCTCTCGACTCCCCAAGGAATGGCATGGAATGTTACGGTATAAAGATATATTACTAAACACCCCAAAATGGTACGCTTCCGGTAAAGTTGTGTACGCATTTGGATAGTGCTTAGACTGAACTTTGAAACAGTGAAATGATTATTCACATTCGCAAAAGTAGAACCTATGATACTGATTATGTGCACATTTAACGTCTGAAAAACGACTTCTGAGAAACGAAAGATAAAGAACCATGAGATGTTCATGTAAGTTACGGGTAGGCCTATATCTAATCTAGTGAGACCTGGTGCTGACACTCATATACCTTAGTTACGGGTAGGCCTATATCTATTCTAGTGAGACCTGGTGCTTACACTCATAGGCCTTAGTTACGGATATGCCTAGGTCTAGTCTAGTGAGACCTGGTGCTGACAGTCATAGTCCTTAGTTACGGGTAGGGCTATATATATATTCTAGTGAGACCTGGTACTGACACTCATATTCAAAATATTTGCTCGCTGAGATCATGAGAAGTCCGCGTAATACGTGTTGAACCTGTACACCAATGGCGCGCGATATGGGTTTATCAGTCAGCGAAATGTACGGCTATATACCTGTGGAAGACATCCTCTCGAAACAGGGGCGGATGAATACATTAGTACTCGTGGCAGATCGACATATTCAAATTTGTATTTGTCAGTTGGTGTGTTAACCAATGATATTCAGTTCCTAACTTTCTAGAACTTAATTGGCTGTTTACCGGTGGTCGCTGGTAGGACAGGGATTGACAGGCATTTCCTGGAATTCTTCTTTAAAGTTAGGCGCGCACCTGGTTCGTGGAATCACGGGACCAACACAGCAAGTGGGACTAAGTACGGTTGATTCAGCGCATATTCACACATTGCCAGGGATGAGTTGGTGCTACAACTAGCCTGGCTCGCGGGGACGGTGGAAGTGGATAACCTACCTCAAGACCTCCGGCATCATCCTGGAAAATTAGCGTAATGGATCCGTAATCTGAATGTTCCCCACATCGGATCTGATTCGGTTTAATATCTGCGAAACAAAGAGCTGTCTTTATAAACACAATGCATTTTGTCCTAGTATGCACAGAGCAGCAGTTGCTGATGATTTTATTATCTGAACGACACATAAACAATTCGGGAAGTTAAACAGTAATTGTCATGTTTTAACATTATCACGATAATGGCGATGTGTGAAGGTATTAATGTAATATGTTACCGACGTAATTTCCTACTGACATGTTTTTGGAAGAAATTACAAAATGGGTAGATGATGGATCATCAATGGAATAAATTACAAAATGGGTAGACGATGGGTCACCAGTACATATATACATTATTTGGAAGATGACATATCTAGCAATGTGTGAAAATTTGCAGATGACAAAAAAGTATACAGAAAGATTACAAATGATACCGATAAACAAAGTTTACAGGATGATCTACATAAACTGGTTAAATGGTCAAAAAAAATCACACGTAAGGAGAAACATCTATTTGTACTCCTGTACAAAGCAATAGTTAGACCGCATTTGGAATATTGCATAAACGCATGGAGGCCGTATCGTAAGAAGGACACAGACAAGCTAGAAAGAATGTAACGAATATCAACTAAAATGATTCCAGAATTGAGAAACAAATGTTTAAAAATAGTGAACGGCTATGAGAATATTGATAGGAACATGTTCTTCAAACTTAAAGAAGGCAGTAGAACCAGAGGACACAAAGCAGCATTAATTGAGAAGCAGTGTAGTTTGGAAACGAGAAAGTATTCATTCTCATAGTGGGTGATAAATGAAGGGAACAAACTATTAAATGATTGACAGATATGTATGTAAATGGTAAAACTGTTGGACTTTCGATAAGCCAATGGCTTCATTGTATAATTGCCATCTGGAACTTGTTGCTTGTTTTGGCAGTCGTATTAAATATATGATAAACGTTGACAATCGAACAATTTACCAGCGTCATTCTGTATCGGCGGATAAAACAGACATCGCATCGCCGACGAATTGTTGGTGCCGGGCTTTTGATGTAACTCATTGAAGTAAGCTGGATTCTACAGAGAAAGACAAACATAAATAGCGCATCCGAGCTGTCGCCACATAGAAATTAAGTCTCCACCACTAACATTAATGTACGAACGTCAGGTGTTATTAGTTACTCAGTTTGTAGAGTAGTTCAACATGACTCTTCAAATCGAATGTGTCGGGAGATGGTATTCTAGCAGGAAGTACCATGTTATTCGGAAGTGTTTTCTTTTGAGCCAGTAACTTGAATAAATTAAGCAAGCACGTTTCGCCGACGGGCTAGTTGTAGGAACCCATAACAAACAGCAAAGTCCCCTTTTTGTTCGCCTGTCGGAACTACCAGCGTCACCTACGTCCAGACCAAGGCCTAATCCCATCAGCAGCAGGACACGTTGGGCCAATGTCCAGCAGAGTTGGGAGAAGTGGTCACTGGCTGACCGAAATCCGGGCACTTCCTCGTCCGGCCACATCTGGCGGTAGATTAGCAAATGACAGACAGGCTTAATATAAAAGTGGTTCAGTTTGATATACTTTGACATTTCGATGATTTTAACAAAACTACACACTCGTTTATTATATCGACTACAGGTATTACTTGAAAACTATTTACGCATTATAGTCACTACTACATATTTGAAAATTAGCCTGATTAGCGATTGGCTAAAACAAATGACGATGGAGTTTTAAATATGCTTAATGACACTTCATACCTTTTCCATCTTGCGTTCGTCCAATATGTCGAAAGCCTCCTTCAAGTCGCCGGGTCGGTCCGGGTTTAACCTGCGACAAGAAATGTCAAAAAGACAATGTGGTTAAGTGATCGACATTGTCCCAAGCCACTTTCTACTCAGTACTTCAAGTTTTATCACATGTTTTGTATGTCGACCCATGAGGTACTCGAAATTGTCTAGAGATACTCGCCTCGAAAGAAATGGTTTGGCTGGCAATACACTTAGCGCATTTCACCAGACCTGATGAAGTCGCCATTCGTACACAATCTTTAAAAGATGTGTCGCAATGCTTCGCTTGGTGGGTAACGTTTGCGGGCATTATGGGCACTTCAGGGTGAAACGTCGATGTCTACCATCGTCGTTGCCGTAATGGATCGATTTTATTAGTGCATCTCGTTTTACTGTCATGTATAATATAAAAGGCATGACGTTGGTTCTTATCAACTTTTAATGCGCCAGTTTTCCTAAGATATCAGCGCCTACCTCTGTCCTTCTACACACACCCATCCGCCATTTTCAGGACGAGAATACTTCTTCTTCGTCGGTTGAGGCAAAGCGAAGAAGTTTGTGGCTTCTTTCATCAACGAGTCCAACTGTATCGATTTAAAGGTATTACAATGTTACTGGGTTTATGTTTTTCGGTGGCACACACACACGCGCGCGCGCGCGCGCGCACATATACGATACTTGTCATTGATGCGGACTTTACAGGTATCTGACGCATAGATAAATATTAAGGTAATGCAATGGATAATGAGAGAAACCGTAAAGCAGGGCCAAAATGGCACCCAGTTGACATTAACTTAACATTTGGATAACCTAGACTTTGCAGATGACAGCTGCCTACAAATATATACACTTAAACATATACAAACGATAACCAGTCAGTTGACACAGGAAGCAGAGAAGACAGTCTTGGGGATAAATACACAAAATACAAAACTCTAGAAGCTGAACACTATACAACAATGTAAAGAACAGATCAAAGATATATGTGTGTATATATATATATATATATATATATATATATATATATATATATATATATATATATATATATATATATATATACAGTATATATATATGTATATATATATATATATATATATATATATATATATATATATATATATATATATACAGTTATAGCTTAACAGGACATGGAAAACATCAGTAATTTTACTGTAGTTTATACGTTTAAGACCGAGTCGACACCCCTGCTGGTGGAAAATTACGCCTGTATGCCATAGCGAAGGCCGCGAAATACGCTAGGGGTTCTGTGGCAGGGGTTTCAGCCTCAGTCAACCTGCTGGAGGCTAACTTCCTACCTCTCACACATTTTGAAAACCTCCCCCCCCACACACACACACACACCCCACACACACACACACACACACACCCACACACTCACACACACACACACACACACACACACACACACACACACACACACACACACACACACACACACACACACACACACACACACACACACACACACACACACAAACACACACTAAAGCGTAACGGGCGAGTTCACTGCTTCAAACTTCTAGTTGTACGAATCGTCATTTTATTTCGACCGAACTTGTTAAAATTTTTCATCGAGTCGTTGTTCAAAGTCCGTCAAGTGTCTACGTACCTTCTCCGGCTGGATGCCGTGGTTTCGTAGGCACACGAACCCAACAGTAGTAAAAGCGTTGCATATGTCCGCAGCCAATTGGTGCTGAACCTGTTGGCTGACGTCTTCCGGGTTCTTCGTAATGTTGAATTCGTCCAGGTCGACAACTGGAATCGGAACACCCGTCTGGTCCGACATTGCTTGTGTTTACTTGCCCCTTATCTCACCAGAGTGAAGGCAGGCTGTCATAGCCTCGCTATCATGACTACCAACACACCAACGACGTTCTCGTTCTATTTTGTTTACCCGCGCCGTATATGGGTTAGGTATTTGTGAGACCCACCCCACCACTTGTTACGCTTCGTAACGTTGGCCTGTACAACCCCCTAAAACTACGGTCGTTTTGATAAAGACCCCCACACCTATTAGGCATAGATCTATTTTTCAACACCAGTTTTGAAGAGTTGTCGCACGCCATTATACAAACTTTATTGATGCATGGTAGAGCCAGCATTCCTTTTCCGTTAGAATTAAGTTGAAATATACCCCAAAACTGGCAATCAATGCTATCAGTCTGATATCGCAAGCAGCAACACACGTTATTAATAACCAACATAACGATCGCCAAGCCACCCCTCGTAAAGCTCCGTAACGCGTGCCCGGACAACCCCAATCCCCCGAGTGTGACATACTTTATGGATGGCCCCTTACTTTTATTGTAAAGGAATGGCGGTCCGCTCTTCATCAGATGATATCGTAAACAAACTGTCGATGATGGCCAAAGCGAGTCGCATGATCAAAACATAAGTAGTTTACATTAAATATGTACATTGGCATACAACTGCGTTCAGCAACTGCAAAAATGTTGAAATTGCGGCGACCATCTTGGATTGCTATTTACCACGACGACGAAGTGTAAAATGATCTGGCTCATTTACTCCCTGATTATCGTACTTTACGAATATATATAATATTCCTATTCATAAAATGACTTGACTTGAATCTTGACTTGAAGAGGTGCAGTCGATATTCTTCCATATTCACTGGGAATGCAGTATTCAGCGGTCACAGCAAATTGTCCGTCTTCTTTGCGCTCGCCAGGTCGACATTCATAACTGAATTTGTACTCACTTGATCAATGAGTACATAGAGTACTACATAAGTGTAGTCAACGCATTGTTCTCTAGGATCGAAGCGATTTTAATTAGACGGTCACATGTAGTAGAAATATGATCACTCAATATGACAATGAAATGAACAGTGAAGAAAAATATCATATATATATATATATATATATATATATATATATATATATATATATATATATATATATATATATATATATATATATGAATAACATGATGATAGTTGTGTTAATTACAAAATCCATGAAAAACTTTCATTGACATTGTATAATTCATTTAATGTCACTCTGTTTAATGTCACTCCTATTACCGTAGCACGTTTTCCGTGTTCGTTTTCCGTGAGTTATGCACCTGTGAAGGATAAGGGAGCCTTCAAATAAAGTCAGTCGGCAATACTACGGACATATTTTCGTCGCCAACAATATGACTGGACCAACATGAGATTTGATTCAGTAATAGGCTCATGCTGCACGATGCTGACTACAATATGTATGCGTAGCTGCAGCAACACGTTGGGGTGTCCCAACTGTAGATTCAATAGGTGGCACCAATCTGAGGGGGGGAGGGAGAGAGAGTGAGAGTATATCAAATATATTGGGACATATGTCTTGGCTTATGACGTTTAATAAGATAAGGACCTCTGACCTCTGCCGTTTGAAACCCGTCTGAATTTATGTTTCCACTGTTGATTTCCAGTGGCCCGTCCTTATCTTGAACTTTCTGTTTACTCATTATATAAGCATAGAAACTCTTGCTGTCATTTTTTATATTACCTACCAATTCTTTTCTCAAAGGTTCTTTTGGATTTTTATTTCAGTTGTATGTATATTAACTGCATCTAGTTTGTGTAGGTTAAGTGTCTCTAATTTGTGTAGTCTTATACATTTCCAGTACTGAAATTAGGAGATGTTACCCCCGCAGCATCTGTTTGTAAGCAATTTTTCTAATAGCCTTTTTTGACAGGTGTTTCTTCCTGGACCTTTTCACTTGTTTTCTTAATGGAACAAACCTCTCAATAATGCCCTACATCTCATTTATTAAACAAGTTCACCATTATGTTGCCGTCTTAATCTTCAGCAAGTTATTCCAATCTAAATTTGCTAGATGTGTTCTCATCTCTTTATATTTGCCTTTGTTGAAGTTCCTCCTTCATCATTTTGTATCCCCTGTTTTTACTTTTATATTGAAATGGTTCTGGTTATGATCACTTGAACCCAAAGGTTCACGTACCTTGACATTGTTAACCAATACATTTTGAGAAGCAAGTGTAATGTGCTATAATGGGTGAGTTTTACACATTCTCCCTTGCTGTCCTCCCTTATAGCCTTTCGTAGTTTTACATATTCATCTTGTCCTATGTTTGAACTACGATAAACTACTCCAATTGCTAATGTTGAGTTTTTGGTAACTATGTTACACCAACTGCCACCATAATGTCTAACTCGCTTTTAATTTACTATTACTTTCCTGGCATTTAAACATACACATTTAGGTTCATTTTACGATATTACTGGTGAACATTTATTTGGATACATGTGCATTTGTACTCCTTTGAGTTTTGTCTGTCAGTTCCCCTGCGTATCTATTTTAAATAATTTACGGTACTTGTGCCCTCGTCGACAAAATGACACCCAATAACTGCAGCACCCATCACAGTCACATTAAGTCCACCTTTCATAAAATGTAACCTCTTCTCACAAAGTGTAACCGCATGTCTACGAAGTCTATTCCCTCCACCATTCGTACCTTCTGTACTTGAGTGTTGATCGCCACCCCCTACACGTCCTATGCTCCACATCCCTGCCTCCCATTATTGGGAATATCCCCGAAAACACAATATGTCCAATCCGTGCATCTTTAAGTGTCTTGACCAACATCTTGTACCTACCAACGATGGGTGACGTTCGCTCCTTTTCGGAATTGTTCGTTCCAACATGCACGAGAACAGCACCTCCCGTGCCACCACTCATGACCTGTCCTGCCTTCTCTGCTACATTCTCTATTTTTGTCCCTGGTAGGTGAATATGGTGTGAGAAGGGAACGTGATGTGGGTTAAATGACCTGCTGATTTTATTTTCAAATTTATCAGTATTACTTTCTTAATAAAATAACTATAAAATATTTACAATAACTAAAACAAAATCTCGGTAACATATATTTTTCCTTAGACGAATTATCTTGTCTTCGTGTATAATCTGGTAATGAATGGTGTCATTTTGACCATCAGCTTTTATGTCAGGGAAACTTTTTTCCGAACAGTGATGAAACAAATCATAATTGTTTCTGTATAATAAAACAGTTTGTGACTCCTTATGTCTGTTCCCTCGTATCTCCGTCAGTTTCACATGTATGGAGCTGACATTTAGTAGACGTGCCGGGGGGCCAATGGTGATGATTCGTAAATTAAAACATATTTCAAATTCCAAGGGGATGGGGTATTACGTCGAAGGAACCAATGTGGACGTTTGACGTAAATTACGCAACTCATGGATAAGGCCATTTCTACCTCCATGCAATTCTACAAAACATGCGTCAGATAGTCAACATTTGATTTTCAAATATTTGTATATTTGCAATATTTAACAAATTCGCATAACATTTTAAGCAATTCCCATTTTCATTACTGAATATTATCCGCCTATAAAATACCAAAACATATATTATGGATTGTCACCAAATGTTTGGGAAACTTGTATATTTGATTTTGCAAATATTAAGGTAGTAAAGTATCGATAAAGATTATAATTATAATGTATAATTATAATGTTATGTCTTCATGTTGTTTGCAGCTTTGATGTACAATTGCGACACACGGAATCCCTGCTTCGACGAGAACACGAGTGCTCATGGTTTCTATTTTGAAGCACCAAATCCACACAACTACATCCAGTATGATAACAACGGCAGATGTTTTCCTAAGTCATGTGTAAATGGGCTGGTGTATAAACCGGCCTTTCACATTTGCGGCTCTGCAAAGTGACAACACCAACGCAGTTTAACGGCTGAATACGCCAGTCAGTGATACGTCGATAACGTAATATGTAACTCAACATATCGCTCAGATGTTTTGTGCTTGAACTGTCACCACTGGCTGTAATAAATGCCATGTAGCATTTATATCTTTATATCATATCTTTTTTATCTTTTATATGTACTAGTTAATAATATTACCACCATTTATAACATACATTATAATAATTTTCATTAAATGAATTAAAAGGTGAAAATTGAACAACACTTGTTACTTCGTGCATTATGCATGCACAGTGCTTAAGTACAAAATAAAAATATAAATACAAACAATTATAAGACATGTGTAATGCGCCTTTTCTCCGCTCATTCGCGCCAACAATGTTAACATAATAAATACAATAAGTTTAATATTAGTAAAAAAGGTAAAATATGTTACATAAATTAATATCATTAAACGTCACTGCTACTTCTACAATAATGTTATAAAGACCGTACGAAAAATGTGTCAGCTGACACATTTTTCGTATGATCTTTATATGTATATATTTTCTATTTTAACACGCAGTCAACGAGACGATTATTAGAACTTATACAATTCATTGTATTCTTAAAATTCATATCATATAAGATATAATGTATAACACCAAAAACTATGATATTATATAGAATTGAATAATTAAAATAAATTAAATTCCAGTTATCATAATATATTGTTTCTATTTTTCAGATTTCCATGCGTTTCCCCTCATCAGGGGAATTCTCCCCAGTTTTTTCTTTAATTAAATCAAATTGTTTCTTCAGATCAGAGTGTTTCTTCAGATCAGTTTGAATGTGAAGCATATCTTTTATTCACACCTGCTCACTGTACGAAACAGACAGTCAGTGTACAACAAAATCTAGTTAAACTTAGCATCGCGTTGGTGACAAGTACAGGAATAACAAACCCTTAAATTGAAGGCTAATCCATTACTAGCTAGAACTGAGTAGATATGGCGTGTCATATCAGTCACCGAAATCACCAAGCCGAAACAATATGTAAGTTGGGCCGAATTTTCCAGGGGCCGAAACTACCATCACCCGTCAGCGCAACTCCTGCTCTTGCTTATGTTTATTTTCTGTCCAAACCTTGAAAACGACCACCTAGAGCGGCCAAACTTCTTCTCATATATTTACCGTACATACACATGTCACGTGGTCAAACATTACTCTTACTTCTATGTAACGATAAAAAATGACAAAAACAAAAGCTAGCTATATCTTCTACGCCTAGCTCTGCGAAGCTAGGAATGGAGGTTTCGTTTATTTTGATCTTCATTTGGAAGTAAGAGTAATGTTTGCCCACGTCACATGTGTGTGCGTATGGTAGATATATGAGGAGAAATTTGGTAGCTCTGTGTTGTCGTTTTCATGGTTGGGTCACAAAGTAAAAAGTTCGAAGTCAAAGGCTACTGACGTCGCTAAACTACTCCGAAAGAGCCGAAATCGAAGATGATTCTGCGGTATTACTAGAGGCTAGCCTTTCGAAATCGTTACATTATACGTTTTATTCTGGAAAATTTACATCGCCATCACTCGCTTTAGTAAAATATGCTGAAGCATAGAAATCACTGACTGAATGTGAACCCATTATCATCAATGACGTCACAAAACCACGTGATCGCTCATCTCATTAACTTCGCATGTTTATGTGCGCTTTGCGAGTTAGACGCATTAAACATCTACTTTTACCTATAAATAATTGTTTTCATAATTGTTTTTGGCATTACTAAAATTTGTGCACACACCGAAAATGCATTTTAGCTAATGCCTTGTTGTTTGTCCCTTTAATGGTGACGACATATAAATGGGGCGATATAGTGAACAATGCGATGAAATAGTAGTAGGAACTTGAATTCAATGCTTTGACGAATAAGCAGCCAATGCAGAGCGAACAAAACAGGAGTGATGTGCTCTCGTTTGTGGGTTCCGGTTAAGCGCTGTTGAGTTTATTCCAATTCAGCATCGTCTGCCGCGTTACCGTGTCCACGAGCAATACCACTAAAGCATGTAAGATCGTTTTCCATGCAGCAGATTACATAATCGTAGCGATACTGCGAAGCTGACAGCATGCCATCTAGCAAGTGCGCCTTTTTTGTGTAATCATCGAAAGCATAGACCGCCATAGACATCAATGTAAACGTTCATGGGATGCTGAGCACGTTTCCACGCAGCCAAAGTGATCGGAAAAACGAACACTACACGATCGAATTCGGATCTAGACGAGCGCCAGAGGAGAATATTAATATTTGTGTAGAAACGAAAGCCGGGACGAACACTCACGATTGCTGACGAACAGTGGCGCATGTGGGATTTCAAAGGAGGGCCGCTTCATCTCCCATGCTCCCATGTAGTGGTGCAACACTTCTCAGCCCAAAGCCCCCCCCCTTACGCCACTGTTGGCGAATCAAATCGAACGTCTAACAAAGAACACTCGGTCATGACGAACGGTGGACGGCCGAATAACTGGAAAATCGGAGTGTGTCCATTTATTGATAATGTTATATGATGTGTCTGTACTCATAGAAACAATTCTTCTTATAACGTTAACCCGTCAGAATGGGGGAAAATATCACTTCATGCCCACTATTGCATTCTATTGGACTAAATGATCCTGGCAATAATATGGTGGCATTACTGTTCGCCTTAATTTTAATTATGAATAAATACTTAATTAATCCGTTTGAAGCATCCATAGTCTCGCTTGTCCGTCTCTCGCCCGCCTTCTGAATTCGCCGAGAAGAAAGTCTGGCCGCAGATGCGTGGTTTCCATTTTGTGTTGGCGTTCCCGTGAACCGTCAGCAGCCAATAAGCGTCATTATCGAGATGCTTGATTTAACGTTTCAGTATGACAGTTGTGTCAATATACTACAAGTTCTAAGTTAATTCAAATTGCATTGTATAAACTGCTAAAAGTTAACTCTTATTTTATGAATTAGCCAAATGCCCGGATGACATCAAAATTAGCTAATTATGTATGCGCCCAGAATCTAGGTGCATACATAATTTCCGTCACAATAAAAAATACATACTGATTCCAGACGATGATGTGTGCGACAAACGGTGGTGCCACAGCACGGAGTCTGGATAATCGAGGCTAAAGCATTCCTATTCCGATCAAGTGTCGCCATCTATCAGGCTACGAAACATTTAAATCAAACGAAATCCGCTAGATTTCGTCGGAAATGTGTCTATAGCTATCTGCTTCCTATGTTTCGACAATCTATTTTATCCATTTTTTGTGATAACCACAATAAAATATGTGCTTAATCACGGCAGATGTTTTCCGAAAATTTAAAAAACAAAATCCGTGTAAATACGGGATAAGGCCGTATTCCTAAACAAAATCACCCGTCAGATTAATTTGCAGTTCAGTTTTCGGCCAGAATAAAAAAACAATGGCCAAATCCACCACTCCTGAGATTTTCACTTTGTCTAGTATTCATTTATGATTGTCATGCCATTAAAACCGGAAAATGGCTGTCACAGACAGGGCGGCGATAAAAGGCAGCTCAACGGCATGTAACTGGTGACTATAATTATACGTTCAAGCCTTCTCGACTATGCTTACACTTTCAATAATGTTGCTGTATATAATGTAATTTTGTTTGCATAAGAATGATGTCGAGTCGATTGAATGCCATTCTGACGTGCCTGAAATCTAATGTAGTAGAAATCTTGCGTCAAACTAATTAGTTGCCAGCACTCCAAGGACTAAGATTTCTTGCCTTTAACTCGTCACACTCTTCCTTTTGCACAAACTTTGATTTCCTATATCTTACACCAAGAATAGTTTGCAAACAATCCCACATGAATACGATTCGAAACCCCAGCCACAAACAAATACAGTCAAACTTAATGTTATCCATTGGAACACAGTCGTATGTAAACAATTTAAAAACTAAAAATCATCAATGCGCGGTCAACCAATAGCAATGCATGAGAGGCACTTATTATCATACGCACCATTTAATAAATTTTATTAATAATACTAACAAAGTTCTAAAACAAATTAAAGCAAAACAGCCGATATGACGCTAAACGATGAATTATTCTTATAGTTCCGGGGTGGTGTAGAAAGACACATTTTAGTTTATTAAGTACAAGCGTCCATCAAAATATGACTTCAAAATGTTAGCGAATCCACATCAACACGATAAATGGGAATGCCAATTAATAAAAATAACATTTGGAGACTTAAAAAAACATCACAATAGTCAATTCTTATAGATCGCTAAATGACCTACAAGCACAATAGAGACACTTTGTAGATAAGTTCAAAACTATATATTAACATAATTTGACAAAGGTAATTCCGCAATAATAATTACTGGGCAATTTAATATAAACCTTCTTTAGATTAATTATAAAGTGATATTCGGTTAATTTAAATTATATAATAAGTAAAGCTGGCAAGACTATCCATATGCCACACAAAATGAGTAAAATTCATAAAACGTAAAAACTAAGTTTGGATCACTCAATGTATACTAAAATCAATTAATTACAGAAACAGGCTTTACCATATGTACAGATGTACATACTTACATATTTCAAATGTACTTACTTTGTGGACAAACTTGACAGCATAATTTTACAATGGAATCCTAAAAACAAGTGTCAGAAATGCCAAAATAATGTATTTTGCAAAGCTTTTAAAGAAGTATAAAAATTAACTCAAGAAAACATGGAGTATGTACAAACAGTACTAATTCACTAAAGGCCGTGTACAATTCTCGACATTTACCTGCAAAATGCCAAACGTCAGATTGATTCTCAGAACGAGGTTGCCGTGTGTTGTTTGATTTGATATATCACGATAAAATGCTTTAGACCAATCAGGTAGTCTTATTACCGTAATATATCCATCCAGATAATGCAAGGCAGCATCGTTCTGAGAATCTTATGTTAAACATACGTTCATAAAAGTCAGATGGTTATCAGCACGGCTAGGCGTTGTATATTTAGGGAATAATACACTGTTTGTTGATGTGACGAGAGTGTTACAAGCCAGTTAACATTTATGGCACTCGTGATATTTATGATTGGTGACACTCGAGTAACATCAACAAACAGATTGTTATTCCCGTTATATAACGGTGAATTAACATTTGAGCATAGTTTTTCACTTCCTACATTTGTGTATATGCTGCTGCGCCGGTTTCACGAAGTGTTCGTACAGTTCGAAGGAATGTCGTAGATTACGTAAATCGTGACAATTACAGGAAACATGCAAATCTTTCGAACAATTGCGTGCATATGCCACCGTTCTAGACCAATCAGGTAGCCTTATTAGCGTGATATATCCAACCAGATAATGCACGGCAGCCTCATTCTGAAAATCCTATGTTAAACATACGTTTGGAAACGTCGAGTGGATATCAGCACGGCTAGCCGTTTTATAATAATTTATAATTTCCCAAATATAAGTACATCGATTATAACAATGTCATGACATAGCGTATTAATAGAACATACAATACTAGCCATCAGAATAAGTTTAAAAACGTATATCTCCAATAATTATGCTACTACACCTTAATTAAAATGGATGAGAATTTACTAACACGACCGGTTGGTTATGCAACCATCAAATATTAGGCCACGCGCGAACGTACGCACGCACGCATGCACGCACGCACGCAAACGCTCACAAACTCGCACATGCGGGCACACGCGTTTACCAGTTTACCAGTGGGAAGTAAGCCTCAAAGAAAACCATTATCACCTAGTAGTCTAATTTTTAAAGGTGAACGTTGTGGAACTTGAAGCCTCAACCAGTAGTCACGTACGAAGTGCGACACAGCCGTGACGCAGCTCTTGCCATACATCAACACTCCCGCTAGCACACTACCACTCACACGGTAGCAAGGTGACTATAACGAGGCAGCGCAGGACCGTGCTGACTGTGGTGGTGACTTACGTCGACGACAGCGCAGGACCGTGCTGACTGTGGTGGTGACTTACGTCGACGACAGCGCAGGACCGTGCTGACTGTGGTGGTGACTTACGTCGACGACAGCGCAGGACCGTGCTGACTGTGGTGGTGACTTACGTCGACGACAGCGCAGGACCGTGCTGACTGTGGTGGTGACTTACGTCGACGACAGCGCAGGACCGTGCTGACTGTGGTGGTGACTTACGTCGACGACAGCGCAGGACCGTGCTGACTGTGGTGGTGACTTACGTCGACGACAGCGCAGGACCGTGCTGACTGTGGTGGTGACTTACGTCGACGACAGCGCAGGACCGTGCTGACTGTGGTGGTGACTTACGTCGACGACAGCGCAGGACCGTGCTGACTGTGGTGGTGACTTACGTCGACGACAGCGCAGGACCGTGCTGACTGTGGTGGTGACTTACGTCGACGACAGCGCAGGACCGTGCTGACTGTGGTGGTGACTTACGTCGACGACAACACCACAGTCTCAGGTAATATCCAATTTCGCCTGAATTTTATACGCGAAGAATTGATATAAATTAATGTAGCTGACCCGGAAGGGCGAGGATACTTTTATCAATAATTATTTACTCTGCTTTCTTCTTCAGCGTTGCAAACAATAACTGTGCTATGTTTTATACGTTTTATATGAAATGTGTTATTATGTTATTTTTTGTCAAGACATAAACACATGTGATTTATTGGGAACTTGTTGTGTTATCTTGCCTTTAATTTTGTGTTGTTGTTGTTGTATGTGAATTACTAAATAAAACGAAGTTCTAGTACATGTGTTTTCCTTGTTAAACACTTTCTGATGCACAGTAAGTAGCACAATGAAAGAGTGTCGGATTCTAAATTCCGTGGACCCAAGTTAATCACACCGTGGGGCGCCACAGCACCGCCATAGAAGTAGTGCAGCCACCAGCACCGTTTTTTGGCGAAACGTTCATATATAATGCCATGTGTCATCTAGCGAAATAGGCTACGCAAATGAATACAATATATACAACTGAACACGACACGACGATACATCCATGGCCAACAAAATTGCCCATTATAATATATATTTATCATAAAAATAACAGTTGCATACTTGTATACAACGCGGCTCAAACATTCAATCATTCTTCAAAGAACTGGGCTGTAATAGCAATTACGTATAAGTAGTTTCCCGATCGAAAAAAAATGCATATTTTACAAGTTGACGTCAACACCATACAAAACGCAATATTTATTTAGCAAGATTGAGACGCCTCGGCAGCATACATGCTATTTATTTAGCAAGATTGCGACGCCTCGGCAGCATACATACTATTTATTTAGCAAGATTGGGACGCCTCGGCAGCATGCTATTTATTTAGCAAGATTGAGACGCCTCGGCAGCATACATGCTATTTATTTAGCAAGATTGAGACGCCTCGGCAGCATACATGCTATTCATTTAGCAAGATTGAGACGCCTCGGCAGCATACATGCTATTTATTTAACAAGATTGAGACGCCTCGGTAGCATACATGCTATTTATTTAGCAAGACTGAGACGCCTCGGCAGCATACATGCTATTTATTTAACAAGATTGAGACGCTTCGGCAGCATACATGCTATGTATTTAGCAAGACTGAGACGCCTCGGCAGCATACATGCTATTTATTTAGCAAGACTGAGACGCCCCGGCAGCATACATGCTATTTCAGGCAATGTCATTACTAGAGTATGTGACAACGCCAGTAAACTAGACGAGTCGGTTCCTATTCATGGCGCTAGATGAAAAACAGCAAGAGAGTGCAGCGATTACACATTCCCTTCACATGGTCACACAAGGCGTGTGATGGGACCGGGCTCACGTGTCAGAAGTTCGCGTCAACAAAGTTGTTCTGCAAACTAGTTTTTTAATATGCCTATAAATAATTCATCAGAATAAAGAGCAGCAAAACAAATTACAATATTATTCACAGATATTGGGTAGGTTTTTTTGCTGCATATTAGTCACTCGAAGCAAACCTCAAGTGTAGGTCAATGTACGATAGCTTGGATATGGGGTGACAGGCGACAGGTGGACAGCGCCTAAAATTCGCCTTTACGCTTTCCCTGCGAAGATTCATGTTGTCTCTGCCAGTGAATAACCAATAAACCGAACCAGGTGGCTGTTTTGTGAGCCTTGTTAAGTGAGCGTACTTACACACTACAGTAAGTAACCGTGCAATCGCTCAAATCGCTTTACACTTTACCACTGGCAGAACTGTTCATTTGAATATTATAGATAATTACACACACACACACACACACACACACACACACACACACACACACACACACACACACACACACACACACACACACACACACACACACACACACACACACACACACACACACACACACACACACACACACACACACACACACACACACACACACACACACACACACGCACACACGCACCCACGCACGCACGCACGCACGCACGCACACACACACACACACAATTAATATTTGACGAACGCCAGCACAAAGGCAAAGCCAGCAATGTCATCTTTTGGCAAGTTAATAAAAAAAAACACCCGTACCGCAGGCTAAGGAGGCCACCGCCGTCACGCGTGCTGCGTAGACAAGATTGAGTAGATATGTTGTGACACTGTGTGAGAGCAGTTTGTAAGACCTACGGAGACGGTGCGTCTTGGTGCCGGACACATTTATCCCTATTTGGTCTGCTAAAGACCAAACTGAACAATAACTATTTTTCGAGAACAGTGTAGACCAAAGTAATAGATGGCTGGGTTATGTAAGAACTTACGCAGTTGTAAAAAATGCATTAACGAAACCGCAGGCAACTAGGATGGGTGATTGGGTGTCACCGTGAAACTGGGCAGGACGATTGTCATATTGTCGGCGCAGGTGGTGACTGCAGGTGTAAAGGTGCTGATAGCTTAACCTGTAAGAATATATCATGTTTTACGTTCAAGCCAGTTCATAGTCAACTCGAAAGGGGTGGGTATACTAATCTGCACACTACTGTGACGCCACCGTGCCGTCACGGGATGTCGCATAATGAACGTTGGGGCGAGGAAAGAAACAAGTCCGCGTTCAGGTCGCCTCTACCCTGCGACGATAAAAGCAACAGTTGAAATTATATATCGCTACTGTAAATAGTAGGTACGGTTAACACACAGGACATTTGTTTATCTGCGAGGTGCATCATGGGACATTATGACGACAAGCCGCGACTCTTTATAAAGGAAACAGTAACACTGATAACACATAAAAGAGATATACATCGCTGCGTAAATTTCTGATCTTCTAGCAAACTCTTGTGGCAGTCCAGAATGCCAAACATATCCCGAGAAGGCCAACGTTTCAGCAAAATTGCAGGTTGATGTATAACATAGCCCAAAGATCTAGCTTAATTGAAACAATGAATACAGTTGCTGGGACAAGAGGGCAAGACGAAATATGAGGCTGTAATTGAGAAACATCACGCCGATTGAATTGGCGATACAATATATCGCGTGCAGGTCAAACTTTCCACGAGTATTTAACACGTTAGAGGGCACTCATATATTTGTTATGCAATAGTTGAATCAATGAATATTACACATGCACGGGGGGGGGGCACCTACGTTTTATGGGTGTGTTACATGCGTCCAGCGCACGTAACCCACGCAACTTGTTTGGGGCATCAAATCACATTGATTTGGTAATTAAGGTATACATGTTGACACCTCACATTTCACTTTATGAAACTTTAGTTAATATTAATATATGAATAAAATATGTTTATGAATCATATGTCACAGATCATAAAAATGCATATTTTACTGTTTAAATGGTACATCTTTGTTTTACTCTAACTTGTGGAATGTGACTCCCATCCATGGATGAAGTTATATAAGTCTGTTTCAATCCGCTCTACTTGAGAAAATGTAATTTTTTTACATATGTATAAAACGCATTTGGGGATGGGGGGTAAGTTGCCTACATTCTCAAGGATGGTATACCGGCAACATCTTGAGTGGCATCCGGGCCAAGGCGACACTAACGTTGCAATAAATCATGAAGTAAATTCGCACAGCATTACGCCATGGACTATACCCGTGAGGCATTAGTTTGTCTATTCTATTCAATTTAAATGGAAAACGGTAGCACGTTCTCCTGTGAACTCTTTAGTTTCGCGAAAGAAGACTAATTTTTTCGGACTCAGAAACGAGTTCACCTTCACAAATGGATTCACCTATAGATTGAGGTATTAATGCAGAAACAGGCCCAGGTATAAACAGGTATAAACGACATGTTTAAACAAGCCCCGTTTCGTGAGACTTAATACGTCTTATTAAAAACGTAAGCATAACCATTACATATATTTAGAGGTGTGTAAATAATAACTAACCCATGTTAGTTATTTAATGGACACCAATTATACTATAGAAGGATCGGTGAAATCGTAAGAATAAATGATCGGGCTGGGGGAAACTTCCTAAGTTGTATTTTTAAAATGTCTCACGTAAATTGACAAGCCTTTCGCTTGCTAATAGCATGACAAAGTATATTTGGACCGGTTGACTCTTACAATCGCTCCTCCGAGGCCAAGAGGTAGGGGAAACAAGTTGTTGCAATTTTCAGTTCAAGACACTTTTTGTGAAAAGCATGTTAGATGCATTATTTCGGTCAACGTATACATTTAATTTAACATTCGTCTCAATAATAGAGATATTCAGTAGTATAGTTAGATAGATTTGTGAAGTTTCCCAGGCGTGGTTGACCATTACAACTAACCCAGTGTGCGGGGCAAGTTGTTACATCATACGACACACGATGTTACAACAAAAACGTGTGGATCCAAAGCAAATGTCACTCATTACATGTTTTTACATTGATTAAATTATACACACGTATACATCTTATACACAATGTTCATAACAATGTGGGTGTTCAAAGCTTCATATGTTAACCTTTTAATTTTTAGTTACCAAACAAACAATTGTGAATATAATATAAATTATTTAATGGAGTATAACATATTGAATGGTAGTACGATGTGCATTTATTTCATTTGTATGGCGAACACTGGTCTTGAAAGCTACTCGAGGTGGTAGGATGACCGAACCTGCTTTGTTGTATATATCAACATAGTCCTTGTACGAGTTGGTGTCGGTTCTTTCCTATGGCTCCCAGTCAGATGATATTTGGTTTTCAATACGAAAGGCAACATCTTGATTCGTTGTGATTGAATCCTAGTTAAGTCTGGGTTTGGATGAATGTTTCTTTGCTCTCATGCTGAGCCTTAACTTTGCACATACAATCCTGTGATCAGAACCAATAGGGTCGGAAGAGGAGTGTACATATGAATCCATGATGCTGTTTCTTCATCTGTTCCGGCACAGAATGAAATCTATTTGAGATTTGAATTTATTCGGTGCTCGGAAAGTCCAGAGTCTTGATTTTGGTTTACAGAAAAAAGAGTATTGGTCATCAGAAGGTTGTGTTCATGTATGAAATCAAGAAGAAGCTGACCGTTTCTGTTAGCGTTGCTTAGGTATGAAAAACCATTTGAAACTTGAACATTAAAATCACCTCCGACCACAAGACAGGCATGTGGAGGAATGTGTAATACTGTCTGGTTAAGGCTTTCGTAGAACTGTACAACGTGTTTTTCATCACTGACATTTGTCGGAACATAGCATGATATAACATGGGTCTTAGGGTTCCCTTTAAACAGGGCGTGTATGATACGGTTTGTTATCTTGGTGACTGACAAAAGGTTCTGGAGCAATGCACATTTCCCTATTACACAAAAGCCCTCAACTGCTGCACCTTGTCGATTACGTGTCGCGGAGGCTGCGAACATCGTGGATCTGCCTATCCTGGTAGCTGTGATATCTGGGTCTTCTTGCATATGAACTTGTCTGTGTTCTTGAATACACGTCACTGATATGTCAAAGTCGTTCATGTGTTTGTCGAGTTCTTTCTTGGCACTAGTGGAAGATAAGTTCCGACTGTTTAGCTGCCTAAAGAGGATGTTTTTTCTTAGGGCGGCAAAGTCCTTTCGTTGTTCTCGCAACAGATGGTATCCGTTCTTGCTGCTTTGGGATGTCATCTTCATACGGGATGGTAGACCCGCGAGAAGTACGAAGTGTTACTGCAGGGACTTGCACCCTGGTGTTGTTGCTTGAACTCATCATGTTTTCATCTAGCTGTTACTACAGTGTGTCGCTACTGCTACTGCGGGTGTTTTGATCTGCCTGGCTTGGTTGAACCTACCAGGGACTTACGTGCCCGCCAGTATAGCTCTCGGGGTTTACAATATGTAACAAGATTTAACAAGATTGCCATCCCAAACAACAAATTCCAGATGTCAAGTGGACAAGGAAACCATTGGCTTATCGAGAGTCCAATATTTTCTCAATTACTAGCATTAACACAATCATTTGGCAGTCTGTTCCATCCATTTATCACCCTCTGTGAGAAAGAGTACTTTCCCATGTCCAACCTACACTGCTCCTTAACTAATGCTGCTTTGTGTCCTCTGGTTCTAATGCCTTCGTTAAGTTTGAAGAACATATTCCTGTCAGCATCCTCATAACAATTCACTATTTTAAACACTTCTATTTGGTCTCCTCTTCGTCTCATGGTCTCTAGTGTTGTCAAATCACATTGTAATAAGCGACTTTTGTAAATAAGGTCGCTCAATTCTGGAATAATTTTAGTTGCTCTTCGTTGTATTCTTTCTAGCTTGTCTATGTCCTTTTCACGATATGGCCTCCATGCTTGAATACAATATTCCGAATGTGATCTAACTATTGCTTTGTACAGGGGAACAATTAGCTGTTTCTCCTTATACATGATTGTTCTCCTAATTAGCCCTAGAATTTGATTTCCTTTCGAAGCAGCAATCCAACATTGCTCTGAAACTTTCATGTCAGCACTAAATGTTACTCCTAAATAATTGTCTTATGTGGTTCTACCTAGTACAGCGTCCCACATTTTATATTATTCGTCCATGATTCCATGTCCTATGTTTATACATTTACATTGCCCAAAATTTAATAACATTTGCCATTTTTCTGACCATTTAACTAATGTATCTAGATCATCCTATAAACTTTGTTTATCTGTATCATTAGTAAAGTTTCTGAATACTTTTGTCATCTGCAAATTTGAGTACTTTGCTAGATATGTCATCTTCCAAATCATTTATATATATTAAAAACAGTATAGGGTCTAATACTGATCCCTGTGGTACCCCACCCAAAACAGATTTCCAATTTGAAATCTCACCATCTACTATTACTCTCTGTTTTCTGTGTGTAAGCCAATTTTCTATCCAGCTGATTACATCATTTTCCTATGGCTTTGAAATCATTACCTAGGGCTTTTAGTTTAAGTAATAATCTTTGATGTGGCACTTTATCGAAATATTTCTGAACATCTAAGTAAACAACATCCACTGGTGATCCGTCATCTAAACACTTTGTAATTTCTTTAAAAAAACATAATATATTAGTTAGACATGACCTTGCTTTTAGGGACCCATGTTGAAATGTATTTATTAATTTATGTTTTAGAAGGAATTCCACCATGTGGTCTCTAATTGATGTTTCGAGTAATTTACATACAACTGATGTTAAACTCAGTGGTCTGTAACTTTCTGGCTTGTTCCTAGATCCCTTCTTAAATAGCGGCGTAATGTTTGCCTCTTTCCATTCTATCCATACTATTGACAAACAATTTTGCAAGTGGTGTACTAATTTGCTAAAAAAATTCCATAAGCAGTTTTGGTCGTATCCCATCAACTCCAGGTGATTTATTATCTTTCATCTTCTTAATTTTCTTTGCTATCATTTCCTAATTTACAAATAACTGCCCTAAATGTTATGATGTATTGCTCTCAAATTTAGTAAATGGAACTGGAAGTGAGCTGACATCTTCTGTGGTAAAAACTGAGCTGAAATACTCATTCAGGACCTCTGCCATTTGAAACCCGACTGAAATTATGTTTCCCCTGTTGTTTTCCAGTGGTCCGACCTTATCTCGAACTGTCTGCTTACTCCTTACATAAGCATAGAAACTCTTGCTGTATTTTTTTATAGTACCTGCAAATTCTTTTTCAAAGGTTCTTTTAGATTTTATAATTTCAGTTGTAGCTAGGTTAAGTGCCTCTTTGTAATTTGCGTAGTCTTCATTCTTTCTGGTACGCCTATAAACATTCCACATAGTTTGCTTAAACACTATTTTTCTAATAGCTTCTTTTGACAAGTGTTTCTTTCTAGACTGTTTTCCTTGTTTTTTTTCAAGGAAACAAATTTATCGATGATACTCTCAATTTCATATTTTAGAATATTCCAACATTCAATTGCTGTCGTATTCATCAGCATGTTATTCCAATGTAGCTTTGCTAAGTATTTTCTTATATCTTTATAGTTACCTTTGTGGAAGTTTGTCCTATACGTTTTTTTATTTTTACTTTCTGATTTTACATTGATGTCAAAATGTATTTGATTGTGGTCATTGTTACCTAATGGTTCATGTATTTTTACAGTGTCCACTAATTCTTTTTGTGATGATAAAACTATATCAAATACATGTTCTCCCCTGGTTGGTTCTGCTGAGTAAGGAAGCTATCCTTAATTAAAAATAGAAATTGTTGGTACTCTCTAGAGATTTCCGTTGTATCCGTCCATGGTTATAATCTCCCATTATGATACATTCCCCTTTACTAACTTCCTTTATATCATTTTGTGTTTTTGTGTTATCATCTTCGTTTATGTTTGGACTTCGATAAACTAATCCAATAGTTAATTTTGAATTTCCTGAAACTATTTTGCACCAAGCAGCTTCACCGTAATCTGCTTCGCTTTCCAATTTTATTTCATAAGCCTGACTAGATTCTTTAACATATAAAATAACTCCCCCTCCCCTTCTTCCTATTCGATCTCTCCTAAACATAACGTATCCTGTCATTCGTATTTCAACATATGTAATGTCTGTGTTGGCCCATGGTTAAGGGAGTACACAAGGCCTCCTGCCCACTGCGACAAAGTGGTAGTCATGGGGAAGCACGTAAGGTTGTAATTACTGCACAACCCGAGACAGTATCCACAACACAAACTACACTGCGCAACACTTATTATGGGACGCAGGAAAAACACTACCATGATATTCTCAGAGCATTTGACAGTTGCGAGTCGACTAATGCTCTCCATAATGCCTGGAATTTAGTAAAACAACTTTCAGGAAAGAAATAAAAAAACATCTTCATACAAGGGGAAGATCGTTTGGATGTTTGTAAAAATTACTTCAAACAACTGCTCTATTCAGATAATACGAGAACATCCAACCATCCAGTTGATCCGATCAATGGTACCAATCCCAACATTGACACCGACATCTTCTCACTAGCAGAAGTCAACATTGCGATCAAACAAATGAAACTTGGCAAAGCCCCAGGACTAGATGGCATTCCTATTGAAGTGTGGCAACTACCCAAGTTAAGGAAAGATCTACTAACGTTCTGCAACAAAACTAGGGAATAGACCACCGGAATGGGGGATTTTGGGTATTGTACCAATGTATAAGAAAGGAGATCTGACTATTCCTGAAAACTATCTTGGAATAAGTCGAACACAGACTGCTGCATATGTCTACGATCGACTCCTGCTTAACAGAATTCGTCCTGAGCTAGACAAGATCGTACACCCAAACCAGAACGGATTTAGATCTCTACGATATTCGCAGATTCTTGCCCTGAGACGCATCATCGAAGAAATGAGAAACCACCAGAAAGAAGCTGATATATATATATATTATTTTCATCGACTTCAAGAAAGGCTTTGACTGTAGATAGAAACACACTATTCTAGATTCCCTATACATATGGCATCCCAGATAAGATCGTAAAACCCACATAGATAATGTATGTAAACACATATGCAGTTGTATTGTCTCCCGAAGGGGAAACTACTAATTTCAACATTAATACAGGAATTCTCCAAGGAGACCCTCTTGCCCCATACCTATTGATTATAGTCTTGGACTACTGATTAAGAACTGCGATTGATGACAGAGAAGATTTAACAAGATTTAACAAGATTGCCATCCCAAACAACAAGTTCCAGATGGCAAGAGGACAAGGAAGCCATTGACTTATCGAGAGTCCAACAATGTTCTTATCTATGTGTAGCCCGCCCTTATCATATATCTGTCAATTAATTTTTTTTAATATTCACACTACTAGCATAAACACAATTATTTGGCAGTTTGTTCCATTCATTTATCACCCTCTGTGAGAAAGAGTACTTTCTCATGTCCAACCTACACTGCTCCTTAACTAAGGCTGCTTTGTGTCCTCTGGTTTTACTGCCTCCTTTATGTTTGAAGAACATATTCCTATCAACATCCTCATAACCGTTCACTATTTTAAACACTTATATTTGGTCTCCTCTTAGTCTCCTGATCTATAGTGTTGTCAAACCACATTGTAATAAGCAGAGAAGGACTAACCCTAACCAGACTTAGAAGCTCCAGACATCCTGCTTCGCATCTCTCTGACCTGGATTATGCCGATGACACCGCTCTGTTCGCTGACACGATACAAGAAGTTGAACTTTTACTTCATAAAGTATAAAGTGCTTCCAAATCTACTGGACTATTTCTCAACCCAAGCAAAACAAAGTACATCCATATCAACCCCTCTGCTAATGATAGCGTTCACTCATCAGATGGGAGTCAAATTGAGAAAGTAGAGGATTTTAAATATATCTGATCCTATGCAAGCTCTCAGCATGACATCCAGTACAGAAAAGCACAAGCATGGGCAGCAGTTCACGCCCTTGACAAAGTTTGGAGATCGCCCATCTGCAGACTCACCAAACTGAAGATTTTCAGGACGACGGTTGAACCGATCCAGATAGATGGATGCGGTTCGTGGTCATTAACACAATCAGTAGAAGATGAACTAGATGGCACCTACACAACAATGCTGCCGAAAATTCAAAATGTTTAATGGCGCCACCACATGACCAACCAAGAACTGTACGGCTTCCTCCCACGGATCACCACCATCGTGAGACAACGGCGTCTTCGTCTGGCAGGTCAAGTGATGCGCTATGACGAAGCAGCCAACAAAGTCCTGCTCTGGAAGCCCGATGGAAGCCCGATGGCCCTCGGAGAAGAGGTCGACCAACAACTGCTCTACAAAACATACTAGAGAAAGACACGAACCTCAGCGGAACAAATCTGATAGCGGCGATGAAGAACCGAAACCTCTGGAAAGAAATCATCATGTCACCAAATTAAGTGGATGACATAAGTAAGTAAGTAAGAGCGACGTCTACTTGATTGAATAACACATCGTACGCATTCACGCATACACGCATAAACATCCACATTTCAAGGAATCGTGCAATGTTTGCTAATTGCTCAAATGGAGCTGTGCCATAAAGATCTAGCAACATTTTTAGAAGATTGACATCGAAGGCAAAACCACCAGATGGCAAGTGGAAAAGGAAGCCATTGGCTTATCGAGAGTCCAACTACAGTTTATGTGTAACCCGCCATTCTGAGATGTTTTGGTTATAAACCAACACGCTAGGCTTCATATGTGAAACGAAGCGCACACACGTCGTGGCTAAATACATTCATTCATTGTCAGCACACTCAGTTCACTGGCGGAGCCATCGATGCGAGCCATCGAGCGGTGTTACAGTTGTAACAACTTGCCCAAATACAATTGTAACAACTTGCCCCCAAACGCATGTTTTGTAGTTGAGCGCACGTGGATGATAAGAAATCCTGAATTTCAGTTTAACCTCTACGTAAAATAACCCCGCATACTATATAGTACATATATTTCAATTTTCATTCACGAAACGTAAAACCTGGCTGCATGATATACTAATCAAGTGGGCATGCCAAAAAAGGCTTAGGTGGTTAAATATTCGTTTTTGTCAACACCGCGTTAATTTCGTCTTCTTAGCTCCAACGTTTTAAACAGTGGCTCCGCTTGTGGACGTCCAAACAACTACTGTCGATTTTGACTCCATGTGTGTGCTATGTTTTCGTAAACGACTTCGTAACAACGTGCCAATGTATACAACTAGCACCCGTCTCCCCTACTAGAATATGACTCACTGCTGATATTTCCATCGTACGATCTGTAATATGTGGCAGCGGACTCAATCAACAGTATGGCGGACAATTAAAGTTGACGGCATAGGAACCGACGCTGTCTGACCCCAATGTGAATACCAGGCGAAGCGAGACCATTTACAAAATGATGAGCGCAACATAGACGTGGGCGTCGGCATCTACGCACTCTGTTGATAAGTATTCACGTTGAAGGAGCTGTTTCTGATGTTTGCTTCTGAGTTTGCATGTTATTCCGTCGCTGTTGATCGACCCTGAACGATTAAAGAACGCGATTAGGACACTCGAGTGGAGTTACGTTGAGTGACAACGTCGAACGGTGAAGTTCAACGAAGATCTAAGCTGCCGACGCCGCAGTTCCTATAGTGAATCTCACTTTTCGTAAGTGCTTCTTATAGGTTTATTTTTATCATTATCGGCACTAAATCATTAAATTGAGGCTCTCGTTATCATTATTATTAGTTATGGTTTGACTATAATTTATTATATTGTTATTGTTGTTGTTGTTATTATTAATAGTATTGCCATTATTATTATTATTATTTTTATTATCTATTCAATAAAACAGTTTGTGCCCACGTTTATTTGTATATCTGTCTGTTTCGTGCCTCCGTAAATGTTGCATGTATGTGGCTGATATTTTGTAGGCGTACTGCGGGGCCCGTGGGATGTTTCGAAACAAAATCGAAATTCCAGGGTGTGGAGAATTTACGAAAGAACTTATGTGAACGTTTGGAACAATAGTAGTTGGTAGCTACGTACAATTGTTTGCAACGTTAAGCCTGTTTTCTACGATTGTTCCGAGTTACGTGATCTACGTCAAAGGTTAACATAATTTCCTTCGTGAAATCGACATTGGTACATGATTTTGGGAATAACGTTGTATCCACGGCTTCTTTGGCAATGCCCTGCCAAAACGTAACAGCCCTTTCTCCCGTACAACGCCGGGGAACTCAGCTAGTTATAGCATAATGTATTCGTCAAATGTAACCAAACCTTTCTGACTATTACATAATGGTTGCTTTTCTTTGTAACTAACTGCAAACTGCTTTATAGCTCAGCCACATCGCTATTTTAATATATATATATATATATATATATATATATATATATATATATATATATATATATATATATATATATATATATATATATATATATATATATAATATATATATATATATGTATATATATATATATATATATATATATATATATATATATATATATATATATATATATATATATATATATATGTATATATATATATATATATATATATATATATATATATATATATATATATTATATATATTATATATATATATATATATATATATAAGTTTTCAGCCACTCCGAACATGTATTACTTTGTGTTTCAGTCAAGCCGACAATGTACTATTTTTTTCAGCCACACAGACCATGTGCTAATTTGTGTTTTATCCACGTCGACCATGTGCTACTTTGAGTTTCAGCCACGCTGACCATGTGCTACATTGTGTTTCAAACACGTCGATCATGTATTACTTTGTGTTTCAGCAACGCCGACCATGTACTACTACTTGTACAGGCCCCGTGTCATCCGCCCGTTGTTCTGGGTGACCTCTGCCTTCACGAGTTACCCGCAGGACAGCGAGTCTCAGTACTCGGACGAAACGGAGAAGCGGCCGCGGCGACGGTGCGGCGCGTGGTGGGTGGCGCCCTGCTGTTGTTTCCTGACGCTCTTGGCCACTGCTCTACTGCTCGGTCTAGTCGGGGGACTTGTCGTCCTACCTGCGCTAGGTAGGCCATTTTCTGAGAATGCAAGTGCACACACATTATGCGTTATATACCCTTTAAAAACATATCTACATACAGTTAGACTTTTTACACATCAGTCAAAAACAACAATATATCCAGTGGCATATTTGGGGAGGGGGGCATAATGGAATAGGCAGACCTATGGTGCGTCTCTTGATGGTGGACTCGATGTCGTCGTCCTTGGTCGAGTCCCTCTGTTAGAAACACGAACTTGTCATTCACCTCCGTCATTACTTACTTACTTACTTACTTACTTATGCCCGTCGTCCCTCTTGGGGCATAGGCCGTCGACAACAGATCGCCAGAGTCCCCTGTCCTGGGCCATCCTCTCTAACTGGTTCCAGGTGTAGCCCATCTTCCTGGTGTCTGCCTGGAGGTCCCGTCGCCACGTGTTTCTTGGTCGTCCTCTTCTCCGTTTGCCTTGAGGATTCCATGGCAGCGCTTGCCTGGTGGTGCTTGTTACTGGTTTTCGGAGCGAGTGGCCAATCCAGGCCCATCTTCTTCTTCTGATTTCCTCTTCGACAGGTCGTTGTTGTGTCTTTTCCCACAATTCACTGTTGCTGATGGTGTCTGGCCAGTGGATCTGGAGGATTCTTCTCAGGCAGTTGTTGACAAAGGTCTGCACTCTGTTGATGGTGGTGTTGGTTATCCTCCATGTCTCTGCTCCATACAACAAGACCATATTCACGTTGGAGTTGAACAACCGGATCTTTGTGCGTGATGACAGTACCCTGGAGCTCCAGATGTTCTTCAGTTGCAGGAATGCCACTCTTGTCTTGCCTATCCTTTCTCTGACGTCTGCGTCTGCCGCCCCGCTTCTTGGTGACACTGCCGAGGTATGTGAAGGTCTCTACCTCCTCCAGTGCATTCCCCTCCAGTGTGACTGGGTCAGTGCTGACTGCATTTATCCTGAGGACCTTGGTCTTTCCTTTGTGGATGTTCAGGCCCACTTGTAAGGAGACAGCTGCCAGTTCTGTCGTCTTGTCCTGCATCTGTCCATGGCTGTGAGACAGCAGTGCCAAGTCATCGGCGAAGTCCAGGTTTTCAAGTTGCGTCCATAGTGTCCACTGGATCCCACTTGTCCTCTGTACTGTGGTCATCTTCATAATCCAGTCAATGGCCAGGAGGAAGAGGAATGGGGACAGCAGGCAGCCTTGTCTTACTCCAGTCTTTACCTCGAAGCGACAGGTGAACTGTCCTCCGTGGATTACCCTACAGCCTGTTCCGTCATAGCTGTTCTTGATTAGGTTGACCAGTTTAGTGGGTACCCCATAGTGTCGTAGCAGTTTCCAGAGGGTCTTCCTGTCAACACTGTCAAATGCCTTTTCATAGTCAACGAAGTTCACGTAGAGGGAAGAGTTCCATTCTAAGGATTGTTCTACTATGATGCGCAATGTTGCGATCTGGTCTAAACATGATCTGTTCTGGCGGAATCCGGCTTGCTGGTCTCTAAGCATTGGGTCATGTCTTTCATCCTTTCCAAGATGATTCTGTTGAAGACTTTCCCTGGCACTGACAGGAGTGTGATCCCTCTGTAGCTAGCACAATTTCTGAGGTCTCCTTTCTTGGGGATCTTGATGAGGTAGCCTTCTCTCCAGTCTGCTGGCACTTCTTCTTCTTCCCATATCTTCCCAAATAGAGGGTAAAGTAGTTCCACGGAAGTGTCCACAACTGCCTTGAGTGCTTCTGCCGGAATATCATCTGGCCCTGATGCCTTATTGTTCTTCAGCTGTTGTATAGCTTTCTTGATTTCTTCTCTGGCAGGTCTGTCGCAGTTAATAGGTAGGTCCTCTTCTGCTGGGTGGATGACAGGCGGGTTTGGCGGGGCGGGTCTGTTCAGGAGTTTCTCGAAATGCTCGGCCCATCTGTCCAGCTGTTGTTCATTTCCTATGATAGCATTTCCCTCTTTGTCCTTCACTGGTCGCTCTGGGTGGCAGTACTTGCCTGACAGTTTCCTGGTAGTGTCGTAAAGCTCTTTCATGTTTCCTCTTCCTGCTGCCTGTTCCGCTTCCTCTGCCAGGCTGTCGATGTAGTTTCTCTTGTCCACCTTTATGCTCTTCTTTACTTTTCTTTTGACTTCTGCATATTCTTCTTGCGCTTTTACCTTTGCTGTTCTTGTGCGGCTGTTGTTTACTGCTGTTTTCTTCTCCTTCCGCATCTGGACCTTGCGCAAAGTTTCCACTGAAATCCACTCTTTCTGCTGCGGTGTCCTGGGGCCAACAACTTCCTGGCAGGTTGATGTCCATGTCTCTTTTATGTTCTGTAACTGCTTGTTTAGGTCAGTTTCTTCTTCGAGCAGCTCTTGCAGCACTTGGAATATGTTGGTGAGATTCAATCTGTATTCCTCTCTTGTCTGTGAATCCTTCAGGAAGCTGACATCATACTTTTTTCGCTTCACTGCTGTCTTCATTCGGCTTTTCTTCAGTTTCAGCTTCAGTATGGCAACAAGCAGGTGGTGGTCAGACGCAGCATCGGCTCCTCTCTTCACTCTCACGTCCTGAATGGACCTTCTGAATGTCTTGCCTATGCAGATGTGGTCTATCTGGTTCTCTGTCACGTGATCTGGTGATACCCAAGTAGCTTTATGTATCCTTTTGTGTGGGAAGATGCTGCCTCCGATGACAATCTTGTTAAGGGCGCATGTGTCAGCAAATCTCTCGCCGTTTTCGTTTATATCTCCCAATCCATGTTTTCCCATTACTTCTTCATACCCAGTGTTGTCCTTTCCAATCTTTGCATTGAAATCTCCCATTAGGATGTTGACATCTTTCACTGGACACTTGTCGATGATCGTTTGTATTCTGTTATAAAACTGATCTTTGTTTTCTTCATCGCTGTCGTTTGTAGGTGCGTAGCACTGGATGACATTCATTTTTATCTTCTTCTTCTTTGTTCTGAAGGATGCTGTGATGATTCTTGGTCCATGAGCTTCCCACCCTATCAGCGCACTCTGTGCCGATCTTGACAGCATGAGCGCTACACCTTCTGTGTGGGGAGCGTTGTCCTCCTCATGTCCTGAGAAGAGCAGCATCTCTCCACTAAGCAGCCTTCTCTGTCCTGTCTGTGTCCATCTTGTTTCGCTGACTCCAAGCAAGGCAAGGTTGTAGTTTCTCATTTCCGCTGCCACCTGTGCTGTCTTCCCTGTCTGGTATAAGGTCCTCACGTTCCACGATCCAATCGTGATGTTCATGGACGAAAGAAGGGTGCTCGACCCTGTGGCTTCCGAGGACTCCCGGCTTTCACTACATGGCGTCATAAGTCTTCGAAACGAAGAACCCTCCTCTTCCAGGACTGTAGTCTCTGTATCTTTTGTCGGCGTTTCTGTAGCAATCTCCGTCATGCGACTAGTTATTTTTCTCATCTCCCTGTGGAGTCCGTTGATCGATAATAGTTGCTCTCGCTTCATCCGCTCCTACACTGACAGGCCAGCATCTTAGGCGTTCCCCGCCATTCGTCTTCTCCACTGCACCCTCCTTTCGGTCGTGATCCATATCTCCCCGCACAACGCAATGGCCTTCGGCGTTGCCGCATTTGCGACGTTTTCGCGCTCGTTCTCGCAGAAGAGACCAAGGGCCCGTTTTGTATCGATATGTTTACAATTCGTGAATTCTACCACGTTTAAACAACCTCGTATAGTGGCCAAAACGTCTAAACTGGGTTATTTTTTGCCAAACGACACCCTTTATTTTCAATGGCTCAAATGATTACCGGCAGAGCCAGCCTAGTCCAAATGTCCAAAGTATACTAGTCTCTGCTTTCCCAAAGTGCCGCAACTCAAAGGTACCGCCCCCTGTAGTTACACCAGTGATTTTCGTGTGTGTGTGTGTGTGTGTGTGTGTGTGTGTGTGTGTGTGTGTGTGTGTGTGTGTGTGTGTGTGTGTGTGTGTGTGTGGTGTGTGTGTGTGTGTGTGTGTGTGTGTGTGTGTGTGTGTGTGTGTGTGTGTGTGTGTGTGTGTGTGTGTGTGTGTGTGTGTGTGTGTGTGTGTGTGTGTGTGTGTGTGTGTGTGTGTGTGTGTGTGTGTGTGTGTGTGTGTGTGTGTGTGTGTACATATATATGTGAGTGTGGGGGTGGGTGGGTGGATGTTTGCGCACGCGCGCGCGCATACACACACACACACACACACAAACACACACACACACACACACGCATTACATGTACTTAGATTATACTTCTTACACTTCAGCAAAGAATCCAGAGGCGTGGCCACATTTTGGCAACTCGTCATCAGAGACAGGTCAAGGTGCGTATGATCTAAGGCACAAATAACGTAGTCTTTATTTGACCAGACGATCCATGAAACTCTTCGTATCTGTGATCAAATATACCATTTCGGCAATTTAAAGAGGACAGCGCAATTAATAATTAGGTAATAATACACTGTTTGTTGATGTCACGAGAGTGTTACCAGCCAGATAACATGCGACACTCGTGATGTTATCTGGCTGGTGACACTCGAGTTGATATATCAAGGTATAATGCTCTAGACCAATAAGGCATCTTATTACAGTGATATGTCTATCTAGATAAGACACAGCAGCCTCGTTATAATAATCCTATATTAATCATAGGTTTGTGAACGGCGAGAGGATGTCTGCACGGCTAGGTGTAGTATAACACCGTCTAACAGTAGAGAACATATTATATGTCCAATCAAACAGCAGACGAGGATATTTAACATATTAATATCTACACGTAACTCAATGTTGTGTTAATAAGAAATCAGTGGCACTGGCTACTAATTCCCCCGCTGGCTTAAAATGGCACACGTCAAGTATGTTATTGTGTTAGATCCAATAGCTGAATCGTTCTGTCGGTAGCACGTTTAGATCCACAGATTCCTCTTAAAAGAGATGTCAGTTTTGTCCGCAAAAATCCAGTTTGCCTTAATGTTGGGCTTACAACGTAAATAATTTGTTTTGCAACACAAACCTAAAAAGCTAATTGAGTGTCATTTGTTGCAGCGGTGTGCGGTACGAACTGTGCACGGTGTGTCACAAACGGACCACGTAAATGCGACTACAATCACTGCAATGACGATTATGCCTACAACAATGAAACGCAAACATGTTATGGTACCTGATTGTTATTATATGGTATAATATGTTTATTATGAAAAACACCATGGTACCTGATACATAATAGTCCAATATACGACACGAATATTTTACTGGGACATCTGACTAAAACAAAATAGGTAGATTGACAGGAATATGAATTATTTCAAGCTAATAAAGAGTTCACGCAAGACTATATTCGACTGGGTCACTTACAGTTCCACTACACTGAATAAGTAAAAACAATCGGCTGAAAAAGAAGGGCTGTTAAAAACCGCTTGTACCGTTCCGTAAAAAAAGGCTTGTCAACGACACGATGGCCTTAACAAGAAACACTTCTTCGCCGCGTCGTTGACGTTGATACCTATATATCGCGGCAGCGAAAAACGCACCAATATCCGAACACATATGTTGACATTTAATTATGAAATTACAATGCATCTAAGTGAAATGCGACACTTCATTACGAACACTCTGGCGTGTGTAGACCTATTCATCTGATGACTTGCACAAGCAAAAAGCGGAGTCTTTTAAAGAATCCAACATTGTGTTGCCAACGCCTGCGGGCCAATACGACACCCGCCGGCTGGGCTCTGAATGCTTCACCTATCCTCCAAAGCGTCTAGTTGCTCACCCATGACATATTATGCATTAGTGAAAGATTGCATCGAGTACACACATGCCGTATTTTTTGTTTAGTAGATGGTGTCTTTCTGCACGAACTGCCGTACTCTACTTTGTTATGTAGTCCCCACGCACGCTGTTGTAGTGTAGTATGTAATGCTTGCTATGTAATCTCGCTTCCAGCAACAGCCTAAAGAAAATTTCCTGAAATGAGAAAGGAAAGGCTTTACTAGACTACTAAACTACATTTTGCTATAAAATTTATAATGCTAAAATGCGTATTATTTATCGCAGCAATGTGCGGCTCGAACTGTGCACGATGTATAAAAACCGGACCAGGAAAATGCGACGACAATCACTGTAAGAATGGCTATGCTTACATCAGTGGATCGCAGACTTGTGCACGTACGTTATTTTATTATATGATATAATTATGAAAAAAACATGGATGCCTTTAAATAGAAGTATTTTTTTCACAATTAATGTATTATTCACAGCATACTGACTCAAACACAATAGGTGGACTGACTGGAATCCTTTCATGGAGACACACGAGGCGAAGCATATTTAAATGTAGTCTGTATATTTTCTTTACATTTTGTATAATGTGTTTGAAAGCTTCATTGGGCGAGGCTCTACGTCGCGTGCTGTTTGTTTTGGCGCACCATGGCATAACGTGTTTCAGGGAACCAGACGGCTGAGACGCGCTCGCGCCCAAATTTCGAAGAGCGTTTCCATGAAATGCCCATCATTATTTAAGTATTCCTGTCTGCCGGTCTTGTAAATCTCAGCGAGCAATCCCAGTGGTTTACACAACAATGTAAAACAAATCAGCGTTTCAACAGATTGTTCAGCCAGGGGTACTGATGTATTCAGAAGCCCCTGGTGGTGAGGGTAGATCTGCCAGGGGTACTGATGTAGTCAGAAGCCCCTGGTAGCGAGGGTAGATCTGCCAGGGATACTGATGTATTCAGAAGCCCCTGGTAGCGAGGGTAGATCTGCCAGGGGTACTGATGTATTCAGAAGCCCCTGGTGGTGAGGGTAGATCTGCCAAGGGTACTGATGTAGTCAGAAGCCCCTGGTGGTGAGGGTAGATCTGCCAGGGGTACTGATGTAGTCAGAAGCCCCTGGTGGCGAGGGTAGATCTGCCAGGGGTACTGGTGTAGTCAGAAGCCCCTGGTGGTGAGGGTAGATCTGCCAGGGGTACTGATGTAGTCAGAAGCCCCTGGTGGCGAGGGTAGATCTGCCAGGGGTACTGATGTATTCAGAAGCCCCTGGTGGTGAGGGTAGATCTGCCAGGGGTACTGAGGTAGTCAGAAGCCCCTGGCGGCGAGGATGGGATTAAAAAACTCACTTACGGTTTGCTGTTTACCCTCTGCCTTGTTCGTTTTGTCGCCTCTGCCTATGTAATGGGTTTCATAAGAAACACATTCTAGTGCGCATGGCTTCGTCGTTGACGTAATGATGTATCACGGTAGCGAAAAACGCATTAACATCTGAAAAAATTGCTGACATTTAATTAAATGATCTTGAGTAGGGGTGAAATGCCAGAGTCAATAACGCTCACTCTGGCATAAGTGTGTGTAATCATCTGAACGCTTGAACTGGAAAATGGAAACCCTTTAACGTCTTGTTGCCAAAGCCGTGATCCAATACGACACCTGTTGGGGATACATATCCTCCAAATTCCATATGCATTAGTGAAAAATTGTATTGAACAAACACAATCCCGGTACCTACCGTTATTTAGAAAACCGTTTCAAACAATGCACACACACGCATGCACGCATGCACGCACGCACACACGCACACATACACACACAAACACACACACACGCACATACACACACACGCACAAACACAAACACAAACACATACACACACCTACACACACACACACACACACACACACACACACACACACACACACACACACACACACACACACACACACACACACACACACACACACTCACACACACACGTGCATCATGAATACTCTTAATGTTGCGGTTACAGAATTTACGGCTGAAACAACAATTGTGGTAACGACAATGGAGTCTACTATTGAGAAAACAGTTGAAACTACCGTTGCCCCGACAACAGAGTCTACCACTGAGATAACAGTTGAAACTACCGTTGCCCCGACAACAGAGTCTACCACTGAGACAACAGTTGAAACTACCGTTGCCCCGACAACAGAGTCTACCACTGAGACAACAATTGAAACTACCGTTGCCCCAACAACAGAGTCTCCAACTGAGAAAACAGTTGAAACTACCGTTGCCCCGACAACAGAGTCTACATCAGAGACAACAGTTGAAACTACCGTTGCCTCTACAACAGAGTCTCCAACTGAGACAACAGTTGAAACTACCGTTGCCCCGACAACAGAGTCTACCACTGAGACAACAGTTGAAACTACAGTTGCCCCGACAACAGAGCCTAACGCTGAGACAACAATTGAAACTACCGTTGCCCCGAAAACAGAGTCTAGAACTGAGACAACAGTTGAAACTACTGTTGCCCCGACAACAGTGTATACAACTGAGACAACAATTGAAACTACCGTTGCCCCGACAACAGAGTCTAGAACAGAGACAACAGTTGAAACTAATGTTGCCCCGACAACAGTGTCTACTACTGAAACAACAATTGAAACTACCGTTGCCCTTACAACAGAGTCGCCAACTGAGACAACAGTTGAAACTACTGTTGCCCAGACAATAGAGTCTATACCTGAGACAACAAATGAAACTACCGTTGCCCCGACAACAGAGTCTAGAACTGAGACAACAGTTGAAACTACTGTTGCCCCGACAACAGTGTCTACTACTGAAACAACAATTGAAACTATCGTTGCTACGACAACTGAATTAACCATTGAAATAACCGAGTCTACCACTGAAATAACAACTGAATCTACCGTTGACCCGACAACAATGTCTACCACTGAAACAATAATTGAAACAACTGAAACTACCGATGACTTGACAACGGAACAAACGACGACACCAATATGTAAGTATTGCAAGTTTCCCGGAATGATATACCCTACCTCTCGGTACATTTGTGTTTCGTTTTTTAGAACTGCATTCTGTCCTACGATTTATATGCCTACTCCCTCATCATTTGTAATTCGCCATACATCTTATTCGCCATCCTACAGCCGGTGCCGGGAAACGTAAGATATCATTCGTTGAAACATAATATTACGGGGTTAGCAGAATTGAACGATCCATGGTGCTGCATCTCTGCTTTTGCTCATTTTGATTTGTAAGACATAGAGTAAGTATCTGTGAATCCATGCTAGTTTGTACAACACCTCACCACACAGAGGAACCACCGAACCGCGAACCTCGAAATGCCAGAAGCGAAGTCCGGCGTAAAAAAATCACATTTTAAATTCCTTCATTTCTATGTGTTACTGTATATTTATATCTAGTACGACACTGGACCCATTACCAATTCGGCGAATAAAGACAAAGGCAGCTCGTCTCCGTACAATATAACTTCAAGCTATTTCACACTTTCGCAAGTTACTCGATGCAATAATCAAAGTCGGATTTCAACAAAACAGGGCACGCGATGGGATAATTTAGTTGAGGAGGGACTTTGAACACATGATGACTGGGGAATTTCGATTGCCGTCGAACAAGCCTGATAATGAATCATTCGTTGTTGTAGGCGATGAAGCCGAAGAATTCATGTTCCTGTACGGTCGAATGAAAGTAATGCGAATAGTCCATCGAACATTTATTTGATGTTAATGTCGGTAAATCTAAGCTACAAATGACCTGTCGAATTGTGAATCAGAACGCTACGTACATACTTACTTATAGTCCACTCGCTACCACTCTGGTTCACATGTTAAAACAAATCGACTGTTTAAATAAATACACGTTATCTGAACACTCGGTATTATTGCTGACTAAGAATATGAGTAACATAATAATGGTTTTATTGTTCAATGAAAGCCTTAATTGTTTTGTGACAGAATGCCTTGTGTCTACAGTTCCGAACTGCAGCACGTCGAGTGACTGTCAGAACGCGGGAACCTGTCACGAGAACGTATGTCACTGCACAGATCAATACATCGGAGACCACTGCGAAACAGGTAGATAATGTGTTTTTATTGAACATTGTATAAATATATGCTTACTGTCTCAACAACGGAAACGGTATGTATAAATGAATAGGAATAGTTTACACGCACGCACGCACGCACGCACGCACGCACACACACACACACGCACACACATTGGCGATTACAATTTGGTGTAAATATCTCTAATCGGCCAATGAACAGAATATGCAATTATAGCACGAATGCATATAATAACCACTTGAAATGTGTACCCACTATCCGCGTATGTGTCATTTTACAGACAATTTACTTTTTGCAGTGTTCAAGTGTATGACAAACGCTGACTGTCTCAATAGCGGTACATGTCCTGCAGTAAACAACGGCGCCTGCGACTGTACTCCAGGCTTCGTCGGTGCCAACTGCGGTAAGTGGCGACCTCTTGTGAACACATCGTAACGTTACCATCTTTTTTATTTGCAATTCTGCTTAGTTAAACATTCGATCAAGATCAGGGCGAGAACGCCACATGTCTAACGTGGATAAAAATGACATGGACAATTTTATTTATAAAACAATTAATATGAAGCATGTGTTCAGTGCTTCTATGAATGTGTTACTGAGCAAATTTGCACACCGTGTAAAGTAATTCCGTTTTTTATTATTGAATACCATTTGTCTACACAATACAAAAACATATATGATAGTTTGTCACGCAGTATTTGAAATACTTATATTTGACTTTGAAAATATTCAAACTTTGCCGTACATTACGGAATATTATGTCTTCGTGATGTTTGCAGCTTTGAAGTACAGTTGCAACACACGGAATCCCTGCTTCAAGGCCAACACGGACGTGAATGGTTTCTATTATGAACAATCGGATCCACACAAGTACATCCAGTGTACCGCCGGCGGCAGGTGTTTTGACATGTCATGTGGTACCCTTGTGTATAAACCGGCCACTCGCAACTGCGGCTTTGCAAAGTGACAGCGCCGACATAGTTCAACGGCGGACGTTTCGATAACGTCGTATGCGACTGAACATATTCCAGAATTATTCGTGTTTGAATTGGTATTCTTACTTGCACATCCATCAAGGTCGTGAGTGATGATCCGAGTCAGAATATTGATGTTGATAATAATTAACTATTATCTACAATTCTCACTTCATGCATTAAGCATGCAGCGCTTACAGTAATTGCACTGTTTGACCGCGTAATACATCACGCAGTAACATTATCAATGTTAATGTGTCGATAACATTGCTGTAATTTTATATATCCAAGAGTTGCATCGTGACTTATAACAATTGAGTGTAATAAAGTCCATGCGTGTATAACGTTGTTAGTTTATTTTGGTGAAATTACTAGACAGTTTATTATTAATAGTATTATCATTACTATCAAAAATGCCCGTCCCCAGGACGGACTAACTTGGTAGCTCATACGTGACAGTCATGGTAGCAATGTCTACCAAATACCTCAAGCCAATATGACATCAATACGCTCGAGATTGTTTAAGAGAGCATCAACGTATTACCAGAAACAACCGCGTCACGCACATGATGCAATACTCGTTGCATGTTCAAAATATTGAAGGTCGCGTGTATCTAGACCTATGGATACTGTATGTTATCGATTGTTGTAGATTAGTAGAAATATACGACCTCGGGCCAATACGTGTGTGCGAGCTGTCTAGTATAATGAATTTAAACCGCCCAGATGGCGCTTCGTATTCTCAAACGTTTTAAGTACCAAAGTATTTGCCGCGGCGCACGTGGTTTCTGCGATTGTTTTATGTAGCATATATTTGATTTACCATAAAAAAAAACTACTAAGAACTCTTGATATACGAGGTATTTCGAAAACTTAAAACGTTACGTTTCATTCGTGGTGTCGTAGAATAATCCCTGAAAGTTTTTAGTTTTTAGTAGTACTAGCAGTAATAGTAGTAGTACTAGTATTAGTAGTGGTAGTAGTAGTAGTAGTAGTAGTAGTAGTAGTAGTAGTAGTAGTAGTAGTAGTAGTAGTAGTAGTAATAGTAGTAGTAGTAATACTAGTATTAGTAGTGGTAGTTGTAGTAGTAATATTAGTATTATTATTAGTAGTAGTAATAGTAGTAGTAGTACTACTACTACTACTACTAGTAGTAGTAATAGTAGTAGTACTACTACTACTACTACTACTAGTAGTAGTAGTAGTAGTAGTAGTAATAGTAGTAGTACTAGTAGTAATAGTAGTAGTAGTAGTAGTAGTAGTAGTACTAGTAGTAGTAGTAGTAGTAGTAGTAGTAGTAGTAGTATATTGTCCAGTACTTTATGTTCCGACAGGTTTGCTCTGATTAGTTTCATCACCATCTTGAAACGCAGGGTCATTAAGACACGTCTCTGTCTGACGCCCACGTCTATCCCAGACAGTTTCCCAACAGTCACCACCGCTGTTGTCTCCTCATGCATTGCCTCCACGCCACCAACGGATTCTAGATATAACACATAATTTATCAGATTAGATGATGTTGATGACTAGAGTAAAACTGTTTCATACCTTGCTGATGCTTACCGTGAGCTCGTTTGCTAGGGAAAGGCATATTGACAACAAGTAATTGTTGGTAAAGGTTATTTAATAATTTAACCGTCATATTACATTATACACGTAGATCGATGTGCCTAACGTCCAAAATCAACATACTCAGCATGAAAACAATGGTATACATGTATGTCGATGAAAGACATCAGCTAACACAATAAATCTCATCGAAAAAAAAACAATCGTTAAATGACAAGCGAAAGTAGCAAATGTGGCGCGGCCATTTGCCACACAGAAATATGCAGAGCATAAAACAAAACAATGCTGTGAAAACATGCTGCATAACCATTACGTATAAATTTAAATAACTGTACGCAAAAAGACGTTCTAAAACCCCTTATGGGAGAACTCACATGAAAGAAACTGTGAAAATGCAGTGTCACAGAGATCATGTGAATGCATTGAAACAAAAGTATATACAATGAAGCAAATTAAACCTGTCTCTGGTAAAACAAAAAAGAAGGAAAAGAGTAATACACGACGCAGATTGCTTATCAGAAACACATGCAATATGACAAGATTGAATTATGCACACAATTGACATTCATATTCATATCAATACCAGCGTCCCAGACATATATATCAAACATAATGAGCTTTGAATCGTGGGAGATATTAAAACACGTCATCACATGTTATCGCCTAAGACATTACTTTTCTTGCTTGTCAAATATCGAAAGAAAAATTATAACCAGTTTTAACACAGTAGCTTTGATTATTTTACTGACGTTTTCTGACAAAAAGGTTGGTCTGAACTGGACGTTTGGGTTACACCCGCACCAATAATTATTGTCTCATTTTATACGCATTCGACATTCCTTTTTGCTGCTCATATATTTGTCACATTGTGTAAGTTGACGTTGTGCAGAGACGCCCTTCCTCACTCACAACACTGCAAAAAGAATGAATTCTGTGAAAAACACTTACAAGTTGGCATCCAAATGATTTTAAAGTAGGCGGGACATAATATTATATATGAAGTGAAAACATCTTACACCCTCAGGTAATGATTGTTTCTTCTGCTTCCTTTGTGAATACGACACAGCCGTCAGCTTCTTGATCGATGGGGACGGTCGCGGGTCGACCGCACGTCGACCGCTTGGAGCAGTACTGTCGTGACGCATCTTTTTCACTTGCACTCTATGAGTGCTTAGTTAAACATTCGATGAAGATCAGCGCGAGAACGGCATATGTCAAACGTGAATCAAAATGGTATGAACATAGTTATTTATAAAACAATTAATAGGAAGCATACGTTGTATTGAAGAAATGTAGTTTCCAGTGCTTCGTTTTATTTAGCAAATGTCAAGTAAATCCGTTTCTCATTATTTAATCTCATTTGCCCATTCAAAACAAAGCCATATCTGATGGATTGTCACCCAGTATTTTTAATATTTATATTTTACTATGAATATATTCAACTATTGTTGCATAGACAAACATTATGTAATATTATATATTCATGATGTTTGCAGCTTCGAATTACGGTTGCAACACACGGAATCCCCAAGTTCAACATAGACGTGCATGGTTTCTAGTTTGAGCAACCGGATCCACAGAGGTACATTCAGTGTACCGCCGGCGGCATCTGTTATGACATGCCATGCGGTCCCCTAGTGTATAAAACGGTCACTCACAACTGCGGCTAAGCAAAATGACAGCGCCAACATAGTTGAAAGGGATACGTTTCGATAACGTCGCATGTGACTGAACATATCCCAACATTATTTCGTGCTTGAAATGGTATCCTAACTTGCACATCCATCAAGGTCGTGAGTGATGATCCAAGTCATGATATTGATATTGATTATAAAGTACATCAGGTGTTTCGCTGATGAGAGCGACCCTGGCTCAATCCGATTCGTGAGGCACAAAATCAATCGCAGACATTCCATACACAAGCTTGAATCATGGTCGCAATATTAAGCGCGTCGAATCGAAGAAGTTCGCTTTTCCATCTGCGTAGCTCTTCAGTTTCTACACGTATATTGTTATCACTTGTTATCAACGAGTCTCACGTCATGCATTATACATGCCTCAGGCCAATATGCCACCAATGCGCTCGAGATTGTTTAAATGAACGTCAAATGTATCACCAGAAACAACCGCGTCACGCACGTGATGCATAACTCGTTGCATGTTAAACATGTTGAAGGTCGTGTGAATGTATACCTATGGATACTTGTGTTGGTTGTAGAATAGTAGAATATATTTTCGGTCTGGAACCTCGGGCCAATACATGGGTGCGTGCATTCTAACATAATTAATATAAACCGTCCAGATGGCGTTACGTACTCTTAAACGGTTTATTTGCCGAAGTATTCGCCGCCTCGCAAATGTTTTAAGCGATTATTGGGAGTTAACGTTCTATATAGCGAGCATAGGATTTACCATAACAGCCACTAAGAACGGGGTATTTCGAAAAAATTAAGTCATTACGTCTCATTTGTTGGGTCGTAGATTAATTCCTTAAAGTTTGGCTCAGCAGCAGCAGCAGCATTAGTAGCCATGTCAGCAGCAGCGGCGACCGCGGTAGCTGTACCGGCAGTAGCGGCAGTAATCGCAGTAGTAGCAGCAGTAGTTGGAACTTGACGACAGCCAGGGGAGAATATTTGTAGAAACGAAAGTCAGGACCAACACTTGTGGTTGCTGGCGAACGTCAAAGAATTAGAATAGCGGCAACATGAACACTCAGACGCTTGAACAACCCAATACCTACTCCATGATTTCCTGAACGATAAATCTCTAATCAAATAAGCAGATGAACGCATCATATCACATTAGCCACTCAAACAACTGAAGAAGATCCCCCAACTATAAACGTGCTACTAAACAAATTAATCTTAGTTGCCTCATGAAGGCATTTTGATCCACCCTCTATTGATTGTTTAATTCGATATTCCTTACGGATTGTTGTAAGTTCACACTACTACCAACATTGTTCACAGCAATTTCATTGGTGTTCCGGAAGTGTGCTGTGAAGCTGTTTATGCATAGAAACGAATACAATGTTCGGGGAATGTGATTGTCGACTGGGTCCCTTACAGTTTCACCACAACAAATTATTAAAATGTTGGTATAGAATGTTTGTTTACTGTTTATTTTTTTGCCCTGGTCTATTGACTGATGGAGGTCACCTCAACTATATATTCCGCCCTTTCAACAAGTTAACTGCATCCAGCCCATATGGAGCTGGTACTACGCAGGCTTCCAGCACTTTTTCATTTAGTTGTTTTGTCAACTTTGTGTCCCACCTAGTACTGTCCACATTCCTCTATGCTGCTGCTCCTGCTTGAAACCTCATCTGTGTCTCCTTGCTACTTCCTCCGACCTCATATACTGTTCCGCCCGAATAAAAAAGCTGTCCACTTGCTTAATCGTGTTCCGCCAATTACTGCATACAGGCGCTCATCCTGTTCATCTATTATTCGATCTTCTGAAAATTCAGTTGGAGGCCATGGTTTCTGAAGATGTTATTCCATTCTTTCAATGTTTTGTAATTCCTGTTGTCATCTGCCTTCAATGTTAGGTCGTCAGCATCGTTTTCAGTACTTCCTGTTCCGACAGTTTTCCACTGATCAGTTTCATCACCATCATGAAACGCAGGGGCATCAAAGCACTTCTATGCCTGAGGCCCACACCTACTCCAAACTGTTCCTCAACGGTCACCCACGCTGCTGTTTTCTCTTGCGTTGCCTCCACGCCACCAACGGATTCTAGATATAACATCTAATTTATCGGATGTCGTTGATGACTAAAGTAAAACTTTGTTCATACCTTGCTGAAACTTAATTAATGGCAGAACCCTGAGCTCGTTTGCTACGGAAGGGCATATTGGCAACAAGTAATTGTTGGTAAAGGTCATTTAATAACAGCACCGACATAAAACATTATGCCTGTATATCGATGAGAAAGCCTATATGCCTACATCAACGTATTCAACGTGAAAACAATGGTATACATGTATGCAGATGAAATACAGCTTATCAGCTAACACAACCAATCTCTTCAAAACAATTATTAAATGAAAAGTGAAAGTAGCGAAGGTGGCGTGGTCATTTGCCTCCAGAAATATGCAGATTGATATCAGCATAAAACAAAACAAAGCTGTGAAAAACATGCTGCGTATCAATTATGTATACTTTGAAATATAAGTTGGCAATAAGGCGTTCCTTATGAGATAATTCACATGAAGGAAAGTGTGACATATAACTCAGAAAAAATTAACTTTGAATCGTGGGTGATATTCAAATACGTCATCACATGTTATTGCCTAAGCTATTAAAGTTTTTGTTCGCACAAATTTCTAAAGAAAAAACCAAGCAAAAAATTATGATTAATTTACTGACGTTTTCTGGTACAACGGTTTCTGTGAACTGGAAGATTAGTTCACACCCGCACCAATAATTATTGCCTCAATTTATACGCCTTTGACAATTCTTTTTACTGCCCATATATTTGGCACATTGTGTAAGTTGACGTTGTGTAGAGACGCCTACTAAACAGGGGACAGAGAGAAAGAAAACGCCTTTCCTCATTCACAATACTGGAAAAAGTATGACTACTGTAAAAACACTTACAAGTTGGCAACTAAAGTGATTTTAAATTTATGATAAGTGAAAACATATTAAACCTTCAGGTAATGGTTGTTTCTTCTGCTTCCTTTGTGAATACGACACAGCCGTCAGCGCCTTCATCGATGGGGAATGACGCACATCGACCGCTTGGTACAGTACCATCGTGACGCAACGCTTAAATACTCGGGTTTCGCAAAGTTCTACGACTCTCTGCGCAATTACCGATCGCGAAGAAATTACTGCATCAGCAATGGCAAGTGTGAAGACGTGTTTCCTGGTCACTCTTGTCGTCTTCGTTAAATTTGTCGAACATACGTTCGGTGGGTGCGTTTTCGGTAAGTAAGTTTTTCGTTTTTTTTTCATGTTTATGTCAAAGTCATTGTTGTCTACGTAAACATTGTCGTTGTAGTTGTCGTTATCGTTTGTGATTTTCGTCTCAGACATGTCTGGACTGAATCTACACTTCTTCGACCATAGGCAACACCAATAACAGTAAGACGGCCGGTGCCGTGAAACCGGTGTGTCAAGAATACCGGTCCTCTTAGATTACATTTCACACAGAACATGCTGGTGTTTCAATATGGTTTATATCTGTTGCGATTAATTAGTATTGTGCAATTTGAATTTGCTTACGAAAACACGTGCTTTTTTTTTCAACTAAACGAAATTAATCACGCGTATTGTGAAAATTGTGACGATTGCGACAGTTTGTTTTCCTTGTTATCAATAACTCAATGCATAATCAATTATCAATACAAAACATTATAAATTCATAGCATACATTAATTACACATGAGCCCGTGAAACTTACCAAGTAAGAGCAGCTTAATATGGAAACATGTACAGCTCATGACACGAGCCAACCTCCTCTGTGTGGCAACTCTGAGTGGTGCACAAACGGAACTCACCGTTGAAACTGGCATACCTTGATTGGATCTCGATCGACGCAGCTGACTGTGCGCTGCTACAAATTCGCTGTAGTCGCTCTACGGACTCTACGGACTTTGAGCTGAAGCTCTATTATGCGGAAGCCACTTGACAAACGCGGGCCGTCTCCCGTAACACGGAATGGTAATGCATTTATGCAGTGTTGACGCATGGTCCTGGCGTAGGCACTTATCACGACTTCCTAACCACAAAAAAAAACGATCCGGCAAGTAACTTCAAATTCCTCAATATTGTACAATGATATATAGGCCCCTACATATTGTGTCAACAGATCCAATATGCAGCCAATCGAGTCACTGTCTGAACGGGGGAACATGCTTCCAGAACGTCTGCCACTGCACAGATTTCTACATTGGTGACCACTGCGCAACTGGTGAGAATATACACGCTGTATGTATTTAATAAACATATGATAACTATCTCATAAAACATATGGCATATTAAAATATAAATGTCGACGTTCTGACAATAAATTGTGTTACCATGGAAAAAGGTTTCCGTGTCTAAAAACGTTTTAACTCGTAATATTGTGATGCTAATATGTGAACTTGATTTGTTTGAATGAACGTGTCAAATAAGATTTGGCATTGCCTGTAACCAGAATAAACGAATTTGCAATCGTTGCTCAAACTAGACAACATTAATTCATCCGTCAATTGCAAGACTCTCCCCACAACTCACGGGCAATGTGTGTTGTCAAGCATTGTCTATTGTCAAGCACATCGGTTTCCCTGCGTAAAAAAAATTACGTACCACAGCATGTTTTCTGACGAGCACCTGGAGAAAAATTTTGTCGGAACATTGCGTATAACTGACGCACACCTGGGAACATTTTTATATGAACAGGTTCGGTTGTTTGCAAGTGAGAATAACTGCTAAAAGTAATGAAAATGTAGGAGCAAACAATTAATATATATATATATATATATATATATATATATATATATATATATATATATATATATACATATATATATATATATATATATATATATATATATATATATATATATATATATATATATATATATATATATATATATATATATATATATATATATATATATATATATATATATATATATATATATATATATATATATATATATACCTCGACGCACCCCTCTTACATATTTGTGACCCACCAAAGTTGTAATTGGTTGGCGGGTGTATAATGCGGACAACATCAGGTCTACATGTGAATGGAACACTGACACTACATTTATTACAGCTTTCCAGTGTAAGAAAGACGCCGACTGTCTCAATAACGGCAAATGCACCAACTGTTCTCCGGGCTTCAAAGCGACCTGTGACTGCGCGTTGGGCTACATCGGCGCCAACTGTGGTAAGTAGCGTCCTCTCGTGATCACTTCTCTAACACCGCCCTCTTCATTTACTCTGTGCAATAGCTCTCTACATATTTACATTCAATAAAAAACATGGCAAGAACAGGATATGTAGAATATTATGTATAATTGTCCAGATGTCCACAAAACGTGGTTTTCATCTCAGCGGGACGGTCACTTAGTGTTGTTTAGACATGCTCACGATGTTGCATGATTCTTGTACTAAAAGCATATCCGAATAACTAACTCTCAGCTTATTGATAATTTATTCAGTGACATATTGAAACGCAATTGGTTGCGACATGACAGATGTGTAATTATTTTTGCTAAATATATAATTAATAATACACCAACGGGGTGTGACACATGTCTACCTGACATGTGTAGCTTTCAAGTACACTTGCAACAAGAAGATGTGCAGCACGTCGAGAGACTGTCTGAACGGGGGAACCTGCCATGGCAACGTCTGCCACTGTCGTGGTCACTTCTTCGGAGACCACTGCGAAACAGGTAGATAGCATTAAAATATACGTTATAAAGAACAAGAATATCTACTTTGCTATATAGTACTCATTTGTACCTCAATTTTGTGTATGTAATGTGTGTGTGTGTCTGTGTGTGTGTTCGTGTGTTTTTGTGTGTATATATATATATATATATATATATATACATATATATTTTATATATATATATATATATATATATATATATATATATATTAAGATAAATATATATATTTACACATATATATATATATATATATATTTATATATATATATATATATATATATATATATATATATATATATCAATATATATATATATATATATACACACACACACATTACATACACAAAAATGAGGTACAGATGAGTACTATATAGCAAAGTAAAGATATCTTTGTTCTTTATAACAAGTATATTTTAATGCTATATATATGTATATATATGTACATATATGTATATATTAAGATATATATGTACATATATATATATATATATATATATATATATATATATATATATATATATATATATATATATATATATATATATATATATATATATATATATATATATATATATACATATATATATATATATATACACACACACACACACACAAACATTAAGAAACAATTGCAACGCATTTACCATATCAGATTGTCTTTTGTTATTGTGACATCTATTGGCATAACTCATGGTCATTTCGAACCATTTTGGACCTCTCTGCGGGTGCAGGTATTGGTTTTACGGCCAAACTATTCCCTACCCTGTAAAGTCGCAAAGGCCTTTTTGTCATAAAATACGCATTAAGATACAACTGTAACATATTGATGAAACTAACCTTTTTTGGCTACTGTTACATCCATTGACATTATGACTGATCCTTGTGAGCCATGATGCACCTCTCTGTGTTTGAAAATATTGATTTCCTAGCCAATCCGTTCCCCCTTCCTGTAAAGTTGCGACTGCCTTTTTGTCATAGAATCAGCGTCTACCACTGAGACAACAGTCGAAAATGAAACAACCGTTGAGTCGACAACGGAACAAACAACACCAATGTGTAAGTATTGATAGATTCCCGCAATGATATACCCTACCTTTCAGTACATTTGTGTTTGTTCTTTTGTAAAGCATTCTGCCCTACGACGTATATGCCTACTCCCTCATCATTGATAATTCGCCATACATCTTATTCGCCATCCTTCAGTCGGTGCCGGGAAAAGTTAGAAGATATCATTCGTTGAAACATAATATTAGGCGGTTAGCGAAATTGCACGAACTATGGTGCTGCATTTCTGTTATTGCTCATTTTATTTGTAAGACATAGAGTAAGTCTCTGTGAGTCCATGTTAGTTTGTATAACACCTCACCACACAGAGGAACCACCGAACCGTAATCCTCGAAATGCCAGAAGCGAAGTCCGGCGTAAACAAATTGCATTTAAAACTTCTTTCTCATTTCAATGCGTTGCTATATATTTATATCTAGTACGACACTGCACCCACAGTTCCGCGAATAAAGGCAAAGGCAACTCGCCCCCGTATAAAATATCTTCAGGCTATTTCATACTTTCACAAGTTACTCGATGGAATAATCAAAATCGGATTTTAACAAAACAATACACTTGCTTACTTACTGTACTTGTGCGACCATCAAGGAACCTGATTCGAGATGAGTTAATTTAATTGGGGAGGGACTTTGAACACATGATTACTGGGGAATTTTAATTGCGGTCGAAAGAACCTACTAACCAATTCGTTGTTGTAGGCGATAAAGCAACATATTCCCGTAAGGTCGAATAAAATTTATGAGAATAGTCCATCGAACATTTACTTGGAGTAAATTTTGGTAAATGTAAACAACAAATGACTTTTCGATTATTAATCAGAACGCTGCGAACGTAATTATTAATAGTCCACTCGCTACCACTCTGGTTCTTATGTTAAACCACATCGACTGTTACGTGGCAATGTAGCATAGATTTGATCATGTTTTGTTAAAATAAATACACTTCGTCTGAACACACGGTGTTATTGCTGTCCAAGAATGTGGGAAACATAATATTGGTGTTATTATTCAATGAAGGTATTCAGGTGTTAATGACTTATGCTACAGTTCCGAACTGCAGCACGTCGAGTGACTGTCACAACGCGGGAACCTGTCACGAAAACGTATGTCACTGCACAGATCAATACATCGGAGACCACTGCGAAACAGGTAGATAATGTGTTTTTATTGAACATTGTATAAATATATGCTTACTGTCTCAACAATTGATATGGTATGAATAAATGAATAGGAATAGGCGTTTATATATATATATATATATATATATATATATATATATATATATATATATATATATATATATATATATATATATATATATATATATATATATATATATATATATATATATATATATATATATATACAAACAAGCACGCACGCACGCACGCACGCGCACACACACACACACACACACACACACACACACACACACACACACACACACACACACACACACACACACACACACACACATTGGCGATTACAATTTGGTGTAAATATCTCTAATCGGCCAATGAACATAACAAAAGGGTTAATATGCAATTATAGCACGAATGCATCCAATAACCACTTGAAATATGTACCGATTATCCGCCTATGTGTCATTTTACAGACAATTTACTTTTTGCAGTGTTCAAGTGTATGACAAACGCTGACTGTCTCAATAGCGGTACATGTCCTGCAGTAAACAACGGCGCCTGCGACTGTACTCCAGGCTTCGTCGGCGCCAACTGCGGTAAGTGGCGGCCTCTTGTGTGCACATCGTAACATTATCATCTTTTTCATTTGCACTGTAATTCTCTGTGACTGCTTAGTTAAACTTTCGATCACGATCAGGGCGAGAACGGCACATGTCAAACGTGGATAAAAATGACATGGACAGTGTTATTTATAAAACAATTAATGGGAAGCATGCGTCATATTGAAGAAATGTAGTTTCAAATGCTTCCACGATTGTTTTATTTAGCAAATTCGCACACCATGGAATGTAATTCCATTTTCACTATTGAATGTAATTTGCCTATACAAAGCAAAAACATATCTGAAGGTTTGTCAACCAGTATTTGACATATTTATATTTGGCTATGACAATATTAAATTTTTGTCATGTCGGCAAACATTAGGTAACATTATGTCTTCGTGATGTTTGCAGCTTTGAAGTACAGTTGCAACACACGAAATCCCTGCTTCAAGGCCAACACGGACGTGAATGGTTTCTACTATGAGCAATCGGATCCACACAAGTACATCCAGTGTACCGCCGGCGGCAGGTGTTTTGACATGTCATGTGGTACCCTTGTGTATAAACCGGCCACTCGCAACTGCGGCTTTGCAAAGTGACAGCGCCGACATAGTTCAACGGCGGACGCCTCGATAACGTCTTAAGTGACTCAACGTATCCAAGAATATTATTTCGCGCTTAATATGGTATCCCTATTTGCACATCCACCGAGGTCGTGAGCGATGATCCGAATCAGCATATTGATGTTGATAATAATGAACATTGAGAGTTTCTTTGATGAGAGCGACAGTGGCTGAACAGTCCAATTAGTGAGGCACAATATCGATGGCAGACATTGCATACAAAAGTTGAATTCATTATCGAAGGCGTTTGCGTTTCCTTCTGCGTGTTTCTTTAGTCTCTACACGTCTATTGTTATTACTTGTTATCAACAATTCTCAATTCATGCATTATATATGTAGCTTTTATGGGGAATACACCACCCAATAACATTCTGAATGTAACATTATAAATGTTTATGTGTCGACAACATCGCTGTGACTCAATATATCCAAGAGTTGCCTAGTGACTTATCACCACTGATTATAACACATTTCAAGCGTTTAACACTTTGTTAATTTATTTCAATGAAATTACAAGACAGTTTATTATGACTATTATCATTACTATACCGTATTACTATTATTATTGGTAGTAGTAGTAGAAGTAGTAGTATTAGTAGTCGTAGTAGTAGTAGTAGTAGTAGTAGTAGTAGTAGTAGTAGTAGTGGTAGTTATATTAAAATTATTATTATTATTAGTGTATTATATTATTGTTATTATTATTATTATTAGCAGCAGTAGTAGTAGTAGCGACCATAGCAGCAGCAGCAGCAGCAACAGCGGTAGCGTCAGTAGCAGCAGAAACAGTATTAGTAGCAGTAGCTGCAGCAGTAACAGTAGCAGTAGCCTTGCAGTAGAATTACCGTAGAAGAATTAGAATAGCGGCGATATGAACGACCAGACGCTTACCAGATACCTACTCCAAGACTTCCCGAATGTTAACTCCCTAATCAAATAAGCAATTTGACGCATCGATTTACATTAGCCACTCAAATCCCCCAACTGTAAACATACCACTAAACTAAATAATCCTAGTAACTTCATGATGACATTTTTATTTGCCCTCTATTGAATTTTGTTGAATTCGATAATCCTAACGGATAGTTGTACGTTGATATGATAAAACTACCGGCATACTCCATAAAAAATATCACAAGGCACACAGCATCGGTAAGTCATGCTTTCATGAATATTGATGAATATGTTATTGGTGTTCCTGAAGTCTGCTATGAAGCTGTTTGTGCATAGAAACGAGTAAACATTCAGGGAATGTGAATTTCTACTGGGTCGTTCGCAGAGAATGTTTTATTACGCACGTTGATGGGAATACAACGAATTAATGCATTCCGTTTCAACTTAAACATTTACAGAAATACTCCTAAAGTGATTGTACCAGTACGAAAACAACTGAGTTTGAATTTTCTTCTATCAGATATTTCGCGCTTTTCACAGTGACATTCGAGGCGAAAACGGATTATAAACCTTCTTCATCTTCCGCCCAGGTCCATTAAGAGGTGGAGGCCACCTCATTTAATATGTTCCACCCTATCGACAAGTCGAATGCGTCCATCGATATATTCTGCCACTGTTCCTGTGTCTCTATCAGTGCAGCTCATGTACACTATCTGGTAATGCGCAGGCTTGCAAACCTTTTCCATTCAGCTATTTTGTCAACTTTGTGTCCAACATAATGCCATCCGCTCTCCTCCATGCAGCTGTTCCTGCTTCCACCCTCCCCTATGTCTCCTTGCTACTTCTTCCGTCCTAATACACTGTTCCGCCGAAACACACTAGGCTGTCCACTTGCGTAACATTAACCGACACAGCTAGGGTCAATTCTGACCCCACGGGAGTACTTTTGCATATATATTTTTTCATAAATGAGGTAATGGTTCTATGTTATTGTCAACTACTTCGAAGTATAAATGTAGGAAAAGTTATATCTCAATACTGTTATTTTTATGACTAAAAACGAGTTAGGGTCAATTTGTTCCCTTGCTATTTGGGCTGCTTTGTTTGCTTCGTACATGGTTCTCACATTCCATGTTCCGTTTTTCTACTTTTTTTGGAAGATAAGAAGGGCATCAGCGATGTAGCTTCCTTTCGGCTTTCACTACAGGGCGTCATACTCTCCATGGGAGGCCCCTCCCTCTCCCAAGTTTCGTAGAGTTCCTTTGGTCGATTTTTTTCATAACAATCTGATTTTTTCCTGGAAAGGGTTGTTAGCCCTTTGCCCAACCCTCCTCTTTTCACATCCGGGCTTGGGACCGGCAATGACAAAGTTATTTGGAAGGACCTATGATGTTTATTGTTTCAAACTTATGTTGTGAATGTGAATGCCAGACGAGGGGAGTCGGAAATGAAAGTGAACCCACATGTTTCTTAATAAATGAGTGGGCCGTCATCGCTGATAGTTGGGAAAACACGTCCTACTTTATATAACTTAATATTATGTATAGCTTCTCTAAAAAACAACATACTTAATCTTGCAAAATGTATAATTTACAAATCGACTGCATATCACTGTTACATCAGCTGGCGATTACTAGCAGCTGGTTTTGCTGAGCGCCAGGATGCGAATAAGTGCGCGTTGGGATACATCGGTGCCAAGTGTGGTAAGTAGCGACCTCTCGTGATCATTTCTATAACAACGCCGTCTTTTTCATTTACTCTGTAATATATCTCTCTGCTAAAGCAAACATTTACCTTCGATCAGCAAAGTGGCAATAACTGGATATGTCGAGAAAGACTTGGAGAATATACTGTTTAAACGTTCAGGTGTGTACAAAACGTGATTTTCATCTCAACGTGTCAATCAGTTAGTGTTGTGCAGACCCGCTCACGATGTTGCGTGATTCTTGTGTTTAAAGTCGAATAATTACTTCTCAACTTATTGATAATTTCTTCATTGCCATGTTTAAACCAAGTTGGTTGTGACCTGACAGATTTGTAGTTATTTTTGACAAATATATTATTAATTACACACCAACAAGAGGCGTGATATGTGTATTTTTTCACATCGAGCGACTGTCTCAGTGGGAGATCATGACAATTTTTAATTTGCTATGTAAGAACAATAACAAGAACAAGAACGAGTATAAAAAAACACAATTGATTAAAACAAAAACCTTTTAATTTAAAACAAATAGTAGTCAGTGGCTCCCAATAAGACATACATACTGTCGCTATCATAGGACCCACCCCAGTTATGACAAATAAATAAAAAAAATGGTGGCCTTTTTAATTACATTTCTATCTCAATTGTGTAAGCATGTGGATTTTATTTGGCAGTATACCTTCAGATATAATAAAATGTGTGTAAGTACTTGAATATTATAATTTCCACATATTTTTTAACAATGAGCATTGTTGTTTTTAGTGACATGAATAACAATTTAGAAGTGTACATGTGTCTTTGTATATTTTTAGGTAATTTGTTTTGCATAAATTGTGAAGTTTCGCAGGATATGAGTGTATATATTATGTTCCGCTATATCAAAATAGGCGTAGGAGCCGGTCCAGCCGTACCGGCCATGGCCTGACCACTTTTTCCAGGCTTCAACAATGCCCTGGAAACTAGCCACAATGCCGTAACAAATAAATAATGGTTCACAGCCAAAACTTTATGTGCCTTATATTTATACAATTAGACAGGTCTATGCTTGCCGTCATTTGCAATTACTGAAACTACAAATTAGCACGCGATCCTATGCCGACGATTTGCATAGCTAATGTTTTAACAAATCGGTAATAAAATTACGACCAGCAGTCATCTGAGGCAGCCTATCGTCGGCCCGCGGTATAAGTTTTAGAAATCGAAGGATCAGCGCTGTCAATCATACATCACGTGAACTCTCCGCTTGCGAAACTAGATTCCCGCCCGCGATCGTTTCCAACCGAAATACCGCGTCGTCTGCATCCTTGCGCCGTAGTAGATGAATTAACGTCTTCTAGCAAAAATGCCGACTAGAAAAGAAACATTAGGGAAAGGGAGAAACTGGACGTTGGCTTGAAGTCACTACGATCTCTCTTCGCTCCTGTGTAAGTTACTGAGCCAACTAATATTATGCGTAATTACATTCATGACTGAGGTCGCCTATACTGGCCATCATTATATACTGGTGTTGCATGAATTTGGTCAGAGTTAACGGAATTCGGCGTTTTAGAAAGACACCGGATAAAATCTTTACGAAAGGTATCACTATTCTAAATCACTAGCCGTTATTTAATCAATACAATGCAAACAAACTGTTATACAAGTTGCTTTATGTGAAATACTTACAATTCAAAAAACGCTGCGACAACCGACGGTATCTCCCAAATTGGACATGGCGGCTGTGAATAGCCTCGTTGTACGGTAAGACGCAGTGCATTGCTAAATCATCCGCACGGGGCCGTTCGTTAATTTTCCAGTGACCAATAGTACCATTAATTGCGTGTATTTTTGCTAAAAATGAAAATATGAAGTATGTTTCTCTCAAAATCATCGACTTTTACGATTAGTGATGTGCTAGTGCTGCCACCTTGTGCACTAGATACTAAAAACGTCTCAAAAACTTCTTAAGATAGATTTTCTTCGACAATTTCAAATTAGTAGGACAGTTATGCTCTTAGTGAACAATATATCGGACTAATGGCGTATTTAATGTAATCTCCAGTAACATTTCAAGGCTTACTCTAAGGGGTGACCAATTTGCGAGAGTGACCGAACCACGCAAGGTAAGTATACTAAAAGACCAGACAACTGAATAAAATCACGCGGGCACGCTAACTCGCACACGTATGATAAAAACTTTTTAAAGAAAGATAAATGGAAGCTATATGTCCTAGTAATAATCTAGAGCACAATTTCAAACCAGTGTCTTAGTAATGGCGCCGATTGTTCATTACATTAATTGTAAATTCACCGTGGATTTGCGCTCCCCGTATCAGGGCGAGATTAGTATAACTATTTTGTAATTATGTTTGACGTAATTTTTAGGCCACTTAGCAACCAGACCAAAATGATGTTGGCCCTTTTCCCTTAGTTACCGGCACTTTATCAAGATGTGACTTTCTTCTGCGTCATCTCCGAGGCAAGGCCTAGCACTATTGACGATTTTTAGGTCCCTTAGCAACCAGACCAAAATGAGGTTGGTCCTTTTCCCTTAGTTACCGGCACTTTATCGAGATGGGACTTTCTTCTGCGTTGTCTCCGAGACAAGGCCTACCATTACGGACGATTTTTAGATCCCTTGGCAACTCGACCAAAACGAGGTTGGCCCTTTTCCCTTAGTTACCGGCACTTTATCGATATTGGACTTTCTTCTGCGTCGTCTCCGAGGCAAGGCCTACCACTATTGAAGATTTTTTTAGATCCCTTAGCAACCAGACCAAAACGAGGTTGGCCCTTTTCCCTTAGTTAATGGCACTTTATCAAGATGGGACTTTCTTCTGCGTCGTCTCCGAGGCAAGACCTAGCACTATTGACGAATTTAGGTCCCTTAGCAACCAGACCAAAATGAGGTTGGCCCTTTTCCCTTATTTACCGGCACTTTATCGAGATGTGACTTTCTTCTGCGTCGTCTCCGAGGCAAGGCCTACCACTATGGACGATTTTTAGATCCCTTAGCAACCAGACCAAAATGAGGTTGGCCCTTTTCCCTTAGTTACCGGCACTTTATCAAGATGGGACATTCGTCTGCGTCGTCTCCGAGGCAAGGCCTAGCACTAGTGACGATTTTTAGGTCCCATAGGAACAAGACCAAAATGAGGTTGACCCTTTTCCCTTAGTTACCGGCACTTTATCGAGGTGGGACTTTCTTCTGCGACGTCTCCGAGGCAAGGCCTACCACAATGGACGATTTTTAGATCCCTTGGCAACAAGACCAAAACGAGGTTGGCCCTTTTCCCTTAGTTACCGGCACTTTATCAAGATGGGACTTTCTTTTGGGTCGTCTCCGAGGCAAGGCCTAGCACTAGTGAGGATTAGTAGGTCCCTTAGCAACCAGTCGAAAATGAGGTTGGCCCTTTTCCCTTAGTTACCGGCACTTTATCAAGATGGGACTTTCTTCTGCGTCGTCTCCGAGGCAAGGCCTAGCACTATTGACGATTTTTAGGTCCCTTAGCAACCATACCAAAATGAGGTTGGCCTTTTTCCTTTAGTTACCTGCACTTTATCAAGATGGGACTTTCTCCTGCGTCGTCTCCGAGGCAAGGCCTAGCACTAGTTACTATTTTAGGTCCTTTAGCAACCAGACCAAAATGAGGTTAGCCCTTTTCCCTTAGTTACCGGCACTATATCAAGATGGGACTTTCTTCTTCGTTGTCTCCGATCCAAGGCCTACCAGAATGGACGATTTTTAGATCCCTTAGCAACCAGACCAAAACGAGGTTGGCCCTTTTCCCTTAGTTACCGGCACTTTATCAAGATGGGACTTTTTTCTGCGTTGTCTCCGAGCCAAGGAGTAACACTATGGACAATTTTTAGATCCCTTAGCAACCATACCAAAACGAGGTTGGCCCTTTTCCCTTAGTTACCGGCACTTTATCAAGATGTGACTTTCTTCTGCGTCATCTCCGAGGCAAGGAGTAACACTATGGAAAATTTTTAGATCCCTTAGCAACCATACCAAAACGGGGTTGGCCCTTTTCCCTTAGTTACCGCACTTTATCAAGATGTGACTTTCTTCTGCGTCGTCTCCGAGGCAAGGCCTAGCACTAGTGACGATTTTTAGATCCCTTGGCAACTCGACGAAAACGAGGTTGGCCCTTTTCCCTTAGTTACCGGCACTTTATCAAGATGGGACTTTTTTCTGCGTTGTCTCCGAGCCAAGGAGTAACACTATGGACAATTTTTAGATCCCTTAGCAACCATACCAAAACGAGGTTGGCCCTTTTCCCTTAGTTACCGGCACTTTATCAAGATGTGACTTTCTTCTGCGTCGTCTCCGAGGCAAGGAGTAACACTATGGAAAATTTTTAGATCCCTTAGCAACCATACCAAAACGGGGTTGGCCCTTTTCCCTTAGTTACCGCACTTTATCAAGATGTGACTTTCTTCTGCGTCGTCTCCGAGGCAAGGCCTAGCACTAGTGACGATTTTTAGATCCCTTGGCAACTCGACGAAAACGAGGTTGGCCCTTTTCCCTTAGTTACCGGCACTTTATCGATATTGGACTTTCTTCTGCGTCGTCTCCGAGGCAAGGCCTACCACTATTGAAGATTTTTTTAGATCCCTTAGCAACCAGACCAAAATGAGGTTGGCTCTTTTCCCTTATTTACCGGCACTTTATCGAGATGGGACTTTCTTCTGCGTCGTCTCCGAGGCAAGGCCTACCACTATGGACGATTTTTAGATCCCTTAACAACCAGACCAAAATGAGGTTGGCCCTTTTCCCTTAGTTACCGGCACTTTATCAAGATGGGACATTCGTCTGCGTCGTCTCCGAGGCAAGGCCTAGCACTAGTGACGATTTTTAGGTCCCATAGGAACAAGACCAAAATGAGGTTGACCCTTTTCCCTTAGTTACCGGCACTTTATCAAGATGGGACTTTCTTCTGCGTCGTCTCCGAGGCAAGGCCTAGCACTATTGACGATTTTAGGTCCCTTAGCAACCAGACCAAAATGAGGTTGGCCTTTTACCTTTAGTTACCTGCACTTTATCAAGATGGGACTTTCTTCTGCGTCGTCTCCGAGGCAAGGCCTAGCACTAGTTACTATTTTTAGGTCCTTTACCAACCAGACCAAAATGAGGTTGGCCCTTTTCCCTTAGTTATCGGCACTTTTTCAAGATGGGACTTTCTTCTGCGTCGTCTCCGAGGCAAGGCCTATCACTATTGACGATTTTTAGGTCCCTTAGTTACCAGACCAAAATGAGGTTGGCCCTTTTCCCTTAGTTACCGGCACTTTATCAAGATGGGACTTTCTTCTGCGTTGTCTCCGAGCCAAGGCCTACCAGAATGGACGATTTTTAGATCCCTTAGCAACCAGACCAAAACGAGGTTGGCCCTTTTCCCTTAGTTACCGTCACTTTATCGAGATGGGACATTCTTCTGCGTCGTCACCGAGGCAAGGAGTAACACTATGGACGATTTTTAGATCCCTTAGCAACTATACCAAAACGAGTTTGGCCCTTTTCCCTTAGTAACCGGCACTTTATCAAGATGTGACTTTCTTCTACGTCGTCTCCGAGGCAAGGCCTAGCACTAGTGGCGATTTTTAGGTCCCTTAGCAACCAGAACAATATGAGGTTGGCCCTTTTCCCTTAGTTACCGGCACTTTATCGAGATGGGACTTTCTTCTGCGTCGTCTCCGAGGCAAGGCCTACCACTATTTACGATTTTTGGATCCCTTAGCAACCAGACCAAAACGAGGTTGGCCCTTTTCCCTTAGTTAATGGCACTTTATCAAGATGGGACTTTCTTCTGCGTCGTCTCCGAGGCAAGACCTAGCACTATTGACGATTTTTAGGTCCCTTAGCAACCAGACCAAAATGAGATTGGCCATTTTCCCTTATTTACCGGCACTTTATCGAGATGGGACTTTCTTCTGCGTCGTCTCCGAGGCAAGGCCTACCACTATGGACGATTTTTAGATCCCTTAGCAACCAGACCAAAATGAGGTTGGCCCTTTTCCCTTAGTTATCTTTATCAAGATGGGACATTCGTCTGCGTCGTCTCCGAGGCAAGGCCTAGCACTAGTGACGATTTTTAGGTCCCATAGGAACAAGACCAAAATGAGGTTGACCCTTTTCCCTTAGTTACCGGCACTTTATCGAGGTGGGACTTTCTTCTGCGTCGTCTCCGAGGCAAGGCTTACAACAATGGACGATTTTCAGATCCCTTAGCAACCAGTCGAAAATGAGGTTGGCCCTTTTCCCTTAGTTACCGGCACTTTATCAAGATGGGACTTTCTTCTGCGTCGTCTCCGAGGCAAGGCCTAGCACTATTGACGATTTTTAAGTCCCTTAGCAACCAGACCAAAATGAGGTTGGCCTTTTTCCTTTAGTTACCTGCACTTTATTAAGATGGGACTTTCTTCTGCGTCGTCTCCGAGGCAAGGCCTAGCACTAGTTACTATTTTTAGGTCCTTTAGCAACCAGACCAAAATGAGGTTGGCCCTTTTCCCTTAGTTACCGGCACTTTATCAAGATGGGACTTTCTTCTGCGTTGTCTCCGAGCCAAGGCCTACCAGAATGGACGATTTTTAGATCCCTTAGCAACCAGACCAAAACGAGGTTGGCCCTTTTCCCTTAGTTACCGTCACTTTATCGAGATGGGACTTTCTTCTGCGTCGTCTCCGAGGCAAGGAGTAACACTATGGACGATTTTTAGATCCCTTAGCAACCATACCAAAACGAGGTTGGCCCTTTTCCCTTAGTTACCGGCACTTTATCAAGATGTGACTTTCTTCTACGTCGTCTCCGAGGCAAGGCCTAGCACTAGTGACGATTTTTAGGTCCCTTAGCAACCAGACCAATATGAGGTTGGCCCTTTTTCCTTAGTTACCGGCACTTTATCGAGATGGGACTTTCTTCTGCGCCGTCTCCGAGGCAAGGCCTACCACTATTGATGATTTTTAGATCCCTTAGCAACCATACCAAAACGAGGTTGGCCCTTTTCCCTTAGTTACCGGCACGTTATCAAGATGTGACTTTCTTCTGCGTCGTCTCCGAGGCAAGGCCTAGCACTAGTGACGATTTTTAAGTCCCTTAGCAGCCAGACCAAAATGAGGTTGGCCCTTTTCCCTTAGTTACCGGCACTTTATCGAGATGGGGCTTTCTTCTGCGTCGTCTCCGAGGCAAGGCCTACCACTATGGATGATTTTTAGATTCCTTAGCAACCAGACCAAAACGAGGTTGGCCCTTTTCCCTTAGTTACCGGCACTTTATCAAGATGGGACTTTTTGTTCGTCGTCTCCGAGGCAAGGCCTAGCACTATTGACGATTTTTAGGTCCCTTAGCAACCAGGCCAAAATGAGGTTGGCCTTTTTCCCTTAGTTGTTCAGTCTGACTAAATACACATTCAAAGAAAACACAATTGAAATACTTAGTCTATTTTTTCATTAACGTTCACTCTCACCCACGCCCGCCTGCCCGTAAATTAGACACAGAAAATTCCGTCGGCAATCTTCCATGGCATTTAACAGTTCTAGGGAATTACTAAATCTGAAGTAATGTGGAAAATGGCTGAATTTTAGACCACGAAAGGGTAAAGGTGCATTAACGTGGCCGAAATTATTAACGCTATTAAATTACATTTTACCTCATTTTTTCGATGGTAATGTATTCTTTGCATCATTCCCCATCGGATCAGGTACAAAACGGACGTATATTTGCAAAAAATATTGTGTTTGAGCGCACTTTTAGTGCCCAAAACAACGCTATACCGGCAATAGCCGGTGTTCTTAATATGGCGATCATCCGAAATGTGCTGTAACAATATCACGGTGGCATCAGAACCGGGAAGGCGATTTCGCTGTCAAATATTTCGTAACGCAGTATAAGAAAATACGAAAAATAGTAGAAAAAGTGCAATTTAATGTTACGAAAAACTCTAAAAATCGACAATTTAATGTTAAAAAGACCCCAAAAATCGAACCGGACAGGTTATTTCACTGACAAATATTTCGTACGCAAGGTTGCTTCGCACGGACTTCAGAGTGCGTAGGGTTGTTATGCTGCTGTGAAGTCCGTGCGAAGCAACCCTACGCACGGACTTCATAGTAGCACAGGCGGGAACGCGGGAACGCGGGAACGCGGGAACGCGATATCGCGTCCGTCACGCACACGTGTTTGCGAAAAGACCCCAAAACGATGCGCGGGAAGGAGAACATGTGACAGCGCTAATTCGGTGGGAGCTGTGTAGCGCGCGAAGCAACGAGTATATAAATCACGTCGGCGTTATAATTTCAGGTATATTTTTCGACTGCGATCAGCGAACCTACAAGTACGAGAGACAGAGCGAAATACAAGAGAGATTCGTAATTTCCACGATGGCCGGTCGACCAGCGAACATTACGCACATTGTGCCACCGAATACGATTTTGACAGTTCAAGCGATGTCAGTGGAGGAGTTGGGTCCGCTTCAGCTCGGTTTGATGCTCCAGGGCAACACCAAGCTTCAGGTGGAGTGACTTGCTCGCCGACAGCTGCTGCGCAACACTCACCAGTGTATTCGTTGAGGGATCGCCTGCACTCTCGTCGCGCAGCGAGATGTCGCCGATGGATTCCGATGGAAGTGTCGACTTTGCGGGGAGAAGCGGAACATTCGGCTCCACTCTTTTTTCAAGAGCAACCTTCCACTCGGGAAACTTGTGTGGCTGTTGTTCAGCTGGGCGACGGAGATCGCCATGCAGGACGTGACGTGGTACTTGAACATCTCGAAACACACGGTCATCGACTGGTACAATTTTGTGCGTGATGTGTGCGCCATCGACGTCAGGAACAACCCGCAGCCACTAGGTGGTTTCGACAACAATGGAAGCCCGATTGTTGTCGAAATCGACGAAAGCTACTTCTACCATCGGAAGTATCACCGCGGCAGGATTAACGTCGGTGAATGGGTTTTCGGCGCAGTGGAGAGAGAGAGCGGCCTCTGCAGGATATAGGTGGTGCTGGACCGGAGGGCTGTCACCATCCAGCCCATCATCCAGCAGTGGCTACTACCCGGCACCCACATCATGTCGGATGGGTGGCCGGCATACCATAACCTGGACCAACTCAACGGCGGCGTCTATATCCACGACGTAGTGACCACGAGCAGAATTTCGTTGATCCTCTACATCCCGAGATCCATACTCAGAATGTAGAAAACATGTGGATGAGAGCTAAGAGGAAACTCCGGAGACAGTTCGGCACGGCGCGACCTCTGTTCATCACGTACCTGGAAGAGTTCCTGTGGATGCAGCAGCACAGGAACCGCCAACGACATCTCTCGTCACTGCTAGTGTGCATTCGCGACCAATACCCATGAACAAATGCATACTAGCAGTGAACTTCACCTAGCAGTCGCCAGAAGACACAAAACGGCTCTTTTCGGAGCCAACCACACTTTCACAAAAGAGTTGCTACATTATGTGCGGGAAGGAGAACATGTGACAGCGCTAATTCGGTGGGAGCTGTGTAGCGCGCGAAGCAATGAGTATATAAATCACGTCGGCGTTATAATTTCAGGTATATTTTTCGACTGCGATCAGCGAACCTACAAGTACGAGAGACAGAGCGAAATACAAGAGAGATTTGTAATTTCCACGATGGCCGGTCGACTGGCGAACATTACGCACATTGTGCCACCGAATACGATTTTGACAGTTCAAGCGATGTCAGTGGAGGAGTTGGGTCCGCTTCAGCTCGGTTTGATGCTCCAGGGCAACACCAAGCTTCAGGTGGAGTGACTGGCTCGCCGACGGCTGCTGCGCAACACTCACCAGTGTACTCGAGACGTTAATCATTATGTGTATACGATGTCTAGGTTTGAATAATTATCTTGTAGATATAAATTTAACGAAAATATCTCGATAAATTTGGTCCTTGAAAGTCACCATTGTTGAACTTTCCAACATACTTTTGTAGTGAAATGTCCAATTTTCCACACGATACGATCCAAACATTAGTAATGTAAAAAATAAACACTTCAATGTCCCCTGAAGAATAATTTATTACTAAATTGTGTGATTTGGGCAAGCAAGACACTTGTTTATGAGTAAGATTTAAAGATATTTGCACGATCTGTGAACTTTTAATAATTTTTTGATATATGTGCGATGTCTTTGCTTTTTTTTACACTATCTTATATTTTCTGTCGAGATATTTGTCGGTGGATTTTGTTGGGATTTTCAAAATTAAATTGAACTCTACTTTTTTCCCCTTAGACTGCCTACAAAATATTTGTCAGTGAAATAACCTGTCCGGTTCGATTTTTGGGGTCTTTTTAACATTAAATTGTCGATTTTTAGAGTTTTTCGTAACATTAAATTGCACTTTTTCTACTATTTTTCGTATTTTCTTATACTGCGGTACGAAATATTTGACAACGAAATCGCCTTTCCGGTTCTGATGCCACCGTGATATTGTTACAGCACATTTCGGATGATCGCCATATTAAGAACACGGCTATTGCCGGTATAGCGTTGTTTTGGGCACTAAAAGTGCGCTCAAACACAATATTTTTTGCAAATATACGTCCGTTTTGTACCTGATCCGATTGGGAATGATGCAAAGAACACATTAGCATCGAAAAAATGAGGTAAAAATGTAATTTAATAGGGTTAATAATTTCGGCCACGTTAATGCACCTTTACCCACGAAAGCCTCCGCCTGCAAGCGTAAGTCGATATTCAACCATTTTCCACGAGTGCTGCGAGTTAGTTTTAACGAAAAGTGGATATCTGCTACCCAACGCTGACCGGTGGGCGGTTGCAAACATCACATTCACACCTGCCTCTACCAGACGAGCGCTGAATCGGCTCCTGACCTCGCTTCTTTGAGGTTTGGAGCGCAGTCAAAGGCGTGTATATGTACAAAACATATGCACAACCTAAGCCTCATGTTCAGGCTTCAAGTGCGCCCTGGAGGATATCGAGAAATCGGTTTTACAGCGAACGACTAGCGAGCGATAATTGATATCTGCACTCGCTAGCCGCACCGCCGGAACCCCGATTTTCCAGGCTCCGTGCTGTGGCGCCACCGTTTGTCATACATATCATCGCCTGGATGCAAAGTGTACTTTTTATTGTGACGGAAATTATGTATGCACACAGATTCTGCATACATAATTAGCTAATTGCGATGTCATCCGGACATTTGGTTAATTTATAAAAATAAGACTGATTGTTTATCAGTTTATATGATGCAATTCGAAACTTTACACTTTGGTTATATTATTGATTTGACTTTGACAACTGTCAGAATGAAAAGTTAAAGCAAACAAAAATGCGCTTAACGTAGACTATGTCGATAATGACGCTGACTGGCTGTTGTGTTAGCGCTTCACTGGAACGCCTACAGTAACGTGAATTGTGACAGCGGGTAACAACGGCGAATTCACGGAATACAAGGCGCCACTGTATCAGCCAGTCACCGTAAATTAAGTCGTCGAGTTCTATGAGGCACTGTAGCGGACAAAAGGGTGATTAAACTGCGAAAGATGTTGAAACGGCGCGAGTGCTGTTTCAAACTGCGCGAATGCATGTTGAATCTGTGCGAATGCTGGTTGAGTGTACGCAAATTGTTGAGTGCTCTCTGAGAACACACCAAATAAAACCCCATCTCGATAAAGTGTCCTTTGCTTTGTAAACACTGTCAATCTCGTGTTGGCCCTGTTGTCATGGCAACACACAAAAACGAAATTGAAGAATTTCCTCAGGGTCCACGTAGAAGAGTGCCCCCATCTCGATATAGTGCCCCCCTTGCTAACAAAAGTCTCGTTTTGGCCCAGTTGTCGTGGTAACAAAATATGGCCGAAAAAGTTAACCTGTGCCAAGTGACTTGCCTGTACGTCAAAACATACATCATTGTCTTACAGCTAACTTTTTGGCAGAATACCTACATATGACAAACGCTGATTGTGTCAATAACGGCACATTTCCTCCGAGAAAAAACGTCGGCGTTAACGGTGGTAAGTAGAAACCTCTTGTAAGCATATCGTAATATTTCCTTTTCACTTTCTATGTAACGTATTTCTCTGTGACTGCTTACACATTTGATATATCTGGAAATGTAGAAACGGCACGAAGAATTTTTATTCTAGTGCAATTCACAGTAAACATGCTCTATTTAACAAGTATATGTCTACGCACACCATTATGACTAATTCTCCTCTGTGTATTATTTGCCTCTAAAACACAGATCTGATGAATTATCATCCAACGCTCAGTGGCGTATGTGGAGGGGGATCGGGTCATGTACCTCTTTGGTTTAATTGGCGCCGTTGTTCGTCCGCCGGTATTCAAGTAGCGGCAACGAACGGTGTCTTACTTCGACTGACTGGTTTTGTACGTGTGTGCTTCAGTACAATTTCTGTTAGACCTCCTATGGCTTAAAATTTATGATTTTGTTAGTAACATGTTGCACAACTGCAATGTAGCATGGTAAACTAATGGGTGATTAAGCTTGCCCCCTAGCCTTCCCTTTTGTAAGATAGATCGTAGGTAGGTACTATATGTACTTTATATACCTATATTTGACTTTGACAAACATTTACTGCGATATTACTGCGATATCGACAAACATTATAAAATGCTGTACGTGATGTTTGCAGCGTTGACGTACATTTGTGACACCTGTATAGCGCTTGTTTCCCGCAGAACACGAATGTCAAAGGTTTATATTGTGAACAACGGGACCAACACAGGTTCATCCAGTGTGACAACGTAGGCAAGTGCAGTGATGTGCCTTAAGGTAGCATGGCGTATAAACCAACCACTCACTAATGCGGCTTTGCAAAGTGACACCGTCGACACAGTTCGACATGTCGGAGGCCAACGCATCTATAACGTCGTACGTGACTCCACATATCCCAAAGTTGTTCCCTGCTTGAACTGTCATCACTGGTTGTAATAAATGCCATGTAGTATTTAATACAGTTCACATATTTTATTGTAACGTATTTTCTAGAGTTAATAACAACAACAACAGCCACATTTACAACATACATTATAATGGTTTTCGTCAAATTCACTGTGGAATTTAATTTAAAAGTAAAAACTAAACCACAATTCTCACTTCGACCATTATGCACGCACAATATATACAGCAATTACGTATTCAAACGATTCAGATACTTTATGATAACGATGCGTCGACCTACAGTAGCTGAAGCAGCTGGAGTGCTGCACTGCACTAGTTCACAAGGCTTGAGTGCTGCAACTACTAATACGATGTCACCACTGGTTCACAAGGCTTGAGTTATGCAACTACTAATACGATGTCACCACTGGTTCACAAGGTTTGAGTACTGCAACTACTAATACGATGTCACCACTGGTTCACAAGGCTTGAGTGCTGCAACTACTAATACGATGTCACCACTGGTTCACAAGGATTGAGTGCTGCAACTACTAATACGATGTCACCACTGGTTCACAAGGCTTGCGTGCTGCAGCTACTAATACGATGTCACCACAGGTTCACAAGGCTTGAGTTATGCAACTACTAAAACGATGTTACCACTGGTTCACAAGGCTTGAGTGCTGCAACTACTAATACGATGTCACCACTGGTTCACAAGGCTTGAGTGCTGCAACTACTAATGCGATGTCACCACTGGTTCACAAGGCTTGAGTGCTGCAACTACTAATACGATGTCACCACTGGTTCACAAGGCTTGAGTGCTGAAACTACTAATGCGATGTCACCACTGGTTCACAAGGCTTGAGTGCTGCAACTACTAATGCGATGTCACCATTGGTTCAAAAGGCTTGAGTGCTGCAACTACTAATGCGATGTCACCATTGGTTTAAAAGGCTTGAGTGCTGCAACTACTAATGCGATGTCACCATTGGTTCAAAAGGCTTGAGTGCTGCAACTACTAATACGATGTCACCACTGGTTCACAAGGCTTGAGTGCTGCAACTATAATACGATGTCACCACTGGTTCACAAGGCTTGAGTGCTGCAACTACTAATACGATGTCACCACAGGTTCACAAGACTTGAGTTATGCAACTACTAAAACGATGTTACCACTGGTTCACAAGGCTTGAGTGCTGCAACTACTAATACGATGTCACCACTGGTTCACAAGGCTTGAGTGCTGAAACTACTAATGCGATGTCACCACAGGTTCACAAGGCTTGAGTGCTGCAACTACTAATGCGATGTCACCATTGGTTCAAAAGGCTTGATTGCTGCTACAAATAATAATACAATGTTACTCACTGCCTTGAGGCCAGACGGCCGCGTCTGTCATATCGTTCATTGCATCAGTACACATGTCTTGGTTGATAAAACAAATTGGGCGTTGGTCGTGGTTATGAAAGTAGAGATGCTTAAGTATCGTATAATTAGTTGGAGCGCGAAATCACGCTTCAGAGCACACGAATTGTCACACCAGACGTCAACAGTGGTGCGAGTGCACTTTATTGGTGCTCCACGAAGTATATTTTGTTCTGAACTCTATGAAGTACAATTCAATATCAACGTTTAATTCAGACGACGTGACACATATTGTCTAAAAGGTTACGGTTAGCGGGCTTTAGCGAAGTGTTATTTCTAACAGTTACGTAGCACCAACACAGATCTGGCTGTTGTATCCGACACCGGGACCATCTCCCCACTGTCTGCTCAGACACAGCGTTGTAGGTCTACGTTGTTTCTGCGCGATGCAAGTAGTCTACACTATACTTATATCAAAATAGATCAGCATTAAATAATACGACCGGCCGGTTATGCAAACATCTAAGGTTAGGTCATGCACACTGGCACGTCCGCGTCCGCATAGTCGTCACATATAAAATGTGACACAGTCTTGACGCAGCTCTTGCTGTACATCAACGTTCCCGCTCGAACGGTAGCAAGATGGCTACCACGTGGCAGCGCTGGTCCCTGCTGATGATGGTGGTGACTTACGTCGTCTTTACCAAGGGTGAAGGTATTTCCTGACAACACAGTCACAAGCGATATCCAATTTCGCCTGAATTTCATACGCGAAGAATATTGATATAAATTACTTTAGTTGAGCCGGAAGGGCGAGCCTACTTTAATTAACAACTGTTTAGTCTACTTGCTACGCAGCAGCACATTGTTTTTTCGTAATTATCGTATTTTCACTGCAGTTTTGGGTAAGAGTTATATACAGACGTCGACATACAGTCACAGCCGCTACACGTCTCGGCTAAGTGACATACATAGACAAATACACAGCACTGCTAAACACATATACATCCGTAGGCAGTCGTAGCCGCTTCACACTGACAACCTGTAGACAGATAGACACATATAGCTGCTACACTTGTGGATTAACATATATAAATATTATAGACCCATAGATAGATAATAATAGCCAGCCACGAATGTACATGCCCGTTGGGTGGCTGGGTGGCTGGGTGGGTGGGTGATATATTTTTAGATATATTTAGTGGTTACAGTGTGAAATGCACTCCATGTGTTCATGTGATAAATTATTGTTCTTGCAACTACGATGACGTGAGCCAGTAATACTCGGTCACCGATGTTATATTTTACATTTTAATATTGTATATACTGTGCCCGTCCAAACGACGATGTAATTGCCCTGAATGAGATGAATAAAGTTATATTGTATGCTATTGTATTGTAGGGGATTTCTGGGATACTTTCTGAAAATGTTTAAACTTAAAACAATTCTTTCAAAGGAGGTTTGGAACGAATCCCCTTGAAGATGGGCATGCTGTAGACATTATTTTTTCAGAGCCGCTTAACACAGATGGGAGTCGTATTCCGTAAAATTCGCAGCAAATGCTTTGGCCATGTCATGAAATGCTGACTTGTTGTGTACGTGTGTGTTTGTTTTGTACGTGTGTGTTTAAGTACAATCTCTTTAATTGTATATATATATATGCGTGCGTGCATGCACGCACGCACGCACGCACACACATATGCTTATGTCAACAGGTGATTTAACAAGACAAGATGGTTGGACCGTCGGGTTTGACTGTGCCGGATACAACCCGTGCTCTCGGGGAAACATCGTCGTCAATGGCGTATATTTCCCAACGGCGGACCCGGCCACGTACATCCAGTGCGGACCCGACGGTGCCTGCTACGTGATGAACTGCCCCGTGCCCACGACATGGGACCACTCCGCCAGCAGTTGCAACTAGCCGAATCCATATTAGACGCATACAAACATGGTGTCTTCCTTGATAAGTGCTGGAACTCTACACTCTGTATGCATATGTGGATACACCGCATCATATGGGTCGATGGAAGAGCTCGTCCGATTTCATTTCTTCGCCTTCTCGTGTCGTGATAAACAACGACCTGGACCTCGGTCAGAAAATTACCGATGTAAATGTAACATGGGTTTCGGATAAATGTGAGTGCACTCAAGTGTAACACTCCAAATTGTTGTCGTCTTCATTCTGTCGGCTTTTAGCTCCTCTTGTTTCAGAATCATTTCGAGTAAACTCGAACGTAGCTCGTATGTGCAAATGTTCGGCGAAAAGGATAAATGCGACCCCGCCTCTATATAATATGACAAAAATATATTCACACTTTCACAAGCTGCCAGATCTAACGATCAAAGTGAATAATTATTTCGATGATTTAAACAAAATTACGCACTCTTGTATTAAGCCGACTGCGCACATTGCACAAACTATTCACACAATACAGAATGTAACATCAATTAATGTGGTATTGTAACATCAATTAATATGATTTGCTATGGACTAAATGAATTGAGGATGGAGCTTTACCAGATTGTTTTAAGTAGACCGCATGTTACTGCTTATATGTGTTCAAGCTACGGTTGTTTGGTGGACTGGTGCTTCTACAACGTTTTTTAATTGGTCAACTCCCCATTAACCGTCCAAAAGCGGAACAATAAAAAATTAAGTGGGTCAATTTTGCACGATAAAAATCGCTTTCGCTTCCATATTTATACAACTAGCCCTGTTCGCCACTCTTCGTGAACCTTTCTGTGACAAATACTCATATTCAATAACCTCATTGTCCATCTAACTCCAACCTCCCCCACGGCAATTACCATCTCCACATGCACGCACTATACCTGGCGCTCTCCCTTTATTCATCCTCTTCAGCTTGGCCTCCACCTCTGTAATATCCACTACCTCCATTAACAAGATTTAACAAGATTTGCCATCCAAGCCAAAGGCCCAGATGGCAAGTGGACAAGGAAGCCATTGGCTTATCGAGAGTCCAACAATGTTCACCTACTTATAACCCGCCCTCCTGATATATGTGTCAACCTTGTTTTTAAACATATTCACGCTGGTAGCAGTTACACAATCTGTAGACAATTTGTTCCATTCATTTATTGTCCTCTGTGAGAACGAGTGCTTCCTGATGTCCAATCTACATTGATCCTTTACTAATTTTACCTCATGTCCTCTAGTTCTGCTATCCTTCTTGAGTGAGAAAAACATATTTCTATCAATATTTTCATACCTCTACATACTTCGGTAACTCCAGATGCCTGTTATTTCCTCACGGATTCAGTAGCTTTTCCAGAACTTCGGCATTTTCTCTTGTTTCGTCACTAACTTCCAGTTTATATCCGTGATCAGGGGCATGTGATGCACAAATGGCGCACCAACAACAGTGACAGTGTTGCTGCAAGATGCGAGTTCGGCCATGACCAACAAACCATTGACCGTATTGTTAACCAGTGCCGCTGGGTCCCCATTCAGAATTACACGTATTAAAATATGATTACAAGACTTCAAAAGAATGCAGCATTGATTGAAAACAACCTCACTTCACCTGGTCATCACTTAGAACGAATGATGAAGTGAAAAATTACATCGGTCATTTTAATCCACGTACCCCGCACACGTTTGGCTTAAATGTTCAAAACAAGCAGACTTTTAGCACGCTCAATGTTTGCTACTACAGCGGACTCCGCTTAACAGAATCACTGATATACCAAAATCAGCCTCTTTGTAGAATCAAATGTTTTGGCTGGGACGAAATTATTCCCTATTATTTTTGCTGTATTAAAGTGCGCCGCTTAAGAGAATCAAATTGTTCTGGCCCGAAGAGATTCGCTAATTGGAATCTACGTACTGCATTATATAGTATGCGCTTGGTTGTAGCTTTTATGGCTTTCTTAAGCAAGTATTTTATTGGCTCGAATGTCAATGGGTGATCTATTGATAGTTTAATAGTCAGTATGCCAACGTGGCGCGTGACCAGCGCCCGTCACACGCGCCAACAGTAATGTCAGTAGCCATACCATCATTTCTCTGTGGTATCGTGACATGATTAAACACCAGTGCGTGCACGAAAAAATATCTATCAACATGTGCGCATGAAAAAATGCGTGAGTCTCACGCCAAATGCATGAGATTTGGTACCTCTGCCATTGCGCATGAAGACTAGTAGTTTTGGATGATTTGATGGGGAACATCTTGTATGTTGATTTTCTATAGAGAACAAATTGAAAAAATTGACAAATGTTGTCCAGTAGGTTGATTTTCAGATCATTATTATTAAAAAAAAGTACTTTTCTAGAATCCGGGTCCGCCACATTTCGCTGTTAATAACATCATGCAGTATGTAAAGTAACCATGCATAATAATAAACTGCATATTTTTCTACGGAACATGTAAATTATTAAACATGTTGTGCATAAAAACACATTTAATCACCTTTTTCGAAGTTCAAATTCGCACATCCTTTTATTCGCAAGATGGCGTCACTCAATTTGACCTCGTAGCATGGGAATTGGAGCTCCGAAAAAGATTATTAAATATGTTTTTGCGCACAACGTGTTTAATAATTTACAAGTTCCGTCGTTCAGTATGCAGTATGCATATGTTTTGCGTGGTTACTATACATATTGCATCTAATAACGGCGACATTGTCACTGAGGTGCAGTATTAAAAACGTTAGTTTTGACTTTGTCGCCAATTGGAATATAAATAGTGATTCGTTGCCTGCTTCGTAGCTTATTTTACCGGAGCGCTACAAAACAGGAACATTATCTTTAGCTTATCTTAGTTACACAAGGAATCGTTAATTTCTTGAAGACACAATTTCTTGTGACACCGGAAGTAAATCTCAACATCCTTGCCGGTACTTCCGGATCAATGCTTTTAAAAACATTAAGTTAGGTCACATGGAGTACACAGTAAGTACTTTTAAGAGAATTACGTTTGTTTCCCAGTGCGAAACATTATCAACACTAACAACACTTGGAAGCAAGTGTACGCGCCAGCAAGTATGTTAATAGGGACGTTCACATAACAAAAACGTCGTTTGAGTCGAGATGGTGAATGGAAAACATGACAGCAGTACCAGTGGCAGTAGGGAGGTCAAACCAATTTTTTTATATTGTATTATTACCTACTTTTTATATTTTCCCTTCAAAGTGCTAGTTAAAAGAAGGGCGATATTTTACTTTCCGACCTAACCATGAAAATGACCACCTAAGTCCTAGAGCACCCAAACTTCTCATATATCTACTATACATAGTCATAGACACATGTCACGTGGCCAAAAAAGTACATTTACTTTCTCCAAACGATAAAAATTTACAAAAGAATTAAACCAAAATATCGCCCTCTCCTACAGCGCCTACGTGTAGCGCCAAGGCTACCGCAAAATCGATGCATATGACAAGGCGTCGTTCAGTTTCACCAAAACTCTGTGGGGGGGTGCTGCTGATTGAAATCAGTACATAGTACAATTATGTATTTCTGTTTTAATTGTGTGTGGGTGCATGCGTCATTGCTTGTAATTATGCATAACTCAGTATTATTTGTATTTTTGCTATATGTGACATGTCATGTTCTTAGATAATTAGTTTTATTCATATTATCATCGGATTGTATTATATTTTTAGATGTGTTTTAAGTATCTCTGAATGGACTTTGTCCTGATTTACGGCGCTATTTTAATACCAATTGCTTTTTAAATACAGTAATTACGTTGGCACCAGTATTAATGCATAATTTAAATCATACTGTCGAATCTAATACAAATTACCTCAACAAAAAATATTCTTATTACTTTGTCACAAAATGTGTTACTAGTATGTATCTGTTGATACCACTGATTTGTTGTTATAATCAGTATGAAGTTCAACACAAAATAAGACACACATGCTTAGATTGCAGCATATAACGCATTCTTCAGGAAAAGTAGCATGTTTTTATTCAGCATGTAGATGTTTTATACATAAAAAATAGATTATTAAAACAGCATCACACCCGGGCATAACTCAATATTAATACATGTAATTATCACCATTTACTTAATTTACAATAATTTCTACTTATAACATTTTACTAGTTGCAGAACGCACGCACGCACGCACACAGATATAACAATAATAAGTACACTTATATAGCGCACATGCTTAAAATACGCAGTTTATTAAATTTATGAGTTAACTAAATTAGTTAAACATGATGCATGTGTGTATATGTATGTATGTATAATTTTATGTATATATATATATATACACACACGCACACATAATATATATACACAATATGATGATAATATGAATAAAACTAATTATCTAAGAATATGACATGTCATATATAGCACACTGAAAAAATACAAGTAATACTGAAACATATACATAATTACACGCAATGAGGCACGCACGCACTCACAATTAAAACACAGAAATACATAATTGTAATATCAGTGCCATCACACGGAGTTTCGGTGAAACTGAACAACGCTTTGTCATATGCATCAATTTTACGGTAGCCGCCGTAGGAGATGGCGATGTTTTGGTCTAATTCTTTTTTAAAAAATTTATCATTTTGAGAAAGTAAATGTACTTTTTTGGTCTAGATTTATGAGGAGAAGTTTACGTGCTCTAGGTGGTCGTTTTCATGGTTAGGTCAGAAAGTAAAAGATCGCCAAAAGGAGTAGAATGGTACTTGTTTCAGGTTTCTTAAAGTGAAATATTAAGAAAGAGCTGTTTAAAGTTTCAACTTTTGAGACATTTTCTGACTTTTATCCAAATGTCCAATATTGATAAAATTTTAATCTAAATCACCATAAAATTACATTTTGGAATGTCTTGAATGTTAGCCTGTCTATATGGAAGCCTAAATAAAAATTTATTCCTGAAGAACAAATTATTACTCTTGTCAAAAAAAAGTTAATGGCAGAGTGAAATTGTTCAGAACCATCATATAAATTATATATAACGTTGGTTCTTAAATACAGTAGCGTCAATGTACAGACAAAACTTCATAATTTATCATGAGAGATAAAAAAATATAATAATTTTACTAGCATTAATTAATAGTATGATTTTAAATATATACAATATATATATTTAATGATTATGCCAACAATCATATTTAATTCATTTATATGGAGCCAAATTAAATTAATTAGCATTGTAATAATAATGACTATCAACAATGCATCAATAGTGAAATAGCAGTTGTTGTTTTTTCAGTTGCCCCAGTTCCCTATTGAACCGGATTCGCTAAGTTTGAACTGAACCCGCAACATTTATCAAATATATATAATAGTTATGATACTAAATAAAATCATCATCAAACTAAACCCTAATAGCACTTAAATGTTCTTTGTGAACGATAATACGAGCAGGTAGCATGGTATGTATACTACAATACATTGCGCGCACTTTTGACAAGATGGCGTAGATTTTACAGATGTGGGTCCTGAAAATGGATATCGTGCACATTTGTGAAAATGCACTGTAGGTCAACACAGGAATCAGGTTGTCGTAGACTTACGTCTTTACCCAACAAACCATGAATGAAGCTGAACACAACAATCGAAATACTTCAAGAACAACTTTAAAAGTAAGTAAATTAAATGCTAAATTAATAGAACTTTTCATAAACGGATTACAATGATTTTTATAGATTCAAATTCGTCTTTTATTCCTCTTCCTTTATAATTATTTAAGATGGACGCCCTCATTATCATAATCCCGTAATCGATTGAGAAAGAAAGGCCCTGTCAGTGAGATCCAAAAAGGCTGCAGCCGAAAATAAACAAAAACTAGGACGACAATTTTTAAAATTGTATTACCACTCTTAAGGCAAGCACTGCCAAAAAATACGTTTTCAACACAATACACAATATATATATATATATATATATATATATATAATTTAAAGTGTAACTTGCATAATAATAAGATTATGAACAATAAACTGCAACCCCAGACCCCATGTTAGCAGAAGGCAAGTAAAATCGGTCTGGCGTTGCTGATTCAGCAGACGGGCATCACGTTTGACGAACGGTGGCATTGTTTCATAAATGTTACCAGTGACGTCAATGGCACGAATGGTGCCATAACATCATTTTCATAGGCTAACAGAAATGTAATCTATGGCTATGTAGTACAGTGGCTTAATCTTTATTGGAAGCAGATTTTTTCCATTTACCAACTGCTAGAAAAGTGAGTTGTTTATAGAAAAATAGAGATTACTAGTTCACTTGATTATAGTTGATACATCCGTTTTACTGAACCTATACATTTAATGCTTATAATGTTAGACACAGTGCTCCAGTGACCACATCCATGATGCTACCATTGGTTGGCTTGATATATTTACTGCTGTCGCTGGGCCTGACAGCCTTTCTTTGCTACACATGCTAAGCAATTGGTTGGCCTGTCGTAATGACTAATGTGTCAACTTTCAGACTCTTGAGCTATATATGCCTACATCTGACAATTTAATGTAACTTCCACTATTCCCTAATCATCTGTCATAATTCAGAACTTGCAATACAGTGTTTGTTTGTGTGCTTTTTCTGCAGGAAAATCATCACCACTAGCAGCAGCCATTTCGATAGCTGCGACCTGGATCTATATAATTGATGTCTTGTAAACACACAGGTCAGATCAGACCTGGGGCCGATGTACTCGGGACTCGAGTACATTTTTGAAGTACTCATACTCATGGAAATTATGGGTCATGTACTCGTACTCATGCTCAAGGTACTCAGAGTACTTTTTTAAATATGATGCTGTGATAATTATTTATGATTTATTTTAAATACAGTACCGGTAGTAGTATTTGCAGTTAACAGAATGAAAATATTTTTTACTTAAATACTTCCATAAAGAATCTGAAATGTTCAAATTCATTATTTCTGATTGATATAACAAAATTAACTAAATGCTTCACTAAAGGCAGCGTCTTTTCCCCGTCAGAATCCATAGTTAGCCTTAAGCAAACAGTTATGCTAGTAATCAGTTCAGGCTATAATCCTTGTCTTTCTTTAATTAAGCCAGGAAGTTCCAGTTTGGACCAATCTTCCCACTACATTGATTACATAGATAATTGTGGAGTGAGACCAATAAATGCAGTCTGTTAAAGTTCTTGTCTAATGGTTATATTTGTTTTTATAAAAACATAATTATAATTGTTAAATTATGCACCTGATTTATATTATTGCTTAATTAACCTCATATTATGTACTATGCAGAGTAAACCCACACTTACTCCAAGGACCTGCTAGTGGTGCAGAGAGCCAAGTATAGTGTAACTTCAGTCTAAAACTTTATATTTTAAAAAAATGCTACACAATGGCAACAGTCATAATCATGTGTATATCGTATGTTTGTCCATCGTGTTTTCAAGTATAACTAACAGTTTGTAGGAACAATGAGTTGGCATCACATCACTGACCCAAGGCATCTCACTGCAAACTGTGCTTGCCCTGATACATGGTCTCATGTGTCTGTGGGGGGAGTGAGATGGTGTGGACCAGTCATGTGTTTGCCCTAATGTAGGGTCTCATGTGTTTGTAGGGGCAGTGATATGGCATGGTCCAGTGATGTGTTTGCCATGATGCGAGGCCTTGAGAAGGTCATGCAGGCCTTGGCCACGCACCAGCGGGCAGAATGCAGTCGCCTGTGGCTAAACTCAAGTGTGCGTTCGGCCGTCCATGATATGAGCAGCACAATGGAGGACAAGATCAGTGACGTCCTTGTGAGGCAGGACACGGCCAAGGTAATAGCAGATTGTCTTGAAAAATTATTGAAAACAATAACACATGTGAGGGCAGATGTCTTGTTTTAACCCATTTAATCCCAGCATTGTGGCATCCTATATATAGGACATCCAGTTTACTTTGATTTGCGAGATAACAGCATGCACTAATTCTGAATTTGTTATGGCTATTTATAAAACTATGGGAAGCTTCCAGGTTACATTTAATATGGACGTGAGGAAGGCCAAGCTCAAAGTATGGGTTTTGCTCCAATTTTCTCTTAGCGTGATGTCTCGCAGAAGGTGAGTTCTGGCTCTCACATAAAATTTACTTTGGCATTTTTGTTTATCGGTAAATACACGCCAGATATCTCAGAATTGATGTGTAGATTATGAAAAGATATAAAATATGAGCGTGGAAACTTTACATAGTGTCATGTCATCCTAATTATAGAACGAGAGGCCTGGTGTTAGTTTATCAACACAGGGTGACAAGATTGTACTTTTTCGCTGTTTCTGTTTATATAACATCCTTCCTTGGATAATCGGCCTATAGCATTCATATTCCGATCGAGTGTTGTTATCTATCAGTGTGTGATAAACACAAGAAAATGTGTATTTTTCCATTTGAAACAAGAAAATGTGTATTTTTCCATTTGAAACAAGAAAATGTGTATTTTTCCATTTGAAACAAGAAAATGTGTATTTTTCCATTTGTACCTCTCCAAATCCCCAAAATCCGTACTACATACGTGAAATCCGTATGATGTGACAAGTCTGAAGGTACGAACTGGGGTCGAAGTACTCGGTACTTGTACTCGTAGAAATTATGGTCATGTACACGTACTCATGTCCAATGTACTCAGATTTTATGAGTACATCTGAGTAGTTTTTCAATATGGTATTGTGAAAATTATTTAATTTCTTATTTTATGAAATCATTAACAACTATGACAATAATTTCAAATAGTATGGTAGCAAATTGTAATACCTGCATATGAATCAAATAAAAACTGTTATGTTCTTGCATGCATCTCAGCTGACTTATATATGTTTTCTAATACAGGATCATTAAAAACACTTTATTATGTCAATTCTACTGCAATAAACATGATATTAATTGCAGTGTAATAGCCCCTGATTTGTAATAATTATTATTGTTACATTTAGTAGATGTGGTTGCATTTTTACTTGGTATTAACAAGTTTTCACAAATTCACACTGTGGATCACTTTTCTGCACATTGAATGCACTGAAGCCACAAAGGCTTTGCTTCAAGAGGCAGCATCTTTTGATTTTCTTTCCAGTCAGAAACCCCTAGTTCATTTCCATAGTTGTACTAGTTACTAGTCCAGGCCGTAATCCCTGTTTGTTTAATTAAGCCAGGAAGTCCAGTAAGCCCATAATGAAAGGGTCAGTCATAAAATGCCTTTGTTGCTCTCACAAATGAAAGTGCTAAGTACTGCTAGCTGAGTCTTCTTCTAAAGAAGTTTGGAGATGCAAGTCATGCAGCCTGCACCAGTATTGTCTGGTGCCAATTTGTAGTGTGGTTAAAGTACAAAGGGGTTATTGAGTCCTGGACTTTGGCAGATGCTAATCCACCTTCTTAGCAAACATTAGTTGTGGACTTGTGATCACTGCCAGCCACAATATGCCTAACAGTGTTCATTGATTCATATATCATATATATTTATTTCCTTTCTCTTGTTATGTTGTGCTATAAAATGTATTTTGAAAAGTATTTTCAATTTAAATACATTTTAACCCTTATTTGAATGCGAATCCCACTTTTGAATGGAATGCAACCCCCAGTTTGGTCCCAAACACAAAGAGGTTTTTACAGTTTTCCTCATAACAAGTCTGATTAACTGCCGTTGCAGAGTCAACTCTTCCTGAATTATATAAATTAATTTTTCAATATCATACAAGATGTACTCGTACTCATACTCAGCCATCACCAAAGTACTCGTACTTTACTCATGAAAATGTACTCAGCCCCAGGTCTGTGGCAGACAACTTCTGACTGATGCTGAGGCCACTGTAATGCAACATCCTGGAATCAAGGAGGTTATAGCTGTAGGAGCCAGCAAAAGTTCTGCCCGTACAATCGATACCAAAGGCGATCGAGATGGTTATGTAATGGCCAAATGTATCAACAAGAATACAACTGTCCAATCAAACCAGCTGATCAGCTCAAAAGGAGGAAAGAGGATGCAGGGCTTACCAACATGACAGACCCAGCGAAGCTAAGACTACAGCAATACTTTGCAGAAATGGATTGATTGGACCAATATGTGAGGAAATACCGCAGTTGTGTCCATTCTAGGAAGCAGTGTTGACCAGTGTTTGCTTATCTGCTGGATGACTGCCTGTCTGCCACAGGAATACTGCCAATGCAGACCAACCCATGGATTTCATCCACTTCAGAAGGAAATGCAGCCATGTATGATTCATGAGACAGGCACCGTGCAGAGCCAACAGGCAGCTTGGTGGACATCCTAAAGGCTTGGACCAGCGAATTCCAGGCGAAGTCTGCTACGACAGCATGGGTCATCTCATCGTGGAGTAGTCTCGTCAGATTCGTTGTGTGGGCCCAGGATGTGGTGGAAGGCCAACTACAGTGTAACAAGTGTAACATTGTGTGGGTCCAGGATGTGGTGGAAGACCAACTACAGTGTAACAAGTGTAACGTTGTGTGGGTCCAGGATGTGGTGGAAGGCCAACTACAGTGTAACGTGTAACATTGTGTGGGCGCAGGTTGTGGTGGAAGGCCAACTGCAGTGTAACAAGTGTAACATTGTGTGGGTCCAGGATGTGGTGGAAGGCCAACTACAGTGTTACAAGTGTAACATTGTGTGGGTCCAGGATGTGGGGGAAGGCCAACTACAGTGTAACAAGTGTAACATTGTGTGGGCTTGGACCAGTGTGGGCTTGGACCAGCGAATTCCAGACGAAGTCCGCTACGACAGCATGGATCATCTCATCGTGGAGTAGTCTTGTCAGATTCGTTGTGTGGGCCCAGGATGTGGTGGAAGGCCAACTACATTGTAACAAGTGTAACATTGTGTGGGTCCAGGATGTGGTGAAAGGCCAACTACAGTGTAACAAGTGTAACATTGTGTGGGCCCAGGATGTGGTGGAAGGCCAACTATAGTGTAACAAGTGTAACATTGTGTGGGTCCAGGATGTGGTGGAAGGCCAACTACAGTGTAACAAGTGTAACATTGTGTGGCTCCAGGATGTGGTGGAAGGCCAACTACAGTGTAACAAATGTAACGTTGTGTGGGTCCAGGATGTGGTGGAAGGCCAACTACAGTGTAACGTGTAACATTGTGTGGGCGCAGGTTGTGGTGGAAGGCCAACTGCAGTGTAACAAGTGTAACATTGTGTGGGTCCAGGATGTGGTGGAAGGCCAACTACAGTGTAACATGTGTAACATTGTGTGGGCGCAGGTTGTGGTGGAAGGCCAACTACAGTGTAACATGTGTAACATTGTGTGGGCCCAGGATGTGGTGGAAGGCCAACTACAGTGTAACAAGTGTAACATTGTAACAAGTGTAATGCTGGTCTGCATCCAGCTTGTTTTATCCCATTCCACCAGTCTTAGACTGATTAGGGAGAAACGATGGTGATACATGTGTGTTCAGCTTCGTACATATGGTGTATTCATGCATTTGTTCATGTGCCCTGCCATGCCTAGCATCCTATGAATAGGACACCATAATATCCCACAAATAAAGAGGAAAATTTCTTTCATACTCAATATATGTGTTCAGGTGATGTATTTGAAGAATTTTTCTTTCTTTCCTAGCAAAAATCTTTTATTTTTCCTGTTAGTTTCATTCCATTGACCGTTTCTCTGTACCCAGGCATTAATGGGTTAAACATGGCTGCTTCAGTAATACTGTCCTTTAGTCTAAAGGCCCAAGAAGTTGATAAAACAACAGTACTGGTGAAAACTGACTCCATCAACAAGATGTGCCTTTGATGGAAAACCCATTGAAGACTGCAGTCTATAGCTGGAAGAAAATGTTGTGTAGTTCAAAGATATGTTATTAATGTATACATGTACAGTTAAACTTGAAGCTGTAGAGCAGGATTGGAAGTTAGCCACTTGTCCACTTCCTCTTGTGCAACTAGATTGGAAGTTAGCCAGTTGTCCACTTCCTCTTGTGCAACTAGATTGGAAGTTAGCCACTTGTCCACTTCCTCTTGTGCAACTAGATTGGAAGTTAGCCACTTGTCCACTTCCTCTTATCTTGTGCAACTAGATTGGAAGTTAGCCACTTGTCCACTTCCTCTTGTGCAACTAGATTGGAAGTTAGCCACTTGTCCACTTCCTCTTGTGCAACTAGATTGGAAGTTAGCCACTTGTCCACTGCCTCTTATCTTGTGCAACTAGATTGGAAGTTAGCCACTTGTCCACTTCCTCTTGTGCAACTAGATTGGAAGTTAGCCACTTGTCCACTTCCTCTTGTGCAACTAGATTGGAAGTTAGCCACTTGTCCACTTCCTCTTGTGCAACTAGATTGTAAGTTAGCCACTTGTCCACTTCCTCTTGTGCAACTAGATTGGAAGTTAGCCACTTGTCCACTGCCTGTTGTGCAACTAGATTGGAAGTTAGCCACTTGTCCACTGCCTCTTGTGCAACTAGATTGGAAGTTAGCCACTTGTCCACTTCCTCTTGTGCAACTAGATTGGAAGTTAGCCACTTGTCCACTTCCTCTTATCTTGTGCAACTAGATTGGAAGTTAGCCACTTGTCCACTTCCTCTTGTGCAACTAGATTGGAAGTTAGCCACTTGTCCACTTCCTCTTGTGCAACTAGATTGGAAGTTAGCCACTTGTCCACTTCCTCTTGTGCAACTAGATTGGAAGTTAGCCACTTGTCCACTTCCTCTTGGGCAACTAGATTGGAAGTTAGCCACTTGTCCATTGCCTCTTGTGCAACTAGATTGGAAGATAGCCACTTCTCCACTTCCTCTTGTGCAACTAGATTGGAAGTTAGCCACTTGTCCACTTCCTCTTGTGCAACTAGATTGGAAGTTAGCCACTTGTCCACTGCCTCTTATTTTGTGCAACTAGATTGGAAGTTAGCCACTTGTCCACTTCCTCTTGTGCAACTAGATTGGAAGTTAGCCACTTGTCCACTTCCTCTTATCTTGTGCAACTAGATTTATATTTCCAGTTCAGAAGTTCCTTTTCCAAATGATAATTGCTGGTACAATTTTCATACTTTTTTACTTTCCTTTTGTTTTCCGGTGTGTCGTCCTTTAGTTTTCAGTTCTGGTTCCTTAATTTTTATCAGTAAGTTAACAAAATCCAGTTCTGTTAAAAACTCACTTCTCAATTAACTTTTTTATTTAGCCTAATTTTTAGATTTGTAGTGTGTGAATAGTTTAAGTAATACGCACAGTTGGTTTAACGCAGGCTGGTTTAATGAAAGAGTACGTACATTGGATCATAGAAACAATTGACTTTTATCATTGGATCCTAGGTAACTTTCAAAAGTGTGAATATCCTTATAGAGCTTACCTATACGCTATAGCTATACATTCTTTCAGGCTGACTTTTGGTTTACTTTACTAAGTTTCATGTGTATATATATATATATATATATATATATATATATATATATATATATATATATATATATATACTATTTTTATTGTAGCGACACTGTACACACTATTGAACAGAGTCGTACTCTGGAAACCAGTGTTTAAATAAAGTTCATTATTATTAGAGCCAGACCACGTTTGCCCGTTCTCGCTGAATTATCTGGTCAGATATAATTTCGTAATTTATCAGATGATTTCACCAAAACTAAGTATTTAATTTTTTTCCAAAATCGGGTAGCATGTTGTAATGGATATTAGAATTAGACAGGTTCCATTTTTTCAAAATTGAGTGTGAAACGAAAAAAATCTAATTCAGGAGGAACGTTTAAGAAATCAATTTCTAATTCAGATTAATGATTGCTTTAACATTGGCAGTCTATACAGTTATGTAGATCTAGATCTTGCATATCAGTATTCCTTTTGGTACAACTACAGATGAATATTCCATGAGCAAATGTCTAAGGAAAAGTGACACATTGTCTTTCAAATGGTTCGTTCTGTTCCAGAGCAACTTGTCAGAAGTGATTGGCAAAGCTTCCTCTGCAATTAGGGGAAATGTACAGGAGAAAGCTGCAGAGGTAGCAGAGAAAATAAAAAATCCAGGGAAGCAAATCTTCGGTTTCACAGCTCATTCAGTGTCGACCTCGAACCCCCTTTCATCTGAAGCAGTGAGTGGCACCGTGGCAGGTAGCAGACTGCATGTTCATGTAGAACAACCTGTGACAAAAGACAGTCCTAGGACAGATGACATTCTACCAAAATTTGGTACTTCTACAAAGCCAGTTGATGACTACGTCACAGCTGCGAAGTCATCACAGAGTCGTGCAAAGCATCGAAGCAAGATGTCTAAGCCAATTCGTCCAACGCTTACACAAAAAGTAAGTGTTTCTTGTTTTGCCAGGAGAGATGCATAATGAAAATATATTACAGTTTAAAGTACTTGGTCAGTTATCAAAGGGAAATTAGTAGACTGGAGTTGACATACGTACAGTTTGCCTAGATATATGATGGAAAATATTGGACAAGGTTCATACGGGGCATGGAAATCCTTGAATAGCATGTAATTTCATTACTTCAAAATCAAGGCCTTGGAAGCTTTGGATTTTTATAAATGGCATGGAAAAGTCTGGAATTCTAAGCATTCGAAAATAAAATAGTGGATTTCCATTCTGCCCCTATCCACCAGGTGCTGCCACATGTTTTACTGCCTGGCTGTTATTTGGAGCATTTCTGTGGTTGTCTTTGTTCGTGCATTGATATTTGTAAACTGTTTGTCATTTGATAATTTAACCTTTCTGGTGCTTTCCTTTGTTTTGTAGATCTGTAAAGTTTTAATAGGAATGAATCGAGAGCTCGTTGCAATAGATGTGTGGTTTTTTAAATATCTTAATGCTTCGTTGCAGTTGAATGAAAAATCCCGTGAAAGGAAAGTGCCCGGTTCTCGGATTGGACGACTTATGAGTTTTGGCAGTAAGTAAAACTTCTGACTACCACGTTTATTTATACTTGTGCCTGTAGATGCTTGTACAGGCTTGTACACAGTCGGGTATTCTAGAAATACGAGACTTGTACACAGTCATCACTGGTACTTCTGGCTGCACCAGTATTGTACACAGTCAGGTACTTCTTGATAAACCATTTATGTACACAGTCAGGTACTTCTAGCTGCATCACACTTGTAGACTGTCAGGTACTTCCAGCTGTACCAGACTTGTACACAGTGGAGGGAGGCCACCTGCACTACACAGAGCTGTGTTGTAGGTTTGGCTGCTGGGCTAGGATTTGGTGCTTTGGCCGAAGTGACTCGGCGAGGATTCGGCATCAAGAAGGAGGGTAAGTAGTAGGAACTTTACTGTCTCAACTGCTTCATCTGAGCAACACTCAAGGTACCAGTAATACATGTTTGTCTTGAGGCATTTTGTGACGTATTCCTGTTTGGAAGATGTGTCACATTACAGTGGCGACTTGCAGTGTTGGTATGTCTACTTCCAGACACCTTATTTCGTGCCGTGGAAAAGAATCCTTTCATGACAGAGGCGAATGTGGAGAGAATTGTCAACACGTTGTGTCGTGTCCGTGGCGTGGCTCTCAAACTTGGACAGATGATCAGTATTCAAGGTAACTAATTGATTTAAATATTACAACTTCCTCCTCAATTCATGTAGCCTATCACCAATCAGGTTCTTTGATGTTAAGGTAGCCATAACATGTAGCCTATCACCAATCAGGTTCTTTGATGTTAAGGTAGCCATAACATGTAGCCTATCACCAATCAGGTTCTTTGATGTTAAGGTAGCCATAACATGTAGCCTATCACCAATCAGGTTCTTTGATGTTAAGGTAGCCATAACATGTAGCCTATCACCAATCAGGTTCTTTGATGTTAAGGTAGCCATAACATGTAGCCTATCACCAATCAGGTTCTTTGATGTTAAGGTAGCCATAACATGCTAGGAATTGTTGAACTGACACGACAAATAATCTTGCAACACTAATGTCGTATTTTGCCAAAACATCCTTTTGGAAATTGCAAGTCGTTGTGGAAGTCTCTGACTTCTTGTGCATGTATAAACAGCTGACTATGTGCCCTGACACTGAGGTGGTGTAATCCGATCTTGATAGACAACGAAACATTACAAATGCAAGTTCAAGGGCTTTTGCAGTTGCAAAATTAAGGGGACATGTCAATATATCAATCAGTATATCAATATAGTGAAAAATGTCACATTTCAAGCGTATCTATTGACATCTCTGTTATCAATAATAATGACATGTCTTACAAAGCTACTATTTGGCATGTGAACGTGTCTGACATGTAATTCGTTCATGTTAACCAAAATAACTTGTGGGATCATCAGTCATACTGTCATACTTATATGTATGTCATTTATTTGTTGGGGGGGTTTTCTCAAAATTATATAACATGGTATTATTTTGGTGTTTTTTCACATTTACACAAATGTTTTAAAAACCATGAAACATCACCATATAAATGAAAAACACCAAGTTTTATTAATCTGTAGTATTATCTAGTATTTCAACTACAACTTGTGAAGAAATGGTTGGTTTACTTACACACACACATTCACGCACACAATCAGAGATGATATTATTATGGTTTTTTCTTCTCTTCTCGGAAAAATTATATATGTTTGACCAACTGATTTAGCTTAATTTTTTTGTAAGGTGGCTCCTCGACAGTGATTATCAAAGTCTTAGAGGAGTCTCCTGACCCTATTTGTTTATTTACCTTAATATATACCATGTTTACTTACAACCATATACACCTGTATTATGTAAAATTATAATTCAACATGGATATATATGTATTATATAAAATGTATGATGAATCAAATACAAAATTCTTCTTCTTCTAAATGAATGGCCTCACTGTTTCTTTATGTTTCACAGTGTGCCTTTTGTGGGAAATTAACATAGCTACATTTGTGTGCAGTGACTAATCACACATTACTTTCCCATTGCAGATGATTCGTTTATAAATCCGGAGTTGAAGATGATATTTGACAGGGTTCGACAAAGTGCCGACTTCATGCCGACTTGGCAGATGGAGGTTTGTAGTCACGTATCAAACTGTGACACTTGTTGAAACAGCTACTGTCAGTCTTAACATTCACCGTGCACCTCTCTACATGGTGATGTCATCACGGGTGTCTCATCATAGCAGGCGTGAGATATTTTGATGGAAACACGGATTTCCCCGGTTTAGAAACTCATTTTGGTAATTTTTGTGATTCATCCAGATACGAAGAGAATTTTTTTGGTATATGTAGGGGAGGTGCATTGGCAAAAATCAAGAATAAATTCTTTCAACAGTAAGCTGCCATTCGTGTCATAAATCAAGTTGCTACTGTTATCTTTTCTCTGATTGGGCAAGAGACACCATTTTGGCCAATAACTGCCCAGCTTACATTTCGCGCATGCCAGCCGTTTGTTGTATGATGCAGGAATTTGGCACTTGAATTGAAGAAATTGAATTTGGTAAGTTATTTTGGTATTTTTGAAACCATCACATATAAGTTTGTAACTAAAGCGTAATACTGCAATCTAAAATAACAGTATTACAACAGCGTTGGAGTTATGTTGAAATAATTATTGTCATGTAAGTAAGTGAGCACAATTGTTCATTCGTTTCTGACACAAATTTGAATGAATGATCTTGTTGTCGCGATCGTCATCCCGATTCGTTAACGTTCTATAAACGAGTTATACTATTAAAGTCTCCTATACGTGGTTCACTGATTATTGTTTGACCAAATAGTGATTTTTATGCAGAGAAGTAAATGTCTTGGATGAGCGATAACACAGGACATACTCATGTTACAAGAACATATATTTTCACTGACAACAAAATACATTCATTCGGTATAATATGTGTCTTTCATACTTTAGGGTGATATGGCTTTTACCAGAAAGGATGTAATCCAGAGAGGAAATGAAATCATATTGAAAGAGCTTGAGAGAGGTGTTAAAAATAAATGGCAGTGGAAATGGTTGGACATAGCTCTCAGATCGGACAAGAAGGTAAGAATAGACTGTCAGTCATGATTCATGATATATTAATTATAACAATACTTTTTAGTAACAATCCACATTTGAAGATACCAGTTTTTCTTTGTATTTCAAGAATAAATTTATATATATATATATATATATATATATATATATATATATATATATATATATATATATACTACATAATACAAGAATAGAATGTTTAGGAATGTCAACTTAGTACAATATATTTATATTTTTGTTAAAGTAATCTGTTTTATAAAACAACTATTTGAATCCAGTTTTTTTTTTATATATAATAGGTAGTCAGAATACTCATTTATTTTTATTTGAGAAATTAATTCTGGCTTTGATTTTGAAATTAATTGTGATGCACAATAAACCATCTGTTCCAGAAAAAGTGGTCATTGCCTTCATCGACACCACCCACAAGGCATATCAGGCGGAGCACAGGGCTTGATGAACAAATTCAATCTGCGGAATGAAATCCTCATGTCAGCATCAGTCCTCGATCCCCGTGCTCAAAGTCACGAAATGCTTCTCCAGTCCCTGCTGAAGTTTCCAAAGTTGGTGACAAATGTGGCATCGCAGATGGACTTTTCCAAGTATGACAGGGAAGTACGACTGTATCAGGTAGATAAACATCTGCCAACCCCGGAGTCTCCTGTGGATGTGTGGTGGATAGGAGTGGAGGCTACTGGCAGTTACCCCATCTTATTACAGATGTCCAAGATGTAACTTTAGGATGGAGCTGCCAAATTACTCCGGCAGTAAAGTACAGACTCGGCATGGAGCAAGGCAGAGAGAAGATGCAGGAAGCTGCTATCAAGTTGTTGAATGCCAGGTGACTCTAAGAAGGCTTCAGAAACCTTGACATCTCTACACAAGCTCCAACTTCGAAGCGGAAGACACAAGAGGAAGTGGCCAAAGAGTCAAAGCGACTGAAAACTGCCCACCTTCAATTCTTGGTGAAGCAGAAGGAAGAAACGAGGTAGATAGCTAGAAATATCAAAGAAACACAGCACTGAATGACAGCTAACCAAGAACAAGTAGTAACTCGTCTAAAACACATCCACCGATTCAGAGGCCTACTGCCTTAACATTTCTGGATGCTTGTGTCAATATTATCTGCTGATTATTTGTAACAATAATTGTTGCAGAATTTAAAGTGTTTTCCATAATAAATAATATGTTATTATCTACATGAAATTTATACTTATGAGTTGGATTTAGTCTGTGTACAACGTTATGATTAGTTAGAAAAACTGAGCATATGAGAAGAGTGTGGCATAAAGTTGCCAGAATACACCACAAACAATGTAGCTTCCAAACATTTCCTGGGGGAGGAATCAGACCCCCCTTACCACTTCACGTGTAAATGTTCCTCTGAATTCATCTTTCCACTCTCACATGCCTGTATAGGTACCAATATTTTCCCTCATTTATTACTTTAGTAAGCACAAGATAATTGCTGAGTTGTGTTTGCCATAGGAAATAAAAGCATCTGGACCTAAAATAGAGAAACGATTTCATTGTTTCGAAAGTCTTACAAAGATTGTAACTCAGGTTTGGTGTAAATATGGCAGACATGTTTAATATAAGATATTTGCATAACTTTTGCATAAAGTTGTCCCAGAATAAGGCCTAAATAAAGACATCAAACTACAATAATTAACATGTTAGATTTTAGGCACTGTGTCTAGGCAAGAGTATCATGAATAGTTTAAGCAGTAGTTACAAGGTTTCATGGCTCAGAACAGTCCTTTGTCTTCTGCATGTGTTGTTTTGTCCCCAGTGCCATGTCAGTGTGGTGTTCACTCAAAGTCTTGTCAGTGTGGTGTTCACTCAAAGTCTTGTCAGTGTGGTGTTCACTCAAAGTCTTGTCAGTGTGGTGTTCACTCAAAGTCTTGTCAGTGTGGTGTTCACTCAAAGTCTTGTCAGTGTGGTGTTCACTCCAGGTCATGCCAGTGTGGTGTTCACTCCAGGTCATGCCAGTGTGGTGTTCACCAAGTGTTTTGCCTCCTGCAGCGGGTCATTACCACAGAACTTGGTCCAGACTGGAAGGACCAACTGCAGACATTTGATGACAAGCCATTTGCAGCAGCATCCATCGGCCAGGTACATCGAGGGGTGCTACAGGATGGACGTCCAGTCGCCATGAAAATACAGGTAAAACATCCTGTTCTTGCGCACTGTCCAAGTTACAAATTATATTTTTCGAAGTGGTGTTGATTACATTTGTAGTCAGGTATTACTAAATTATAATTAATATTTTAGTCACATTTACTAATACTTTATTACCTGAAGTCACGCATCGTCGTGTTCTGTTTTGGTCATAAAAAAAATTAGTAATATTGTTACAGGTAATTAGATGTTACGTGATGTCAGCAAAATTGTTACCCAAGTGTCTACTACTCTGTGTGTATTTCCCCTTTGTGTTGCAGTACCCTGGAGTGGCATCTAGTATTGACAGTGACATCAACAATCTGATGACAGTGTTGAACGTGTGGAAGATCCTGCCAGACGGTGAGGATGCCAACATTTCCTTCCTTAATGTCAACATAAACATGTAACTCACAGTATAACTATAATGGTATGTTAATTTATGTAAGTACTAGCTGAGTTGTCCAACATGTCTTCCTTAATGTCAACATAAACATGTAACTCACAGTATAACTATAATGGTATGTTAATTTGTGTAAGTACTAGCTGAGTTGTCCGTTCGTGCACAGGACAAAAAGCCATGTTACTTTGACCTGTCTTGAACAGTAACTAGTAACGTGTGGCTGTGTTTACAGGGCTGTATGCTGAGAAAGCTATGGAAGTTGCGAGAAAGGAGCTTCGCTACGAATGCGATTATGATAGAGAAGCGCGAGCCTCGACACGATTTAGGTATTGGTTGAGTATATTATGTTTAGTCATTCTTGGAACATGACCAGATACTAGTCAGACATTGCTACCATTTAGAAAATAGATATAATACTGATGAATTATAATTATTAGTCCATGTCATTTGATTTATTCATATATTGGTGCAGACCAAATATATACAGCTGTGCAATATTTCTTTCTTTATGTCTATTGAAACTATTGTGAGTTTTATTGTTTATTACAGTCTGGCCAGATGATGGGAAAAATACAGAAAACTGGTGATGAAAGGTTGTTAGTTCACTTGTCATGTAGAGACAGGTTGTGTTGTTCATAGCATCATGACTGACTAGTGTGTTTGTAGAGGTAGCTAATGAAGGATGTGATCATATTGTGACTGACTAATGTGTTTATAGAGGGAGCTAATGAAGGATGTGATCACACAGAGACAGGTAGTGTTGTTCATAGTGTTGTGACTGACCGGTGTGTTTGTACAGGGAACTAATGAAGGATGTGATCACACAGAGACAGGTAGTGTTGTTCATAGTGTTGTGACTGACTGGTGTGTTTGTACAGGGAACTAATGAAGGATGTGATCACACAGAGACAGGTAGTGTTGTTCATAGTGTTGTGACTGACTGGTGTGTTTGTACAGGGAACTAATGAAGGATGTGATCACACAGAGACAGGTAGTGTTGTTCATAGTATTGTGACTGACTGGTGTGTTTGTAGAGGGAGCTAATGAAGGATGTGATCATATTGTGACTGACTAGTGTGTTTGTAGAGGGAGCTAATGAAGGATGTGATCACACAGAGAGAGGTTGTGTTGTTCATGTATAGCATCATGACTGACTGGTGTGTTTGTATAGTGAGCTAACGAACGATGTGATCACACAGAGACAGGTTGTGTTGTTCATAGCATCATGACTGTCTGGTGTGTTTGTACAGTGAGCTAATGAACGATATGATCACACAGAGACAGGTTGTGTTGTTCATAGTATCATGACTGACTGGTGTGTTTGTACAGGGAGCTAATGAAGGACGACCCAGTCTTCTATGTGCCAGAAGTGATTGATTCGTTGAGCAGGAAACAGGTGCTGACCACGGAGTTAGTGAGTGGCGTGTCTCTCGACAAAGTGGTATCAATGGACCAGGAAACAAGAAGTTGGGTAGGTCATCACTGCATATACTCAACACAGTTTCCAAACTCATCAATAAAGTAAGACCAGTGTTGTGAAAGTTTTCATTAAAACAGGCATTGGGTAATCAAATTTAATTACTCATGAAGCTGTTATGAGGCATATGTGTATAATTTGCATTATCAGTTTGATTGCAACAATTTGTTGATATCGGATGTTATCATAGTGAATCAATAAAGTGGTGGTACTTGACAAGGCTGACTGTAAAGTGAATGAGCGTGTGTTGCAGGTATGTGAGAATATGATGAGACTTTGTCTGCAAGAGTTGTTTGTCTTCCACATCATGCAGACTGACCCAAACTGGTCAAACTTTCTCTATGATGCCGAGACAGAACGGGTAAGCAAAATTACTATATTGCAGGGTCACTGTGTCAGTTTAACAAAGAAAATCAAATGTGGTGGTTTTTAACATGGTAAATGATCCACAGTTCTATGTTTACTAAATAAGAGAGATGTGCCCAAATGTATGTGACAAAAAATAGATTCTTCAAAAGAAATCTTTTAATAACCGGTTACGTGCTGAAAAGCTTGATATTTGTGACTCCTGATATAGCTTTGATATTCTGGTTTAAAATGGTTGGGGCGGTTTACGCGTAATGATGATATGCTTAGAAATGTTGAACTGAATGTTTATAGCACAAATAATCATGCTAGTCAGATTCTTGGAAACAGTGGTAGAGAATCTGCATAGTAATGACTACATGCTTCAAATCGCAGCAGTCTTCCCACCAGTATAAACTCATTTGGCATGAAGTTGGAACACATGTCAGACTATTTTGTCACTAGTGCACAGCAGTATGATTATTACCTAAATGCAAATATTAAGGCTATTTTCTGTTCTGGGATATTATATTGCATCAGTGGCCTGTAATTTAGACACATTGTTGTGATTTGCAGATATCACTGCTTGACTTTGGTGCAACTCGTGCCTACAGTCGCAGATTCACTGATGACTATATTCGAGTGATCATGGCGGCTTCCGCTGGCGACAGACAGACTGTCTTGGATGGTTCTCGCAAACTTGGCTTCCTCACTGGCTTTGAGTCTAAGGTACACACGTTACAATGACATTCATTTTGAAATCAACTATTGTTTAATTAAAATTTGTTAGTTGGAATTTCAACTGAGTTTATAAAGTATGTATCTGTAGGTGTCATTTTTCATTTATCAGGGGAATTGGCCCTAAATTAGATTACTCAAATGGGTAGACATGCTATCAAACACTTATAAGGATATATTGTCTTGTAGAGTGGACTTTTGCGCTACATGACATATGCTGGACTTGGCCAAACTGTTCCATGTGTTCCTTTTATATGCACGTGCATAAAAAGTGCAGGCCTGAATAAAAATGTTGTGTTTTTCAAAGTTACTTTTAAGCAGATGCTACTTGTAATCAGGAGTCACTATAAGCAAGTAGACACTCCACATCTGGTTCATCATAGCACAGAACATCTTTAAAAGTTAGATACGAGTCATTATATCATCTAATTGTTTGTAGTAATTTACAGTATGGTTCATTGGTTCAGTAAAAATGAGCAATGAACCTACGTGCACAAGAAATACTCAGTGTTTCTGTCTTTGTAGGTGATGGAGAAAGCTCACATAGATGCAGTGATGATTCTGGGTGAGCCGTTTGCTTCGGATAAGCCTTTTAATTTTGGCAACCAGACCACTGCCAAGAGAATACAGGAGCTGATTCCCGTCTTGCTCAAACATCGTCTTGTACCTCCACCCGAGGAGAGCTATTCTCTACACAGGAAGTTGTCCGGGGCGTTTCTCCTCTCAACGAAACTGGGGGCCGTCATGTCTATGAAAAATCTTTTCTACGATATATACGATAACTTTGAATTTGGTCGTGAAGATGATCCAACACCTTTCTGATCATATAATGTTGAATTCAACCCAGTGGGTGTGTGTGTGACTGTGTCAATGGCTAAGGTAGCGGTGAGTGGAGTATTACCAGTGCTATATTATGGCAGATCTGCATAGTATCTAATAATTATATGTAGCCTTTGATGCATACATAATCAGGCACTACAAAACTATGCGGTCACTTAGTAAACTGATAATAATCACTGGTGGGTAATTTAAAACACTTGTTAAAAACAATTATGTTTTAGTAACGTATAGCAATGAATGTTATATTTGATGTTTAAAATATGTCAATTTGTTGTTTCCACAATATGTAGCTATATTAAAAAAAAAACATCTGTTTCCCGCCAGCTGATATATTATATATTATATTTGAACTTTACCTGTGATTAAAATGTGCTTGAAGCCATAATCAGACATAAAGATAATGGAGCTGTTGCCATGGAGCTGTTGCCATGGAGCTGTTGCCATGGAGCTGTTGCCAGTACACTACAGTTACTGAATGTGAGTAAAAGATGATTCAATACTAGTATGGCCACAATATGACGTGCAAATGTATCTAAATGTGTACACACATTGACATAGCACTTGTTGTATTGACCAAAATTCAGGACTTGAATGCACTGCCAAATATATCTTTGCAAAATGGATATATTTAAATAAACTGTATATGTAAAGCATTATTGTGTTTCACTCGGTTATATTTCTTAATGTTGGCATTGATCCGCATCGTTTGTCAATTATAACCTGATGCACTGACCACATAGCTTGCAAATCACAACCTGATATTTAACATAACCAACCATAGTTCATCCTGTGTTGCCGAAAATTAGACGATTTGGATAACACACACATATTCTACATTTAATGAAACAATCACAGAAAAACAGTGTATATATATATATATAAAGTAAGGTTATATAATTAAGCATTAAACTATATTACTGAATAGTGCATAAATATGTGAAAACAATTGGTGAGTACCTTGTAGTATGTACAATTGTTTCAATGGCGAATCGGCTGACATGACAGCACAGATCATCGTCAAGATCATAATGTCTAGCACATGTATAAACATAAGACTCGTGGCGATTCGAATTTGGTCATGATGTAAATAAAACTTCACATGCCAAGCTCATTAAATAAACGACATTGTTTGCGATCATGCAAGTCAAGCCGTAAGCCAAGTGTCTGGAATGTCAATGTTGCTCTACCAGTCGTCCAATATCATGGTTTGGTTTGACTGCGATCATAACCAATTATGCTACAAGCTACTGTAAATTTTTTACGGATGTAATTACATCCTGTGATCATTCGATCATTCTGTAACTTGACCAGTGTATAGAACACGTCCTAGCCACTAGTTCCAAGATGGCAATTTTGTTTCTAGCAGACATGTAACCATTATTCATATTTATGGACAGTGGAAAATGTAATCAAACATTTCTGTGCAGCTATAACCATAATCAGTAGTTCTTAATCGAACCAAACCCTTCTCCTTGCAGAGGCTGCAAGGTTATTAGATGGTTTTTAAAACTCCCTCCTCAAGGCTTCTCTCAGCTAATCACAAACCAGGTTTGTTGATGTTCAAAGTTATCATGTTATTAATAACAATAATAATTATTAAAGTTATTATTGCAGTGTATGCAGTTGTTTTAATAAAAAGAGCATACTTTGTTAAAATCATCAAAAGAATTGACGTAGTTAGATTTGATAACTTGCGAAAGTGTGAATAGCCGTATCTTATAGTTTAATAGAAGTGCAGCCAATTCTGCATTTTTCTGCTGATTTTTTACCGGACCCACTAAATATAATTTAATCATTTGTCCTAAATAACAAACAAGTTAGTATGTCGAGGAACTTTCAGTTTTTCACACGCCATGTGTGAATGTACGCTGAATCATTTGTACCTTGTCCCACTTCCTGTCTTGGTCGATGTCTTTCTGGGAGCAAGACGCACCCCGCCAAATTTCAAATAATGTTTCCAGAAATTACCCTCCGATCAACGATGATGGCCCACTGCCAATTAAAGTTAACTTACTTTACGAACATTACATGTAACATCATCCATGACTGGTCACATCCCAAATGCCCGAAAGTCGTAGGGACGTAGCCAATTGGTTAACGCAGCAACACTACATTCCACATTTCAACAGGGTTATCTGCCTGGGGCATAGTATAGTTGTACTCGACAGTCCCCCTGTTGGCAAGGATGACTTTTTGCAAAATGACTCGGAACTGAGATGAGCAAAAAAAAATTAATTGAGGAGGGAACGTCAAGTCATGTGGCAGTAAGTTTGTTGGATACCAATCAACATGGTACAGACATTGTCTCGGTGAACACAGTGGTGCAGAAAGTGATGCAATGCTCATAATATAAGCAGGTAAGTTGGTACCCGTGACGTTCATATTAAAGTAACTTGAGATACCTCTCAGAGACTGTATTAAGTTCAACAGAACTTTTGTGACCTTCTCATTCGATTTTTCTGCATCAGATTGTTCTTTGGTGGCACCTGACTGTATCGGAGGTCATCACAAGACATGCCATGAAGACAGTGGCGTATAAAGTATCTCAAAAACCGGGAGGCCAAAGGGCCGGGGACCAGGCTTAGTCACCCATTAATTTACCATGAAAAAAATTAAAAATCACTGCTTGAAGACCACAGGAAGATGATATGACACCAGAGAACAGTTCAGTCTGAAACGGAAGAAGTGACAAGAAGGTCATGAAAGCTCTGTTGAGCTCGTATAACAACAGACTCGGAAAGGTATATTACTTTAATGCTTATGATGCTATGGTCTGCCTGTTGGTACTTCCCATGCCTCGTCTTGATTGTCACTCTGTTTGTCATGTGACCAACAACGGTTACTTGGCAGAAATGTACTGATGCAACAAGGCCTAAGTTCAGCCATTTTACTGATCCAACAAGGCCTGAGTTCAACCACTGTACTAATCCAACAGTACCTGAGTTCTGCCACTGTACTGATCTGACAAGGCCTGAATTCAGTCACAGTACTGATCTGATAAGGCCTGGATTCAGCCACTTACTCATCTGACAGGGCCTTTCTCCCTGTTGTAACTGTTCTAATTAGACAGTCTCACTGTAGCCACTGATACATAAGGCCCTATGTCCTATAGCCGCTGTATGAATAAAGTAGTTTGTCTACTTCTTTCTGCGATGTTTCATCCTACAACAGTAGAAACAAATATCAAATAGAAGTACAATACACACAACACTGACATATCTAGTGTTAATCATTACATTCAGTCAGGTTTAAGTACCTAAGGTCTAGAAAGTCATGTACACTACAACACAAATTATCTCTACCAGTCTGTAATTTAAACATTCCTAAACCCAAACCAAATAACATTCTTACAATGGTAATACTATGAATACAAGAAGAACAAATTATGTTATAGATATTTTTAGAAATCGGTGTAAGTTCTCAAGAAAGCCACTGACCTCGTGCCCTAAGACAGGGACGGCGTCGGACTTGTCCAGCCATTCCACGGCCCTGTAATAGTCCCCTTTAGCAATGTGACACTACAACATAACAATGACATACATCAAAGAGTAAGATAATAGACGTACAAGTTTGTAACTCAATTTTTCCGTAAATACAGTCGCGCCTCGTTATAACGCGGTAGTCGGGGTCCACGACTTCGGACCGCGTTGTAAGCGAGGCGCGTTAGGTGTTCTCATATCTGCCACCAGGGAGCTACTAAACAACGGCGACCGCCGCCCGCTGCACCAAGTCCGTGAACCCTGTCGAAGCCCCGTGTGCTTGCAGCATTGTCTTATACGGCAATATGCAGTTTATGGAACTTATTAAACGCGTATACTAGCATCAACGTGTATTATTTTTAAATGTCACACCCTCTTGACTCTTGAACTGAATAAAACACATGGACCAACAGGCCTACGAATCGAAAATAATAACCTGGACCTGAGCAGCCGAAAACGTATATGATTTGACAAACGTAGCATGCAAGCTGATAAAACACAGAAAAAGGCAATAGGTAGAATTAATAATTGTTTCACTTCGTCTTTCAATCGATATCGACCGAAGCATAAATTTATTACGCACCACTTAACATCGATTCATCATTTCATATGCGGATGACGAATTCGTATTTTCACCACCGGTAGCGCCTTGAGTTAGGAATTTGGCATGTTGGTTTCGCGTCGCGATAACGATTAAATTTACGATGTAACGGAAGCATGTAATTTCACCCAAGTGTTATATTGGTACTGCTTGTTAAATGCATTTAAAACGGTTGATCTGATTCTTACGCGAGGCATATTTGTGAATCTCGATTGCAATTTACAAACCGTCGAAACGAAGCCAGCGACAGCGATTGATGTCGGCGGCAGCGCAAAACAAACAACACGTTGATACTCGTTCATTGACATTGTTCACCTAATGTTTCTTGAGAATTGTCAAAGCTATTCTAAGTAGGTTTAAGCGGGCCCATTTGACATTTTTCCCTGGCGGCAGAAATTCGGGGTTCACGACCGACCGCGTTATATCCGAATCCGCGTAATAACGGGGCGCGTTATAACGAGGCGCGACTGTATAGCAACAAAACTTAGGGTGCATGAGCATTCAAAAATACAAGGGAAACGTTTTTTTAAAAGGATGAAAATACTGTATAGGTGCACTGAAGTATTTCATAACCCACGTTGAATCCCAGCCAGGACCGACAGGCTTGTGTCATAATTTTCCAGGAAATTCATACACATCACACCTATCCTTAAACAACTACACTGGCTGCCAATCGAACAGAGGATTGTCTTCGAAATCTGCACGCTTGTGTTCAAGACAATCCATGGTGTTTCTCCAACCTACTTGTGTCGAATGTTGCAACTGCAGCAACAACAACAACAACAACAGAGAACGACAATGTAATTAACGTTTGGTGCCAGAACAGACACACATCGACACAAAAACACTGGAATTAATCTTCACAATCTGATATGTGTTAAACAAGTCAATACACCACCACGACGGACAAGGGACCTCCAACTCGCCCTGGTTAATCCATGTTCTGTGCGGAATAAGCGACATTGATGTCGTTCTGATGATGGATACTTGGCTAACATCTGGTGATGTGGTCAAATGTGCTGAACTGAAGCCGGATGGCTATGATCAGAAGGATAATCCGAGACCATATGGTAGAATTGATGGTGGGATTAGTATACGGTTCAAGACTGGTATTCGGTGTAAAGTGCTGTCATCTGGTGAATTCAGTTCCTTTGAGTATGATAACTATGAGTTATTGTTTGAAAAGACGAAACCAGACGCGCATGTGTTAAATCGACCACCATATTTGGAAAGACATTATGTCACTACTGCTACTTTCTTTGAGGAATTTCAGACCTATCTGTCGCATGCAGTTCAGACCCCTCATTCACTCTTGACAGTTGGTGATTTTAATATCCATATTGATATTGATGCTGATGTACTAAGTATGTATGATTTTACAGTGTCAGTGTTCCAACGCATAGATCTGGCCACACTTTGAATCTAATCATCACCAGGTGTAATCTTGAACTTCTGCTTAGTAACCCTGTGGCTGATTACATGGTCTCGGACCATATGTTTGTGCGTTACCGCGTTATCGTATAGGAAACTGAAACAAATTGATAACGATGCTTTCAGCACCTACCTGAAAGATCTGGCTAATGGACTATTGAGTATTAATGATATCAACCAGCTAGTTGGCGAATATAATACAGAATTGGGCCAGTTGTTGGATAGGCTTGCACCCATCAAAACCGAGACTATTGTAGTGAGGCCACTGGTGCCGTGGTTCGACGATGAACTCAAAACACTAAAGTAGCAGACGAAAAGCTGAACAGATCTGGAGGCAGGAAAAAAATCATAACACTTTGCTGTAATTCCATAGCACTAGGAACACATACATTAGTGCACTGAATAGCAAACGAACCTGCCATCTTTCTCACTTAATCTCGGAAACTAAGGGTGATTCAAAGAAATTATTTGTCCTAATCAACATCCTGTGTGATAGGAAGCATAGTAATCCATTGCCTCTACATGATTCTGTGGAAAATCTTGTCAATGAATTTGTCAACTTTTTTAATGATAAAATAGATGCAATTTAGATGAATATTGGTGTTATCGAACCAGCCTTTATACCATCCAGATAGGGTTTGTTTATTAACATTGGTCTCTGAGGATGATGTGTGCAAGTTGGTTATAAAATCTAGCCCTATGCCAACCAAGTTTGTCAAGGAGTATATTGAGGAATTACTGCCTCTTCTCGCGTACATCATCAATCGCTCTATTGCTAGTGGGGAATTTCCACACGAATGGAAGACTGCACTTGTAATGCCGCTGCTTAAAAAAGCAGGAATGGATCTTAATCTGAAAAACTATCGCCCTGTATCAAATCTCCAATACGTGACCAAACTAACTGAGTCTTTATTCAGAATGTGGATTTCCATTGCCACCTTGTCAGTCTGCTTACAGAGCAGGGCACTATACCAAAACTGACCTTGTTAAGGTTCAGTCTGTTGGAAGTTAACGTTTTACGTAGCGAGCATTTGATTTACCATAAAACCACTAAGAACCCTTGATATACAGGGTATTTCGAAAAAATAAAGACATCACGTTTCATTCGTGGGGTCGTAGGTTAATCCCTGAACGTTTGGCGCCTGACGTGCAAGCTGTCTAGGAGGAAAACATTAACATAACCACATACATACTCGATTATAGTTATTATTATTATAACCTTAAATTTGCCACGTTATTTGGGTATTAGATATTCCACAAGTGACCCCTGCTGGGGTAGTTATGCATATTTACGAAAAAAAATTTATTTGTATGCCTTTCGAGAATACGGGTCACTTTCATATCAGCCCTAAGTGTTACTCACAAGTCCTTTTCTTTGACCAGGTCATTAAGAGTGTGCTGATCTAAAATGTGAGCCTGAAAAGTGTTTTACATTTTCAGAATGGATTTATCTAACTTGGTGTTGCGTAATTCAGTTAATGAAATGTTTTATTTTGCTACAATTACATTTAAAACATAATGGCACAGCTAAGAAAAACCTCAAAAATAACAGCTACGGGATGTCAATATTAATATACAATTTTATGTTTTAGGGAAACTGTAGTCAAATCTCGGATGTGTTCAGGGTAGTTTGCTGCAGCTACAGAATAATACGAGACATGCACGATTATTGTAGCATTTGTGCACAATGAAACTGTACTAACGTCAAACAGAAGCCGTCTCTGTTTTGAGGCCTTACCTTAGCAATATACAACAGATTGTCTTTCCACGTTCCCGGTTTCAACTGTTCAGCCTACAACAAAATCAACATTCATTTTTATAAACAGCTGCACACAGTTAATTCATGCATACACATACAAAGTGTACAGACACTGCAAATATAATACCCTCTTTTCTTACTATTAATGGTCATATTGACAAAAAATCACAACTGTGGTTGCCTTATTGGCCAACAGGCCCGAAGAAGATAGGTAAGATAGTAGTTATATTTCATTTGTATGTACCAGGCTGCAAGTAAACAATGAGTGGAAACTACTTGAAATTGGAGTGCCACAAGACATCTTAGCTATGGTGCAAGACTGCCAGAAGATATCTTAGGTATGGTGCAAGATTGCCAGAAGCCATCTTAACTATGGTTCAAGACTGCCACAACACATCTTAGTTATGGTGCAAGATCACCACAACACATCTTAGCTATGGAGCAAAAGTGCCACAACACATCTTAGCTATGGTGCAAGAGTACCACAAATTCTCTACAATACATCTGAACTATGGTGCAAGGGTGCCACAAGACATCTTAGCTATGATGCAAAAGTGCCACAAGACATCTTAGTTACAATGCAAAAGTGCCATAATACATCTTAGCTATGGTGCAAGGGTGCCACAACACATCTTAGTTATGGTACTACAGTGCCACAACACATCTGAACTATGGCACAAGATTGCCACAACACATCTTAGCTATGGTGCAAGATTGCCACAACACAGCTATGGTGCAATATTGCCACAAGACATCTCAGCTATGGTGCAAGAGTGCCAGAAGACATCTTAGCTATGGTGCAAGAGTGCCATAATACATCTTAGCTGTGGTGCAAGAGTGCCATAATACATCTTAGCTATGGTGCAAGAGTGCCAGAAGACATCTTAGCTATGGTGCAAGAGTGCCATAATACATCTTAGCTATAGTGCAAGGGTGCCACAACACATCTTAGTTATGGTACTACAGTGCCACAACACATCTGAACTATGGCACAAGATTGCCACAACACATCTTAGCTATGGTGCAAGAGTGCCACAACACATCTTAGCTATGGTGCAAGAGTGCCACAACACATCTTAGCTATGGTGCAATATTGCCACGAGACATCTCAGCTATGGTACAAGAGTGCCAGAAGACATCTTAGCTATGGTGCAAGAGTGCCATAATACATCTTAGCTATGGTGCAAGAGTGCCACAAGACATCTGAACTATGGTGCTTTGACCATGGTGTGGTTTGCCCTCACCTCCATGAACTCGTTGAGAGCCTCATCAATGGTAGCTGTGGGAGGTGCAGCAAATAAGGTCGCAGCTGCCTGCCTCTCTATCCATGACAACATGTACACCTGCAACACACACCTGTCACTGTCAGCTCCTATTCCCTGGCACAACCAGTCAAATGTTGCATATTACTAGACACTTATTGGACGATATTGGCTTTTATACAACAATCTGAAGCAATGACTTATGAGTGAATAAACCAAGTATTTTTCGATAAGTTGTTTATTATATGGTGGTTCTTAACTAACATTTGAACACATCATTGAGAATCACTGGTAAATTAACATATTATTGCACTAAATAAAATAATAAAATGGTAATTTACCAGTAATTCTCGTCCACTTCTTGTCAAAATGTGAGCAGCTGATTTCAAGAAGTCTCAACGTACTAATACATATCTTATTTGGGTCATGTGAACCGCCCTTAACTGGCTACTAGGATATAATTTAGTAAGTAGATCTTGTCGAGTACAACTCTCTTTTGATTTAATAATATACTTTACTCATAAACATTTAAACCTTTTTTTAAAAATTAAAAAGGAAAGAAACATTCTACAGTTCTAAGGCTGTAGAGAAAGTAGTCTGTACCAGTGCATCAGGTTTTATCAGCATGGCTACAAACAGTGCGTTATCACCACTAATTACCCATGTAATATCAATATATAGTTCATGATATTATGCCATTGGTTTAAGTAGTGTGATATACCACAGTTACAATAATAATGTGCAGCACTCACCCCGTAACACCATCTTCCAAGCAGATGATGAGATGATGGGTCCGTCGGACACAACTCTATCGCTTTTTCTATGTGCTCCTAACAACAGCAGGTCATCATGACTACATCGCTACATTGTATTATCTCAGTAATCTCCACAGCAGATCATGATGACTACATTGAATTATCTCAGTAATCACACAGCAGATCATGATGACTACATTGCATCATCTCAGTAATCACATAACAGATCATGAGGACTACATTGTTTCATCTCAGTAATCACACAGCAAATCATGATGGCTACACTGGATCATCTCAGTAATCACACATTGATGGCTACATAGTATCATCTCAGTAATCACACTGCTGATCATGATGGCTACATTGCATCGTCTCAGTAATCACACAGCAGATCATGATGGCTACATTGCATCATCTCAGTAATCACACAGCAGATCATGATGGCTACATTGCATCATCTCAGTAATCACACAGCAGATCATGATGACTACCCCGGTACACTGTATCATCCAAGTAATCACACAACAGATCATTATGGCTACATTGTATATCAAGTAAACAGGCACAAGTTTCTTTCACATTAAGCAATGTTTCATAGTTTAGTTTCAACTGACAGTTTAGCGTTAACGTTTGTGACTTGCCTTGAATTTGAAGCCATTCGCTATTCTGACTTGAGTACTTTCATAATCGCCCACACTTCCTATGGTAATGGCACACCTGTAACAGAGACCTGTAATTATCCACCAGGAAACATGTTCTGATGCAAGTACAACAGCAACGTGAGATTGTGTTCACATGGTAACAATGTCCAGCAAACAATGAGTCAAATACATTTTAAAGTATTTAAATGTACAGCTGTACATATAAATACTTTCTAATTCTTCAAATGAAAATGCGCTTAGAATGGTTCAAATGAAAACAGTTTTTTTTTAAATAGTACACATCTGATGTTTAACACGGTTGGAATAAGTATGGACATATTTATACATGGGCATCCATGTCACTACTGATATTTCAGTTACTAGACATCCATGTCAGTACTGACACATCAGTCACTGGACACTGATGTTACTACTGACACATCAGTCACTGGACACTGATGTTACTACTGACACATCAGTCACTGGACACTAATGTTATTACTGACACATCAGTCACTGGACACTGATGTTAATACTGACACATCAGTCACTGGACACTGATGTTACTACTGACACATCAGTCACTGGACACTGATGTTATTACTGACACATCAGTCACTGGACACTAATGTTACTACTGACACATCAGTCACTGGACACTGATGTTACTACTGACATGGGTAATTGTCACTGTTGAGGTTCCACTGTGCAGACTGAGTGTGAACTTACCATTTCTGCACATTGTAGTTGGTTGGCTCCAACCTCAGAGCATCAAAGACATACTCCATGGACTGGTAGACTAATGTCTTCTTCTCTTCCTGGTTTCCCCTGGAGCCCTGTATCTGGGCCAACTGGTAGGATGACTTCCCAAATCTCCACAGGAACTCATGGTCTCCACAGTACTGGCACACACAACACTAGTCACTGTCTCATTCCAGTGGCTTACAGTCAGATTCAAACCAATGATGGAAAATGCCTATGCTCTATAATTATGCGCGTTGTGCTATAAGTAGTTTCAATCCTCCAATTAACATATTGGACATGTTTTAAATACCAGGTAGAAAGTAACTTTTTTGTGGAAAACTATATAATATATTCTTAAAAATCATGCTGCATGTACTGTAAACGTAATGCCATCAATAATTTTATTATGAATTAATAAATCAAAGTTTATCAGCACCCATCTATTTAGGGTGTCGCCATACCAGAGATGATTTGTCTTTGAGGAGGTTGTATGCTTCTTCTTTCTCCCTGTCAGAACCATCAAACTTGTTGTCAACACGTCTGTACAACTCGTCTCTGCTTAGACGTTTTGCTGCATTCTCCCGTGGCCCACTCGAAGGTGCGGCCTTGTCTTTGTGTGGTCTCTGTAGGCCGATTGAATTTGATGAACTGTTCTCAGTTCTGAAACAAGGTTTTATAGCACACATTAAAGGGATTGTCTGTGCTTCCTGATCATGTATGACATTTGTGGGATGTGTTAACACACACACTGTCTATACATATGGCATAAATTATTAGCCACTCTGCTGTGAAACATGTAAAGTACAGTTTCATGCAGTCTTCACTGTCCTCTGTTCTTCCAAGCTAACATACCAAATATGGCACTTTCTTAATACTAACACACTAATTACATGCAAGCATACAACCAACCAGGATTGCACATATCACAACTATAAAAGTTAACAGATTTGAGCAAGAACATTACAGGTGACATGATATTATTCTGAGAACATAAATTTATACATATACACAAATCTGAATGAGGATCATCAATTATATGTATGACATCAAGAATAATGACTACCATATATGGATATAATTTTGAATGAGGACAGTCAATACATGATACCATTAATAAAGACTACCATAAAGACTACCATATTATTTTGAATAAGGACATATCAAACAACAACGAGGACTACATTATAGATGCCATTGTAAACAAACAAACAAACAAAAATACATGCAAATAGGTAAGACAAACATTAAACAGCCACATGACATATTTAGAAAGGAGATTTACCTGAAGAGAAACACATGAACATACTTAAAAGCCAGCAATCCCATCTGCACAAGCATCGAGACCCGGTCTCTGTGCCTTAGTAGACTGACGATAACTCCCAGTCTCTCATACAATACTCAAACCACATTGTGATATATCCATCATGCATCTGAACGGACCATATTTACACACATTGCGTGAGTGCAAATGGCATTGATACAATTTCCATTCAGAGTTTCCATACTAAACCTCCTCCACAGGACAAAAATTAATGGCAGTGCACAGAGCGTGTCTTCCTGTCCATGCCACCAGCGGGATTATGAATACAACACGCGCGGATGCGGGGGATGCTCTTAACAATTTATTGTCATTCAGCGGTCTCACACAATACGAACAGAATGCAGAGCTAACATAAATCGTAAAGTTGATAGATGGTACCATTTAATGCTTCATTCCATCTGTGATTTTTTATTTACCAGTCTTTTTAACTGAATTTCAGAAAAAAATATTTTCAACATGCCCTGCTACCTGGAGATTAAAATTAATAGAGACCAAAAAAGACATTAAATACTGAATGGCTATGAAGACATTGTTAGAAATATTTTCTTCACACTTAAAAAAGGTAGCAGGACTAGATGGCACAAAAAAACATTTGTAAACGAACAACTTGATGGATATCTGATATTAGCAAAGTTGGAGGAATCGGAAAACGCTGAGTTTTCCAAAGAGTTGTACTCTATACATATTCGTAGTGATAATTTACACTTTACAATATATTTCATATTAGCAGTGGTTATATTAACCCTAACAAAACTATGCGTATATCAAATGTGCAACATGATCTAGTAAACTCCTGCAACAAATTTACAAATTTGCTGTATTACACAACACAAAATAATAACATCATATGCATCAACTCTTACAGTTTAATGAGTTTACCCATGACACTGATGAATTTTCTTAAAGCGAAACAAAAGTAGTCTTCGGCTTATGCACCTATAAGAGTTACTAAAACATAACCATTTGTAACTACACTTAAGAATATCACGCCAGTGGTTTACTAGGAAAACCTTGTTGAACACACAACATCTTAATTTCATGGGCTGAGCCAGACTGTTAGATAACACTATGTCATGAGTGCGGTATTCTGGCAATATTCACTTGCCAAATGAAAATATATTCATATACACCTATTCCTATTCCTGCCAATTAGGATATGGCCATGCTATTTCCTCCAAACTCAACTTATGTAACATATTTTGGCCCTTGTTTACTAAACTAGTCTTCTTTCTGGCAAAATAATGTGTTTGCTTGAGATTTTGCATTGTTTCTGTGTATGCCAGCCTCCTTAAGTCACTTTAGTCTAGGTCATCCTGATTTTATAGAACTGTGCATGCATTTACCGGTCACACTGGTTAACATGTCAGCCCTCGGTCATTCGGACAAATGACCGGATTCTCCAACTTTTACAACACATTCTTAGTAAACAACTGGAGTGATATTCTTGATTTTAGTTGCATGTGGTTAGTTTTTTTATCTCTTAGGTGCATAGCCCAAAAACCATGACTTTTGCTTCACCTTATTGACATAGGAAGCATTCCTTACAGTTTTGTGCATGTTGAGCCAGGCTTTTTTGTATTAACTGTGGAATACAGCTACCATGTGTTAAATGGCATATGAATGACACAGATCATCAGTTTGCAACACATCTGAAGAGAACGCGAATGTTTAGCTGCACGCAGTCAGAGGCATCAAAGTCTTAACGAGATCCAACCAATACATCCCAGTTTGGACAGCAAGGTCCTTTTGACCACGTGTGGTAAACCAGACAATCATATGGGTTCATTTTGAGGTCTTACAGATTTCTGTGACCAGGTCTAAATACTAGATCATTCATGGTTGTCCTTTAAACATATGCATTACATCAACACATTTCATTTCCTACTCATGTTCATGGTCATTTCCTACTGATGGTTTATGAGATCACCATTGTGTCATTATTGATTTGTGGTTACAAGTCGTGTCAAGACCTAGAAAAAAATTATCACATTTCGACCAATAAATAAAACATAAATACCCTTCATGAGGATCTTGCAAATTCTGATCTTTTGATCCAACCTAAATCTACATTATGCAAACTTGTTAATCAGTACCATGAAACATTAAGTAAACTACTCGATAAACATGCCCCCAAACAAACTAAAAGTGTACAAGTTCGCCCTCCATCACAATGGATGTTTCTAGAAATAGTTGTAGCAAAACGTTGTCGTCGACATCTTGAAAGAATTTGGTAACAAACTCGTTCTCCACCTGGCGCAAGGATCTGTCCTTGGCCCTGTTCTGTTTAGCTTATATGCTACATCTCGCAGCCAAGTCATTACTAATCCTAATCTCAGTCATCACCTGTATGCTTATGACACACAGGTTTAGATATCACTTTCACAAATTAATTTTAAGCTGTCCACTCTTACATATCGTGCTCTATCTACACAACAACCACCCTACTTGGCAAGTCTTCTGCATCTTTGAAGTATCCCTAGGCAGCTCATATAATCAATTTCACAACAATTTATTGTGCCTAAAACAAAACTTAACTTTCAAAGGCAAACATGCTTTCTCTGTTGCTGCACCTAGTGTCTGGAATGAACTCCCAATCACTTTAAAAACATCTGAAACTATACCTATCTTCCGAAAAAACTCAAGACATATTTATTCCAAATTGCATTTCCACTATAAATCTTTGGTTGTCCCTCATTCTGATAATGACTTTTGAGCGTCCCTGTTCATGATTATGCTTAATGATTCTGTTTTGTTGCGCCTCTGAGCTCAGGTACCTGAGGACATAGGCGCCATAGAAGTTAATTATTATTATTATTATGATTATATTACAGATGTGCACCACACAAGGTTGGCACAGACGTATCATGTACTGGAGATACAGAGTCACACAGCTGGCTCAACTACCTACTGTGGAGAAAATTAAAATGTCCGGCGACTTGTATTAATCCACTCCACAGCAGCTTAAAGCATATATAAATAGCACACGTATATGCAACTGTCTTAGTAGGCTGCAGTCGGTTTCTCATAGGTAATTTCACCACCGAGAAGAGTGATTCTGTAGTAAACAGATGTTTCTAGAAAACATATCAAAATTACATATGCTAGTACAAAGCAGAAAATAATCACCACAAACTCAACATGAAGAATTGTCTGTATACAGACAAAAAAGAAATTTTTCAGTGAAAGTTTATTTAAAACATTACACAAATATGAAGCACCGTAACCATAGTTTTATCGTTATGTTACATCATGAATGTGTCAATGTGTATTAATGTAGCCAATAAAAAAGGATTCATTGCACCATATTGTGAATGTCAACAAACCCGTTTTAATTATATATATAAATATATAAATATAATTATATATATATATATGTATATATATATATATATATATATTGTTACAAATTGTCCGACGCTATTTATTAATAGCTAGACAATATATTTCTCAGAGAAATGGCTGTTTTTAAATGTTAAACCTCTGTTGAAAACATCATATGTCCAACCAATTAAAGTCATATGAAGGTAATTAGTCAAAAAAGTTATTTGTTGGTGTAATGTCACTTATTAGTTATGTCAGTCACAACACTAATCTTTCAGGTCACATTCACTGTATTCTAAAAAGCAGTAGAAGACTAGAAATAGCCATGCAACATCATGTTCATATAGTGTATTAACCATTGTTAGATCTCATAATAAATGCTGTCCCACTGGTTTGGCCATTTTCAGTAATATCTAGCTGGTTATCACTGCTACTGAAGTCTTTTTGATGTGAGCCTATGCCAATCACTTCTGGGAACAATGAATCTCTATATTCAACAATATACCAATCACCCAACATGATTCTAGAATCATGCACATTTGGGAGTTAATTGGGGATAGTCAGATCCACACTGACCCTTGTTAGGGTGAAAGCTGCTTTGGAATCAGTTATTTTGAAGTGGTGCACCCTTCAAATTTTAGGGATTGCCTCAGCACTGGCATTGTTCTACTATGTCAAAGCATTTGTTACTCGAGTTACATATTTTTGGTACTAGCATTAAAATTGTTTGTGTCACTGCCACGTTTCATTTCACTATAGTGTAACCTTCATGGTTTCAACATGCGTTGTATATGTCAATGTAGGAAAGTAACCAGTTTCATTTACATTACATTTGTGAGAGGGTCTATTTGGCTGAGAGCTACAGTCGTACCATATCATATTAAATAACAGGAATGAGTGCACTATGTAGGTATTAGGTAAACTAATAGATGTGTGCAAGTTTTATTTTAACTGCATAAAATATAATAAATGTATTCTGTTTTACATATGAAGTTTTATTGCATTTATTTGATTAAATAATAGGTGTCTACTGTGCATTGGTTCTCAGATTTATGAACTTTAGCATATTTGCTATCAGAAAAAGTTACATTTTAATAAAGTAAATTATATTTATATTTTGAGGCTTTGTCCACTTCATTGTGGAATGGTCCATAAATATATCTCATTACAGAACACCAACACTAGAAAAACATGTACACAGTTCGTTGTTTACATTTAACAGTCAGCAAATTGTAACCAAACCAGAAGCTTCTAAATTCAGATAACACACACAATATTCAGTACACAGTTCTATATAATCAGTATGCACTGTAAGCAACCACAGAACAGTACTTGTCATAGATGTAAGTTATTAAAATGTGTTTTTTTATTATCAATGACAGTAGTTTTAACTGCAAGAAAAACCATGATCTTCTACCATACAAATCACATACATGAATTGTCCGAACTGTACAATTTATGTAAGTATAAACATCAATAGCATTTTGGTTTTCCTAGAACCAGTGAAATGCATTGCTAAGACTTCTCTGTTACAACCTGGCAAGTTGTTTATGGTAAAATAAATGTCTTCAATTTGTTCAAATGACTATTTTAATCACACATCCCTCTACAAATCTACAAATCATATATCCCTGAAACTTTGAACACCTACACATATGCAACTTGGCTGCAACTTATGTGCAGTCAGTGAAACACAGTTTATTTCACGAAAACCTAACAATCAGGTTTTGCTCTAGGTCAGGTGGTGTAACTGGCTACAATGGAAAGTAACAGACACCAAGTGCTGTGTGATATATATATATATATATATATATATATATATATATATATATATATATATATATATATATATATATATATATATATATATATATGAGGATGGCTGAGCCATGACTCAGGCTTCATGAAACAATGACGTCACAACACAGACTTTAAAAAGATCAATCGGTGTGACAACTAGTAGATCATACTATGGGATGGCACAGTGGTTATGAAGTCAACTCTCAATCGAGAGAACCAGGGTATGAATCCACCTGCTGCCATTATGAAGCTTGGGCAATTTTTTTCACTCTGTATTGCCTCAGTTCACTTAACTGTATAAATGAGTATTTGTTTACGATCCTGGAGTATAAGGACCTGACACTATCCAGTGATATATATTAACAAATAGCTTTCGTGCAGTAATTACAGCAAGGCTGATTGTGGATGAATTCTTCCCAGAGAAGTTGAATTAGTGTTGGAATGAAATGGTCTGCCAAGGATGTCTTTTGGATAAGACACTACAAAAACACATAGGTCCATTCAACCTGACTCAGTGTCTAAGCCAGGACAAGTAAAAGATCCCACATAGCATGGGTAAATGTGTAATCTGCCATGGACTCGATCACTATCTATAGCGTTAAGTTTGTGATGAAACATTTAACATAATGTCATACAGAATCGTGTTATACTAGCAAGTTATAATTATGATAGCATGAAATTTGAAAACAATGCCTTACTCTTTGGTTCTGTCACTTTGACACAAACGATGTCAAGTTGAACAGATCAGGATTATTTTGACTTTATGATCTTACCCAGTTTCTAAAGCATCTTCAAATAATTCTTGTTCTTCTCCGGTGCTGCTGCTCTCCGCAGCAATGACTGAAGAGTGCTCTCTAGCCACGTTGGTGACTGGATTAGTTCTGTGAACGCCACTTGGCAACTGAAGTAGCCGGTCAATGCTCGACTTCAGTTCTCTCACTTCTCGTTGCAAACCGTCGATCTGACTAAACAACATCCTAATTTCTCTAGAAGCCAGCCCTGTTAGCCTGTGCAGGAGTAGCGTTAGGCCACTTCCAAGCAACATCCCTGCCCCCATCGCAAATATGACAGATCCCTGGGTTCGGCCGACTTTTGCCATCATGACTACGGGCGGTGCCGACTTCTGTCTCCCTGTCAATCGCTAAATCAGTGTCAGTGACCTGACGCTGAGCCTGGTGACAATAAAATGTGTCGTGACAACGAATACACCTATGACTGGAGAAAATGGATCTACTTATAGGCTGCGCTTGAGAACTGCATTACACATCGACATGTTTCATGAATTATCCGTCGTTGCTTCTGGGTGATAACATGACTAGGGTTCATGATAGAACCAGGAAACCAACTAAACAAACCTACACATCAACTACCGGGAATCCATTACCAACTCAGACCAAACGAACTCGGTCTTAATGCGGTTAGCCCGAAATACACCAACTCGCCCCAAATTAACGAAAATCCACAGACGAGGAAACTATAATTAAGTGAATAGAAAGATATGGCTGGCTGACTGACTGACTAAAATGTTAAAAATGTATGTTCTTATTATAGCACGGTGTCCGGTCATTATAAGGCAGCTCCAAACACATTCTATATTACCTCCTGGCTGGCCTGTTTAATTATTCCACAACCACAGCAACTTATCTGGGAAGTTTTCAAACACGCTGCATGAAATTACCATACGAAAGTTACTATTTCACCTAATTACACTACTGTTTGTAACGCTAGCTATGCTATATGGACTGGAGCAATGTGGACTGGATAAAGCAAAGAGCGGTGGTCTAATGGTTAGAGCACCCGCCTGTCGATCGAGAGGACGGTGGTTCGATTCCACCTCCGCCGTTTCGAAGCTTGGGCAATTTCGTTCACCCCACTTTGCCCGTGTCTTTCGGAAGAGACACTAAAAGCCGTTGGTCCAAATTCCTGCGTTAGCTCAAGATTGGGCTGTTTGGAGTATAACTACTTGAGACTATAACTACTTGAGAGTAATATTATTTGGAATATTAAAACTGGAATATAATTAGGAGATCCATTCTAAGACATGCGTCGTTTTTAATTTATATAAACGGCCCGTCAAAAGTATACCGTTCAACTTTGCCAAAAAACAATGTGTGGTGTTTCTTTTTCTTGTTGTTGTTCTTCTTCTATCCTCTTGCTCCAAAGACGTTGCATAGGGTCGAAGCAATCGCATGCCAAATTCTTCCGTCCAGAGCAACAATGGTCAAACTGTCCATCGTTTTAAGGTTTACAACTTTTACCTATTTTAAAAAGGTTATTTTTACCTTTGCACTAGGCCTTCCCCATTTCTAAATTTTGTGATGGCGCCGTGCAAACGGCAGGTAAAGGCCACCAGGCATTTAATATGCAACAGTTGTAGCAACTGGGTGGACTTCGTTAAGTCCGGGTGCGAGAAGACCTGGGCTGAAGTTCAGGCGGATAGTTTTAGTTTTTAGTGTAGGGGTGTTCGAGGATGAAGGAACTTGAGGTGGAGTTAGAACAGCTGAGGCTGCTCGTTGTGGCAGTGGTGGGAAGGGAGCAGGTGGGTTGCGCCAGTGGTTCTGGTGGGGGGACAGTAGATGATAAAGTGGGAGAAGATGATGAGGGAGATGCTAGGGAGAGTTCACCTAAGTCTGGGAGGAGGCTGAGGGGAGGTAAGGTGACAGGTCGTAGGGAGACAGGACGTAAGGAGACAGCTAGGACATAAGGAGATGGGACGTAGGGAGACAGGACGAAAGGAGATGAGAAGGAAAGAAATGAGAGGGAAGGCAAATGGATCGAAGGAAAGGGGAGTGGGAGAGACAACAACATAAATAACAACATTGATTATTAAATAAGCATCGCGATCTGATTCTCTACGATATTATAACCACGACTAATTATTCCAAACATGCGTAGTTACAGTTGTGTCGAGTCCTAGCACAATGAGCCACCTGTGCAAATCTTAAAATATTGTGTTATCTATATCATTATGTAAAGACACGCTAGAGAAGCAAACCCGTTAATGGACGCCTCGATTAGATAACATGTTGTTTTTGCTTTATAATAATAAGAATTTCTTTTTTCATGCAAATACCCCTTACCGATGAGAATGCCGGCTTTGGAAATTATCCTATTTAATTTGGGTGGTTCTTATCAATTATTACAATGGAAACACCGCATAATTAGTGGATGTATGTTTTGTTTATGATAAATGTCAAGTTTTAGAAAATTTTTATTCTGATATAGATTAACACTATGTTGTGTTGTGCTGGGAATATTTATTATTGTATGACGTTGGCATGAGACGTTTCTAGCCAATCACAATATGTTCGACACAAACCTGAACTTAGTCATTGTTAACGTGGAATGAGACATCTTCTGATGTGTACATTTCATACGTTACGTTGATGTCACATGAACCACTAAATTTAAATCACATGCCATCGCCAACACTAGTGAAAACGTATTGGCAAGGCAAGAAAAAGCAATGGAAGACAAATAAATGTTTAATCATGTGTGACTAACGACAACTAGGTGATTATATAGATTGTAATATGTTGTTTCTCTTGTTGAAACAAGCAAAATGTGCTAATTAAAGTCGTCATATTTTTATTTTTCTTAAACACACAAATTCGCTTATTACTTTCGAATATGGCAGATGTTAAGTGGATGCCATAAGGATAGTAAGTAAGTTTGGCAGAGATATATACGCTAACGCCTGCATATAATTTGTTGTGATAAATAGTTTACTTTTGTTTCAACTGACCCCGGTCTCCCCTACACTGTCTTCGCAACCGCCTATGTTCTTGTCAAACCATATTCCATAAGGTGGCACCACTTCACTCAATCTATCTAGCATCATCCATTATTCTTCCACGATCTACATCTATTGGGCACAGACTTAGATTATTTTGTATTAGTATCCAGGATAACGTTTCCAGGATTTCTGAAAAATGTATAAGCGATTTTGTTTAAAACGTTTTTAGTGCTATTAACATCCACTGACTTCCATCGTGTCCAAATGTTGTGGATTTGACAATTTCCACTCAAAATGTTGATACAACATATCACAAGAAAGCCATCCAAAGCCACAAGCCCCAGATGGCAAGTGGACAAGGACGTCATTTGTTTATCGAGATGCCAACCATTTTCTCTATATAATGTATAGCGCGTCTTTATCAAAATACACGTCACTTTGTTTATTCACACTTCTAGGATTTACACAATAATTACATATTTTTTTCACTAATTTATCGTCCTGCGTGAGAAAGAATGCTGTCCCATATCAAACTTACACATTTCCTGAACTAGTTCTGCCTCGTGCCCTCTGGCCCTGGATACTTTTTTAATGTAGCCGCTCCCAGCGTAATTAACACTAGCTAAGCCCACCATCCTCTCGATCTAAGGATGGTGGTACATAGCACTGCTCCCACAAAGGCCACAATGTATAGAAGTGCACCAAATCATTAGCAATTCAAAGAAATGCCTGTCATTGCCGGCCGGTACACAGCCTATTACAGTTAGTTCCCGTGTGTAGACCTGATGTGTACATTCTCATAAAATTAATATATAACACAGCAACTGACTAATAGTCAAATACACGTTTCAAATAGGTCGATATGCCAGGGATACTGAGGTAATCACTTCATTTTATGCTGTTCGTGACATACAGCGCAGGGCGTGTACAGTCTTTAGAAGATGTGTAATGCATGGCGGATGCAGACCTTGAAAAAGGGGGTGCCCAGGTTCCTTAAAACGAACCAGGCGGCAGGACATACAGTTATAAATACAGTTACGGCTGTAGGATACACGCACGCACGCACGCACGCACGAACGCACGAACGCACGCACGAACGCTCGCAAACATAGTAGTCCCCCTCTTATAAGGCCACCACTTATACAAAGGTGCAATGGTCTTATAAGAACGGTGACCTCTCGTGGGGCATTATGGCTGCATGGCAAGGTGGCCTCTGATGAGGACGTGACCTCTTGTGATATGGTCTACAAGCGGAGAAACACTGCATATAGAAACTACAGTAGACTTTGTATGCGAAATATAAATCAAATAGCAGGAATACTCCTTATTTAAATGAATACTTTGCAAATTCATACCACTACCCGTTGTTTTGACAATTTTATGTATTCTAATTTGAAACTCCGGGCGCCAGTTCATCGTCACAACGAATAACTCATCGCGCCCCGCAAAGGTCCACTTGGTGCTTGCATGGTGCAACTGCCATCAGACACCAACTTTGTGATCATGCTTTCGAGCTTCCCTTTCACTTTATTGAAAAATTAAACAAATTCGCCATTGCTATAACTGGTGAAATGATGAAATCATAGTAGATACAGAGTTACATCACTTTGCATTCTTTAGCGTTGCATAGTTGTTACTGTTTACACCGTTTTTTATTATAGCCCTGCGTCAAAGACGCCGCACCATTCGATGACTGCTCGTGTAACTCTGGAGTAGCACGTACACGTGCGCTGATGGAATAAACACCACCATTTTGCATTTTGGACATGCTATTTCGCTGGATCCGATGAATAAAAGAATTCCCAGTGATAATAATGGCCGTGTCATATGGCGGTTGCTTCTCAATGCCATATTCTGCTCCTCATAGAACACAGCCGTCTGTACAATGGGCTGCAGCTTAAGGCGATTGTCTCGCACATTTGTTTGCAATCCCGAAAACTGCTGCCAGTGGAAATTCGCCAAATAAATTCACTGACACAAATAATCAATATGTGCTTAGTAATGGGTACCACGAGGATAAGGTAGAATGGGGAGGAGCAAATGACTTAGACACAAACGGCAGCACCGGTGGCAATGGCTCTAGTCTGTTATGTTTGAAATGTCCTCATCTGAGGAACAAGTTCATGATCGAGGGTGCCACCTCGCGGTGTTTCGACAACTAATTATGACATGATGAAACAAATCCGGTCGAAATAAATGCAGTGCGATGCAAGTTTTAACACCCTTTGGATCCGCCTATGGCCTGTTGTCTGATGTTGGTCTTTATTACAGTCGTGTTGCACTTTGGCATGCACCATTTTTTCTTCTCCAGTCTCAGTCCGACGTCTCATCGACAGTCTTCATCTCACTCGCGGTGAGCAATAAGGCCACGATACACTTAAATGAGTGAACAGAAGGTATGTCTACAGCTAAAGAATAATGCCGCGAAGTCACACAGATGGTTGTAATGGATTGTGTTGCTGTATATGCACACGACATACCGTTAACTAACATCCCTGGAGCGACGACTGCAATTTTCACAGTTTTTCCCTTCGAAAAATATGGCTGTTATTTAGGTTGAAAACGAACCATATCTTAGAAAGAGTTCCCTGCTTCTATGTTAACTGCGCATGTCCCACCTACTGTGACGTAATGACTTTCGACTTCAGACATAGCCGCGCCTGTTGAACACGTCGTATTCACGACACGACAGGAGGTAGGCTAATGATTATATTATGGGCCGTGTCAAAGGGCCTGAATATTCACAAGGCATCGTGCAAGGTGGAGAACAAGGAACAATATGAGTGGAAACGTTGGTGTTGGCTATAATCTACACTGACAGCGGGGCAGGGCTCAGTCACTTCCGAGCACTTTTAAAGAAAACTTAAGAAGTCAGACTTAAAGTTCCACGACGACGTCGTGGATCTATTCTTCAAAACATAGAGCATTCTTAATATGTAAAGTTTCCATTTTTAGCAAAGGAATTATACCTGCAATTCTTAATGCCTTGGGGAATACATATTGTTGGAAACTTGCATTCACCAAAGCCACAAGACGGGGCAGATGTATATAATTATGTAGATGTTGTCAGCCATTAGAGTTGGATCAAGACAGCAGGTCTTTGATAGGCACTGTTTGATGATTTTTCTCGAGTTCCCCTTTAGTAGACTGATCCAGCTGGACAAGTTGCACATTGTTCAATACATTGACACTGACCTACTATTTGCACTGACCTGATCTTCATTCACAATATGACAATCAACTGCTTCGCGAAACGCCATTACTTTTCCACAAACAAAGGAAGCATTGACCAGATCTTCATTCACAATCTGAGACTCCACTGTTTCGCAAATTGCAACAAAGCATTTCGATATTGAAAGCATTAAGAAGTTTCATTTGCCGGTGTCTACAATCCCTTCTTCCTTCACGGTTTACTGGCTCGACGAAGTTTCCTGGCGTGGTGGATGTCATCATTGTATCAATGGTGGTTCTGACGAGATGTGTGAGAGGGCAACATGGAGTACTATTAAAGACCGTGTTCTTCTAGAATCTGATGTAGTTTCGCCACTCCTGAGTTCGTACTGGATATTAAAATCACCAGTAATTAATAAGTTTAATAAAAATGGGCCACCCAACGTCACCGATGTACGCAGACAGTTAATCGAGCAATGACGCCAGTGACGACGTTGGCGGGCGATAGATGACGATAACACGTACTGGTTTGGAAGTCTTGGTTGAAGAGACATCAATATGTTTAAATGTAACGATCGAAAAGTTTGGAGGGTGCCTTTGTGAATGTGTAAGATGCCTTGTCTAATATGTCCACTTCTCCTCCTTGTAGACCGGCATTCACCAATGTATATGCTATATAAACTGTAGGTAGCAGATCATTCACAATGGTGCTGTCTGTTGGTCATAAGACTCTATAGGTTTTGTTTTCTTATACAACAAAACTTACCAACACTGATGACTGTCAGTTACAGCTGCACGCAAAACTTAACGTCAGCTGTGACTGACATTTCGTTGAAGTGAAGTGACTTTGGATGACGTGATGTAAAAAGTGAAAATTAATCTTCCAGACGATCTTCAAAGACGGATTCACACACGCGAATTGTATCCCCAAAGTATTCAGTCAAATGCCTGTATTGTGATAAAGTCAGTCTTGTGAGACACACGTACGGCAAACGTTGTTGAGTACTGCAATCGATCCGATAACGCTTTGCACGACAGGGCTTCCAAAAAATGACGTAAAATACTTGAAGTGCATAATCACGTGGCGTCTGGAACGTAAAACGTCATCCGTCAAGTCACTGACACCGCGTAACGACGATCTTACACATGCAAATATTGTAAGCTCTAGGCCTGTTCTAAAGCAATATCTCACAGATGCAGTGAGAACGAACTAGTATACTCAGTTGCTCATAATGGTAGTATATTGTGAGTAAATAGTTAATTATATTATTATAATAAGTTAAACACTATAATAATTGTTAATAGATCAGCCCCTCGGTTCTACCATCGGAGATCCGACCTTGCGGTCAAGCCTCTATCGACGGTCCAGCCACCATGCAAGTAGCCGCTGACGGCGGTCCAGCCACAGGGGAGCCGCTGACGGCGGTCCAGCCATCGGTAAACGCTAAAAATCGGTTTCGTTCTGTATCGCGCTAGATACCTCGCTAGACTATTACAGCGTCTGCTGGTGTGTATTCTCGTGTGCTGCCATCTGCTGTACTTTTTAAAATTATATCATTCATCGTACACTTGTCAGAAGGTTAAATTGGATGCATGACGGAGTGGACTTAAAATGTGCGGACATGTAAAAAAAAGTGTCATAAATTGCGCATAATATCATTGAAACGTACAGCGCGGAAGATACTTTACTATTTTGTATAATTCCCTGTGGGTTTAGACTGCCAACATATTTTTTTTGGTGCTGCAATGGATTTACGGAATGTATATACGCCATCAGACCAGTGGCGTATCTGGGATATCGAAAAGGGGGAGATTTGGGGGGGGGGACAAACTTATAGTCATCCATTAATTTACCATGCTACCTCTTGGTGGTACAACAGGTTACATGCGAAAATAATCACAATTTTAAAGCCAGGGTAAGGCCCGATACCCTCTCCCCACTGCAATGTCATTATCCGACATATAGTTCGAGATCTCCCGGGCAGGCGGTTTTTTATAATTTGGTGAGGTTTACATAAAATGTATTCGTTTTATTTTTTATTATTAGTAAAACAACTTTATCAATACCTACATAAAACATACGGATATATTTTGGGGTGTTTTAATATATTTCAATTATTGTATTGTGATAAAATATGTAATTACTAAAGAAATAAAAATGCCCAAAATTATAGAATCGCCTATATTTTATTATTGAGGGGTGTGGCAGGAAGTGGGAGATGAGAGGTTGGCCCTAAAATAGGTGGATGGTCGGATGTTGGCCTCGGAAATAGGTGGGAGATGGGATGTGGGGATGGCGGGAGGTGGGAGGTGGACTCCCAAAATAGGTGGGAGATGGGAAGGTGAGACCGCTGCCACATCCCCGCCTCATATTATATAAATAAGAATTGTATGAAATGACATGTCTAGTTGTAGTGCCTACGTGCGTTCACACATTTATTCATGCACATAACTGTAATAACATTGTGTATGAATAACAGAACACTTTCCGTGGCCCCACTCTGTGTACAAACGCTCCAGGTCACACGTACGCGATGTTGAACACGCCAAGTAGTCGGTCGGCAAGTCATTCAAAGTGGGATAACTTGGTCAAATTTGAACCAATCATAGGCGCCAACACAATTGACGCGCGACCTACTTGCATGCTGATCATTCGCTTCCTAATAGGGCGATGTAGCGCGGTGACCGTTTTCTAGTAATTCTACATTGATTTGGTGTTAGTCGCGGTGGATTTCTTGAAACAAACAAAATCTGTCAAACAATAGAGGGATTAAATCAACAGTCGCTCGCAATCGTGGCGTTCTGAAGAGGAAACGTGTCGAAGAAAATTATTGGAGAAGTTATTCATTTGGCTTGCGTTGACTTGGCTGGTGCCGCCGAAAGTATTCCACACAGGCATAGCCAACCAGCTCGATCATAAGCGTCGTCATGTACTCGGCGAGCGGCCCGATGCCGTCCAACAGACGCCTCACCTAAACAGCCAGCCCGTGTTATGTAGCGTTGACTGCACACAGTGAAACTGGAATAAACAACTGGAAAAACATATTCGTTGACCGATTTTGTTCTGTATCGAGGTACATAAGGTGAACTTCAAAATGATGACTGACGGTCAAGTCGTGGATGGTTCGTGGGACTTGGTCGTGTCCGTCACGGATTTACAAGTCGAGAAGACATTACGAGTGCGAGGCGACTTGCACATTGGTGGGGTTATGTTGCAACTTGTCGAAGCTTTAGGTAAATACATTTTATTATTCTTATCTTCGTTTTTCGAAAGTGTACAAATCGGAAAGCGGTTAAGAGTTTCTGCACTAACAGTAGTGTAACCCGCCCACTGACAATGACAGCCGCTGGCAACTGTCCCTGGTCCTGGCCTGCATTAAGCCAATCTTTAGATAGGGGTTTACGCCAGGGCTAGGACCAGGCTTTCACCTTGCTTGTCCCCAAACTCAGATGCCAGTTGTGCTGTCTTTAAATGTAGTAGCCAGATTTCTTATATGAATACTGCTTGTTATATTAAACTAATAGTTGTGTGACCTCCTCTAGCACAAACGACTGTAACCTAAAACTGATTTTCATTCGTCACTGCCCATTGACATTGTCACCACACTGCAGATGCCACTAATTTGTTTCAGCGATGTAAATATGTACTTTTGATATTAAAACTTAAATTTGGGTCCTGTTAAATACTATCAAAGGTGCATCATACATGTATGGTACACTGTCATGAAGGGAGTTAGTAATTTTCTAGCTCCAGACTGTCATAATTTGCAGTGAATATTGAAGTTGCATAGTTTCAAATAATAGAAACACATGTGCCAATAACGCTATCACTGACATGTCTCAGACTCTTAGATTTCTCTCCTCGCCATCAGTTACCAACTGTTCGGATGCGAGCCTGACATTTCATCCTGCTGACATATTTATCATGTGCTGATGCTAATCTGTGCCATCAATTGATCACACTATGTTAACAGTACCTAGTTAATGTGAGTGAACATTCCTCTCAATGTCAATGTCACATAATTCCCTTGACCCCTTAGATATTTGACCTCACCTTTTCCAGTTGCAGACTTCTAATGGGCATATTTTATATATGATTAAAAAAATGCAATCTAGTGGGAATTGTGTGACATCACTAGTGCATATAAATACTCAATATTATCATTATATTCTTACATCACAAATGCCAATTTGGTCTGAGGCATGTGATGCAACATTTATACTTCATTTAAAGCACAGTGTGTAATGAACTTTCTGATACTTGAATGTTATGATATGTACACTGTGCACATGATGGATCATTCATCATTTTGACAGTCATGTTGTACATTTGATACACATAATTTCAAGCAGCATTGTGACATGATTTTCTGTATACATACATGCCATGATGTGTTTTAACAGAAAATAATTTGGCATTTAACCGAACTCGGACTTAAATGTTTGAAGCCTCTAACACTTAGGTAATGGTATATTTACATTTACCATCACTACCGTGCATAACAGATGATAGTGCTATACATGTACTGAAGAATGTGGCATCTGTAATACTTTGCTAGCAAATGGATGCAGCAGTATCTTGTTCCAAGAAAGGTCACTGAAGTATGTATGTGGAGCAGTCATCTGTGTTCAGGTGATTCAGCAAGTATACAGGTAATTTAACAAGTATACAGATGATTCACTGTTCAAGTATACCGGTGCACAACGATCCTGTTACCGTCTGTGTGTCACATACAGTGTCTGGTGTCAGTACAAGGGATGTGGTCAGCTTACATTTCATTAAGTGTGTTAAAATAAAAGGTTGTGACAATAGTAACACTCCACATGGACACTTTAAAAAATGATGTATCATTTAACAAGATTTAACAAGATTTGCCATCCAAGCCAAAGGCCCAGATGGCAAGTGGACAAGGAAGCCATTGGCTTATCGAGAGTCCAACAATGTTCACCTACTTATAACCCGCCCTCCTGATATATGTGTCAACCTTGTTTTTAAACATATTCACGCTGCTAGCAGTTACACAATCTGTAGACAGTTTGTTCCATTCATTTACTGTCCTCTGTGAGAACGAGTGCTTCCTGATGTCCAATCTACATTGATCCTTTACTAATTTTACCTCATGTCCTCTAGTTCTGCTATCCTTCTTGAGTGAGAAAAACATATTTCTATCAATATTTTCATACCCATTCAATATCTTAAAAACTTCAATCTGATCTCCTCTTAACCTCCTTGTCTCTAGAGTTGTTAAACCACATTCTTTCAGGCGTTCTTCATAACTAAGGTCTCTAAGTTCTGGAATCATTTTAGTTGCTCTCCTTTGTATGCGTTCAAGCGTATCTATATCCTTCTTACGATATGGTCTCCATGCTTGTATACAGTATTCTAAATGAGGTCTAACTATTGCTTTATAAAGAGGTATAATTAACTTTTTTCCCTTGTATGTTATGTTTCTTCTAATCAATCCAAGAATTTGATTACCCTTTGAAGCTGCAATACCACACTGCTCTGAAACTTTCATATCAGCGCTTATTGTAACTCCTAAGTCCTTTTCTTTTACAGTAGTACCAAGAACAGTAGCTCCCATTTTATAGTTTACATTCAAGTTCCCATGTCCTGTATGTAGGCATTTACATTTCCCAAAATTGAACAGCATCTGCCATTTCTCAGACCATTTCACTAATCTGTCTAGATCGTTTTGTAAATGTTGTTTATCACCATCAGTATTAACCTTTCTAAACAGTTTTGTGTCGTCCGAAATTTCAGTACGTTACTTGTTATACTCTCGTCCAAGTCATTGATATAAATTAAGAATAATATAGGTCCTAATACTGATCCTTGAGGTACCCCACTCAAAACCGATTTCCAATTTGAAACTTCGCCATCTACTACAACTCGTTGTCTTCTGTCAGTCAGCCATTGTTCTATCCAGTCAGTTATGCTATCCCCGATACCATGGGCTTTTAATTTAAGTAGCAATCTTTGATGTGGCACTTTGTCAAAAGCTTTCTGAAAATCTAAGTAGATAATATCTACTGGCGATCCCTCGTCTATCCACTTAGTGATTTCTTCCAAAAAACATAACACATTTGTTAAGCATGACCTCGCTTTAAGGAATCCATGTTGAGATGAATTTAATAATTTATGCTTAACGAGGAAGTCCACCATATGGTCTTTAATTAACCTTTCTAATAATTTACAAATCACTGACGTTAAACTCACTGGTCTGTAATTCTCTGACTTATTTCTCGAACCCTTTTTAAATAATGGTATGATGTTTGCTTCTTTCCTTTCAAACGGAACAACTCCCTCTTTTAATCATCAATGATTCATCGTATGGATACAGCAGCCTGCTTCAGAATGAGGGTATACAAGTATGCACTGAGTCACATTGCTCTAGAAGCTGGTGTTTATACCCTCAGATATTAGGTACCCATAAGAAAGCAAGTGCATGATGACTATATCATAAATAATGAAATGATCAACTCTTTTTGAGTAGTGCATTTGATAAGGCATGAGACATTGAGATTAACCAACAGTGCAGCGATCTACAGAATAAATGCAAGGCAAAGGTATACTATAATAGATGTTACATTTGACAGAATAATATGCTGTAGTAATATTTATGTGGTAAATACAGACCCTGCAGGGAGGATGGGGGGGGGGCAAAATGTTCTGGGAAAAAGTAGTTGGATATAAATAAGCATATGGAATGCATGTTACTAACAGTGTTAGCAATGTAGAGAATCCTGATTGCTGTTTGAGTCACAGTTTGACTAGGTAAGGTAAAGTCATCCCCCAGGCATTACGCCTTAGGAAGCCATGAAGGCTTGTATGGCCAGTGCTTAAATCTGGTTTCTGTAGTGCGAAGCAACTTAGAGTGCAGTTATACTCACTCTCCTGGATCACTGGTTAAAATGTGGTGGAAGGTGTAGTCTGATGGTGGTTACATCATGATGATAAAAAAACATGTTATTTACTGTGTGGATGTACGGCGTGCATAGTTTGCATGTCTTTCAAGTATTTACAGTACTGAGACATTGGTGGCTATGTACATGTGTTGATGCGATAACTTTTTAGACTAAGAAGGCTGTTTTATTCCCTTGGAATGTACCTTGTTGACATGGGAAAATGAGTCGATTTAGACCGAACTTGGGGACATTTAATAACTAACAAGAATTATTAAACTTGTCTGGAAAGGAATAATATTGATTGTACATAGCTATATAGAAAACTGTTATTAATGTCTTAGCTGGCGACTAATGGAGTTTTGTACAATTTTGTGTTCTCTTGATCTATTTGACCATAAGTCCAGTCCAGGAAATGGTGTTGTAAATCTATGGATCATGGCTGATGCAGTTGGACGGTCTCTGTTGAATTCAGTGTATTGCAAGTTTCTGTCAAGGAACAGTCTGTACTTCTATGACAGAGCATTTACCTGATTCACAATTGTACTCAGGTACAAAGGTGAGTAACATTAACGCAAGTGAATGATTCTACCAAATAAAGTCTTGTCTGACAACAGTGATTTTCTGTGCCAATAGGTCATCAGAATGATCACCTCCAGGGCCATGGCTTCTAGTTTTGAACACCACATCTTGGCAGTTATCTTGTATAACAAAAATCGGTCAACCATGCGTATAATTATCTGAATCTAGCTGGAGGTAGAATGGTTGGTTTACTGCATGTTCAATTGGTTTCGCTCACTGGTGGTCTGCCTTCGGGCTGACTGAATCACAGAGCTTCTATTAAGTGCAGATACCTGAAGACCCAATGCCTCCAGTGTGGCGTGACCGGGTTACAATATCAGCAGCAGTCATCGCCAAGTATGGCCATCTGTCCAAAAACAGTCTGAGAAGTGTGTTTTTCTGTAGAAATATGGCTTCAATATGAGAGATTCTTCCAAATTACTGACTGACTATGGCAAATTCATCAATTAATTTATATTTTGGTTAGATAATGTTGATATGTGGGCCTGTAAGAAGAGCACTTCCATTTACAATTCATAAACAGGTAACATGACACAAGAAGAAGGTCATAGTTCAAAGTAAAGTAGTTCATAGTAAAGTTGATTTATATTATAACCAGAAAATGTTTGTCCAGATGTAGAACACACGTATAGATTACAGAAATATTTGTAGAAATGTACTATGCATGTACACAACATCTCTGTATATATGACAGTCTGCAAGAAATTCATGTGCATAATTTGGAGAAGACCTCAAGGGTGGCTGAAAGGTTTCCTGTTGCCTAATGTGTATGGCATACATAATATTACATTTACAAGACAAGGCACAGCAAGTTGACCTTTGATTGATGACTGACACACACAGAGGCTTCTTGACATTGGGTGGGTGATTACCCTGCCCTAGGTGTGAACCACAGTGACATCACATTACCCCATGTACAGGGTGTTAGGTTGGTTACCCAGGAGATCATAGGATTCTCCACCACATGTTAGGCTTCCTGGTCCAGTAGCCAAACTGCGTGCTGTTTACATTGGAGAATTGTCGACAGTGCTCATATTTCAGAAATCTAAGTGTTCACAAGTCATTCTGGATCTAGATTATATGTGTATAATAGTGTAGTCTCATGTTATGCAAGGTAAGTAAAGCTATCTGATAAGTGTTAATGACAATGTTAATTAATGCAATGTGGAGTTATTTTTAATACATCATATAAACACGAATGTGGTAACTGCCTGTGAATAGTGTTTAATATAAATTCATGTGTGACTCTGTATGACTGTCTGTTCCCTCATATCTCCGTCAATTTTGCATTTATGGAGCTGAGATGTTTTAGGCATGCCCGAGGGTCCACGGTGATGGTTCATACATAAAAAATATTTCAAATTCCCGGGGTGTGGGTTATTACATTGATGGAACCAATGAGGATGTTTGATGTAAATTACACATCTCAGAACAATTGTTAGCAACCCTATATAGATGCATGTTTCTAGTACAATTCGTTACATTGTCTACGTCAAACATCCACCGAAAGCTTTGTGAAACCAACAGTTGTACATGATTTTTATGGTGTGGAGATGTCACTGACATTGCACTACCAAAACTTGACTTGGTCTTGCAAGGAGTCATAACCTCTTGCCTTTTCTCCCGTGTGCAACGCTGGGAAACTGGGCTAGTTATTAATAAAGTAGCAGTAGTAGGATCAGACCACAGCATGTGGGTGTGGTGCAAGAGGCCAAAGAGTATTTAGTGTAAAACATTTAATATGTAATGAGTCTTTAGGTATAATGTGTCCACCCACTGGTATCCGTGAACCTTGGGTTTAGGGCTGTCTTCCTCCATCCAGGCAGAAGTAGGAGTGACACCACCCAGCTGGTTGTCTTCACAGCTATGCCTTCCCAAGTGTTTCAGCCTTGGAGCCTGGGTGCCAATCCTGCCACTTTTATTGGCCTAGTAATGTGAAGGTGGCCTGAAAAGTGGCTCCGATGAAAGATGGTATGTGGAAGGAAGGGGTAGAGTAATTGAAAAGTTGAGAAATAATTGTATAATTTGAATTGTCATTGTAGAAAATTCTGTTTCCTTGAGGTAAGTTGCTGAGAATAGGTATTTGTTAAATAAAAGTGAATACAGTTGATATTAATCACAATCAGATTTAAATATGTTATTTGAAATAAAAAATATTATTAATTAAAGTATTATTCAGCTAACCAAGTGTTAATAATTTGATTAATTGTGTAATTGAATTTGAGTATTCCTGTTTGATTTTTAAACATTTGTATTTTTAACTTTGAACATTTATAATAAGTAACAATTGAACCAGTTCTGTATGTATTTTGTGGTTTCACTGTCTGACACAGTTGTTGGACATCACAGCTTCCAGCCTACACATTTTGTGGTTACACATGGCTTCAAGGCCCCTTGGTATGTCATGGGTCGCACAAAACAAGTTTCTCACTCAACGGTGAACATTAGAAAATATGTATGACAACACCATGGTTTGTAGTTTGGGTGAACTTATGTTGGTGCAGTGCTGTGAATGTGAAGGGCCACTGAGGAAGTCTTGCACCCTCCTGGTAGTGACCAGGGTTGCTGTCCCCAGTGAAGTGTAGGCTGAGGAACCCGGGGGGAGGTTTCCCTCTCAGCCAAGGGCTGGGCGATGTGAGCAGCGTTAGTGTGGACACATCCATGGTGGCTGAACTTGCAGACAGACTGTTAGAGTGTATTATACGGATTATGGATTGTTGCAATTAAGATTGGGTCATGCTGTGCAGTTTTATTTGTTAGTTCTTTAATATGCATCAGTTGTCACTGGTCGGACAGGTAATGATAGACAATCTCCTTGAATTGCTCTTTGAAGTTGGACGATTCGCCTTGTTCCTGGAAACAAGTCCGACCAAGACAAATGTACAAATGATTTGGTGAATTTCAATACATTGTGTTGGATATATATGCCACCTGGGGTAGTAATAATACTACGGCGTGCTTGTGAGGATGACCCAGAGAGAGACTGGACCATTTCAACATTTGGCTGTTAGACATTCACAATGCTGCGCTGTTTTGTGCATAATGATTTACACAACACAAGTGTCTTTTACATGTTCAGTGCGTATGATGTCCTAACTCTGGTAAACCCAGATTTAATATCACAGCACACTTGTTTCTTCTGTCTTGTAGCGCTTATCTTCCAATCGTGTAAAATTGCCAATTTCAGTTGCCAAACATGTTATTTTGCTAATACTTTTCACACATATGTTGCATTCCATTTCATGCACAATTTTTCATGTTTTCTCTGCTGAACAAAGTTGTTGTTCGTCTCCAGATGACCAAATCGTTTGTGGAGTCAGTCAACAATGTTCACATTGTTAGCCATAGTACATGGAACAGTGATGTGTGCCAGCAGGTTTTGGGAACACCACTTACTAGTACCAAAAATCTGATACATCTTCAAATCTGCCACGTAATAAGCCATATCACTACTACAAAAGGCAGAAATATCAAGTGTACTAATTATGCGGTCGGGCTGCAATTATTTCCTGTGGAATAATATTACTGGAATTTCCTAAATAGTGAATTGTTATGGCAGGAAATGTGTGTGAAATAGAGCAGGAAGTGTAATTGTTGACTGGGTGTTGCCACAATCAGTTTATAGTGGCTCTGATGAATAGAGTCATTTCACCAGGGTCTACTCTCACCATGTGTGGCTCTTACAGTTAACAGTATAAACTATAAACCTTCACATGTAAAGGAAATGTACAACTATTGTTATTGGTTAACTGAATGAGTGTTTTATGGGACATTGAGACTGAATTTATTAGTATCGTAACATCTGGGTTGGTAAAAATAATATCCACACAAAATGCATGTTATTATCTTGATCTTTCATCTCTTAATATTAAAAACAATACACAATTTAGGTATTTTAGCAATGAATTAAAATATGCTAGTTTTATGAGATACAGACATTATTCTAGTGCAATTAACGACAGCCCAATAAAACATCACCTTTGAAGGTGGAATATAATGGTTTCACTGGATGATTTATGGTTTGTCAAATTCCTGTTTGATACAATTTCGGACTGTAAATATCCGACAGCAGGAATGATTAAAACACGAAATAAAACATTGTTAATTTAGAGACAAATTAGGAGAGTTTGTGCAATTTAATTATACCAAACCCCCAACTAGCTGTGTGTCAGTTCACCAGTGGAATCATGGTACATTCTGTTTAACACAAGAACTTAGAAAAACTAGCAAAGATACCAGCATGTGTGCTGATGTCAGGGTCCAGTGTTAGATAAGTGACACCTGTGTTAGTGTTGTTTGTAGGAAGTGGTGTTCCTTTGGACCCATCCAGCCTGGCCTGGTTAATGAATCTCCCTGGAGGGCCCTTCATCCTAGGGCTTCATCAATGTTAATAGCTGTGAAAACAATGCACAATTAATTAGTGAGTACTGGAGGTCAGACACATTGCTGCAGACATGCCAATACAAGCTTGCAGGTTTAGATTCCAGCTGATGGAGACGTTCCTGTAACATTTAATAAAATAAATTTTATTAAAAACCCCAAAACTAGTGCCACATCCAATAAAGTTCACTGCGCTTTACAGAGAGCCTGATTAAAAAACCAAACAGTATGTTGTGGTAAAACAGTACTTGTAATACTATATATAACATTATATATGATATTTTGTTTAAAAATAATTAAGATGTACAGGTGTACATACAAATAACCATGAACCATGATATGAAAGGTTAATAAAATAACAACATAACATATAAAATGGAAAGAATGTACTGTTATTTTGTGTGCTAAGTTGATTCAACATTATTGAAGGTTCATAGTTTTGGGTTTTTGTGCTTAAACTGTTTCCTGGCTTGGGAAGTGAGCTGAAATGTTCAGGGGTTAAATGACATACCATTACACTTGTTTGGAGGTAAGTGGTTAAAGCATTTTGTATACATGACAAGTGACACTGTGGTGTGATAGATGATGCCAATGAAAAAAATTAAAATAAAAATGAATTGCCATGTTTACAAATTGTAACACATACTACTGTAATTGGTCAGGCAGAAGAAACCACTGCAGCTGGTTGATATTTTGACAAGAGTACTTGAGTTACGTACATAGGATTTACAAATTACAGAAGGTTTTTAACCTGATGCACCCGAACACCGAAATTTCGGTGTTGGGATGTAGTGTTCATATTGATTGTCATGTGGCACCACGTTCATTGGCTTTGGTTATGCTGTTGGTGCCCGGATGAAGACAACACATGTGCAGGCGTTTTGAGCCATTTCTCGAATCGATCCGTCAATTATTAGTATTTTTGCGAATTTTTTTAAAGTGACCGATATCTCGTCAACATTTTACGATTGATGGTTATTATGACTTTGAGCGGGCATTGCATCTGTTGGGTTTTACATCCGATAATTTGGATGTAAATGATATTAGTAGCGGACAAGACAACGATATCGATGTGTCAATGATGTGTTGTTACTGTATTCATTGTCTTTTGACGTAACATTTGACTCACATTTGCAGAATTACTGCATTTATATTCCTTGAATTTTTCTTTTCTTTTCCATAAGTTATACTACCATACATGGTTTGCTCTGATATATATGTCAGTAGATTACATGTACCTATGAAACATTCATTATTATGCATTTTGTGAACAGTTTTATGTGCTTTATATGTATATATGCGATCAACCAAAATCATAGTACTTGCATGCTAATTGTAATATTTCACAGGTAAATGCAGATATTATAATTTCTCTTGCTGCTCATAGAGGACATGTAGACCTACCTTGCAGTACCAAACTTGCCTCATTTTGTGCTTTATTTTGTCCATGAGTGACGAAATAAGACTAGATTTCGTATTTAATTTTTCACTTTGCGATTGTTTACATATGCTAATTTTATGCTAATTAGCCAATGTTAATCATAGCATTGATAGTGCTATTACCATTGGTAAGATAAATATTCTGTGATTCAAAAAATATATATATATATTGTAAGGGTTTTGATGAAGACTTTACATGTTACAGTGCATTTCATAATCCCATGGGTTGAAACAAAATCAACTCCCCCAGAAATTCAGGGCTTATCAGGTTAAACAAAGAAATGTTGTTAATAGTGTGTTGTAAATATAGGAACATGCACATAGTAAGTGTAACTTATTTTTAATTGTTTACTCTTTACAATTACCTTTTTTATTATATATGAAAAGAATATAAAAACAAACAGTTCTCAGTTTAATAGGATTAAAATAAAGTTGTTTGTTTTAAGATAATCTATAGTGTTAATGAGGTTAACACATTCTCAAAATTCCTTACTTAAAAGTATTCAGATATTTGTCACTATTGAGCACTTCACGTACTAAAACAATCACATAAAATGACACTAACTGCAACGGTGTAACTGCAATAGTTTAAAACAATTTATTCCTTTACATGCCACAACTATTTTGGTGTTAATTCACACAAATTCAAGGTACACGGCCAATCTATACCAATTAGTGTTTCAGAACAAGCACTGATGGAAGGCATAGCGAAGTAGTCCGTGGTGTGAATTCTACAACTCGTTGACACTATCATAGGCCATTTACATTAATCAGGTTTACTGACTGATGTAGGGTCATACATTAGCATTCTGTGCTATTTGCCTTGTGGTTAGAACACTTGGAGTTAACATGCACCGGCATCAGTGAGGCTCCGTAAATATAACTCGACCTTCTTCAGTCCTGATAATGTGCATCAGAGAATGTGAGGAGAGCTGCTGCCCTGCCAAGTTAACATTCCTATCTCGTTGGCATCATAGGCATGTACAGGCTCACGTATTGCAATCCAGCGCCCTCCATTTAATCCCACTTGACCAATCTAGCTTGTGTAGCTCATTTGTCGTGTTTCACCTCTAATCAGGAAAACAATGTACAACTAATTAATGTTACTGCAGACCACACACATGCAGGTGACATACCAACTGGTGCAGTGTCTGGCGTTCTTCTTCCTAGTTGTTTCCAGCACTCGGCAACGTTCTATTAACTGAGTAGTCTGTGTATTTTGTGGTTACTACAATTTTATAGTTTTATGAGGCTTCGTTCAACTATTCAGCCTTTTTCAGAACACTACCGCCAAGCCAACCTTTTTATACTGGCAGTGAGGGTGGTCACTGGCAGTGAGGGTGGTCACTGCCAGGGTGCATGTCATCCTCAAGGGTTCTTTTATGTTCCCAATTAATGAGACAGGACATTAACTTCACCATTCGAGTCATGAGAGATACACCGTCCCCTTGAACCCAGAACTTGGGTATGCAAAAGAAATGTGCTAACCACTACACTACCACCTCTCTCTGACAGGTTTCCTTTCCTTACTGGCATGAAAATTATTCTGCCCTTTTAGCAAGCATTTCAATATTGATTGTGGCATTCTTATCCGTAGAATGTCCATAACACAGGCCCTTAGCCAGAGACCCGTCTGCCCGTCTTAAAGACGGGAAAATGTCTTACCACGACCGGTAATATAAACACAAAAGACGGGTTTTTCTTTTTACAAGATGAGATTTTTTCATAATAAAATTGTTTGAACTGTTTTTGTGACTCTTAATGCAATCGGTCGTCATTCGACGAATGTTGTCGGCGGCAGAATAGCGAATACTGCCGATCTATAAGACTATATATTTTTACTCTTGACATCGTTGGAAAATAATGATATTGCGGTTTATCTCTATTTTTTGTAGTCGTGTATGTCATTGGTATGGAAATGCGTTTCTATGACCTTTCAAGCATCTGATTTTGAGTGTGATTGTAAATTAATCATATTTGTTCATATTAGACGTATTTGCATGCATGCACTTAAAGTCTTAAGATGCTTCAAATATTACTTCCATGTTTATATATTTAAAATAAAGTTTAAAGTAACTTTTTCATGAACCTTCATGTGTTGGTTCTTCTATCAGTATTACTGTGTAGGTGATAACGCCAACCTCGCTGCACAGCTAGTAAGACTCGATTGAATGGTTAAACCTGACTTGGTCTGCCATTGAAAAATCCTAATTCGGCCTATAATATCTGTCATTTGACATTTGACAACTTGCACTGACTTACCAGTACAAAAACCAAATGGGCCAGTAATGGCTGTAACTATATCAACCAGCATTGGCTTGCCATTGAAAAAATTTTAATTGGGCCAGTAATGGATGTCATGGACTAGAACGGCTTCCATTTAAGGTTTTTTAGAATGTTGAAGACTGGCAAAATTCTATTTCTGGCTAAGGGCCTGCCATACCATAACATATTCAAAATGTCTGGTCAAACTTTGATACAGAGTCAAGACTGCTACAGTGTATTCATTAAAATATTATTGGTGTTGGTGGTGTAAATGAAAAAACATTCAATGACATGTCTGATTGCGTTAAAGATTCTTGAAAATAACATGTTCCACCATCTAGTCAGTTTTAGTTTTAGAAATGTTATTTTTGATCTGACTGTCAGTTTTCGTAGTAAGTACACACATTGATGATGCTTGTGTCTGGGAATCTCCTCTGACTCCCACACCCCCTCATACCCTCCCACCACCAGATCCTCCCATGGTTCAGACAGAAGGCCAACCACTCACGGAAACTCCAGTCTAAATGTCAGACAGACAAGGTTTCCTGCTCAAAATCAAGTTTCACATTGGGACTCGGAGTAACACCTGAAGAGGGCATCTCCGTCGCGACGGTTCTCCGGTGTTAATAGATCGTTTTGCAGTTACTTATGTTTGTGACTTTTGGATCCATTCACACTGTGCAATGTATTAGAGCTAACACTTTATATGGAAATGAGTCCCTTCAGATTTCAAGATCAGTTTGTGTTTGTTCTGACAGCTGAGGCTATGTGCTCCTGTTTGTGCATAGGTGCTCTCAGATTTTCCCATGACTTTTTTTGTCATATATATACATACATATACATATATATATATATATATATATATATTATATATATATATATATATATATATATATATATATATATATATATATATATATATATATATATATATATATATATATATATATATATATATATATATATATATATATATATATATATATATATATATATATATATATATATATATAATTACAGTATCACTCAGCAATGCTACAGTGCAGGTAAATATCTTTAAAGTAGTCTTGACAGTCGAGTGCGTTTCAAGATCAAGGATAGTGGTATGCATATTTACTTTATGTGGAATGGTTTTAGAAAATATTTGGTGATGTCATTATTGGTCTGACCTTTTCCTTACAATAAACTGAGTAAAACGCTTTGTAAAATTGGTTCACAAAAACGTGTTTTTACCTCAGTGTTGCAACGTGTACCTTGCCACCCTATCAACATTGCGGCAATCAGTTTGAATTCCATCAGTTTAATATAAATGAAGCTTGTGGGCTTGTGATTTAGTTATTGGTTAGGAATGTTGGCATTAGTACCATGGTAGTAAAGGGGGACATTCTTACAGAAGTATCTACCAACTGGTTACATAGTTTCATATTAAAACATTGTACCTATGAAACCCCTACATTAGCATATGAGTGAGCACATCTTTGTGGTCTCATACCAAGCTTGATTATGATGTGAAGTTCTCTGACTTTAGAACAGGCTGGCTTGACCATCCATCTAGGGCGAGATGCCAGCACTATCAGGCTGCGTGCTGTGTCCTTACTTAATCTATTTCAGTTAGAACATTTCGTTTATATAGTAGCTGCCACAACAATCGCTTGGTACAATGCTCCCTGTTTACTGAATTGACATTGTCCTTAAAGTCACCTCAGTTTCGTATTTGTCAGTACAATCACATAGGTAAAGTGCTATTCATACATTTCTGCTGTTTCAGTTGTCACTGTCCAAACATGAATTTAAGCTAAAACATTATCCAAGACCTCACTTTACTTCATACACTGACTCCCACTGACACTGCTTCCATTGCTTCAGTGGATACTTTATACGTATGCTAACTTCCATTGATACTTTGTACGTATACTCACTTCTGTTTATACTTTATACGTATACTCACTACCATTGATAATTTATGCGCATACTAACTTCCATTGATACTTTACATATACCTGTACTAACTTCCATTGTTATTTTATACATATACTCACTTCCATTGATACTTTATATGTATACTCATTTCCTCTGATACTTTCTCCCATTGACACTTTCTCCCATTGACACTTTCTCCACACATGCTCTTCAGGTGATACTTTATCCATATACTAAATTCCATTGATACTGCATCCATTCATGCACTTCTGTAGATACTTTATCCATATGGGGAGTCATCCATGGATATATATCTACTAACTTGAAACTTCTAATTGACACCTTTCTCCATATATTATACTTGAACTTCAGTTGACACTATCCATGCTTCAGTTAGTACTATCCATGCTTCAGTTAGTACTATCCATGCTTCAGTTAGTACTATCCATGCTTCAGTTAGTACTATCCATGCTTCAGTTAGTACTATCCATGCTTCAGTTAGTACTATCCATGCTTCAGTTAGTACTATCCATGCTTCAGTTAGTACTATCCATGCTTCAGTTAGTACTATCCATGCTTCAGTTAGTACTATCCATGCTTCAGTTAGTACTATCCATGCTTCAGTTAGTACTATTCGTATGTTCACTTCAGTTTATGTTTTATCCATCTGCACATTGTACTTGACATTATCTTACACATACTTCAGTTGATACGTTTCACTTTTCTTGTTCAATATCAAATAATGGAAAGTATGAAAAAAATTTGCAAAACAAACAAGGTACTGGAATAAAAATTGTGTTAAATCACATCTAAGGCATCTGTGTAATTATCTGACTATTAAATTTGTAAACAGAGATGCAGCAAACACTTAGTGTTTAGTGTGCAGCGCAAACACAACAAACAACTCAGTACACCAAAAATGTTCATTGCCAGAGTTTATGATGTGCATCATCTTATGACACAGAGGTTATAATGTGCATCATCTTGTAACACAGAGGTTATAATGTGCATCATCTTATGACACAGAGGTTATAATGTGCATCATCTTGTAACACAGAGGTTATAATGTGCATCATCTTATGACACAGAGGTTATAATGTGCTGCATCATCTTATAACACAGAGGTTATAATGTGCATCATCTTATAACACAGATTTCAGGACTGTCTAAAACTGACGTTGAAAATTAGTCATTATTAAATGTGTTAGTTTGTTTCTTGTATTTTTCAGCTGACAACTTCATTAAAAGCATCATAATACTTACATTTATGAAACGAATGAAATAAAAGTGTAGACCTGAGGCAGCTTGACCTCTGTCCAGTTCCAGGGAACATGTACCAAGTAACCAGTGACGACCAGACACCGTACCTGACCTGTGGACACACGCTGCAGTGATTACATGGGCTTGTTCAGTTACATAGGCTGTTAGTAGACGACCAAGTAACAGTTGGCTTGCTGCAAATGTAGCCCAAGACCACAGCTGCTGACTGGGTCTAATGGTAGCGAGTCACAGTGTGCATGCCATGGCATACATACATTCTTGTGTAGGAGGCTGGATGCACATGCTGTATCAGTAACCATCCCACTGTATTAGAATTGTTACATAGTTACTATCAAAATTTGGCACATTATCTATGTGTACATACACACAATTTATAAAATGTAATAACACTGCACGTATAACATATACGGATAACGTGTATGCAAAATACTTGTCATATTTTTTGTTTATTGAGCCTTTTTGGAGAAAAGAAAAGCATGCAATCGCATTTCTAATAAGGTGTTTATTGGTAAAACATGAAGTAACTTCTGGGAACCAAATGGCAAGGTTTAAAATACGAAACAAACATAGCATAGTCTCTATTTATGATAACGACACGGTTTCATGAAGTTGACCGTAAAACAATAGTGTTTATTCTTTATTAGCCATCTTGTTAAGAACAAACATATTTTACAACTTTATGGTATACGTTCGTATAACCAGATCTGAACCTGCCGTACTAATGCTAATTGTCATAATGTGGGATGTTTTTCCATATATGTAGTGCAGATCAAATGTGTGCTTTTTGATTGTGATAGCCATGATGGCATGAAGTGTAGAGCAGTCATATCAGGTGAAGCGGGTCGTCTTTGAAGCACTATTGTGGCTGTGCAGCATATTATGCTGTATTGAGCGGTGATCTAGAAAATGACCTATTAGTTTACGAAGTCTGCTCTGCACAATTATGATGAGTGAATAAATAGACCGCCCAGCCGGAAGTCAAGCTACAAGCTGCTTCATTCAGAACGCCTGTCGATACCAGGGAGATGTTTATCAGTAATAGTTGTCTGGCTGTGTCTGTGTGCAGTATTATACTGGGGTGAGGAGATGTGGGGGACGTTTATGTGTTGATCAGTTCGCACTGCCGCTCCAAAGGAGACGCACAGTCAGTGTTTGTCACATCATCCTATGCGTCTGCAGTGTGAGAAATTGCATTGCCTTTTACAAACACGTTCGTCTGCTTCGTCTTGAGGCTGAATGTGTGTTTCCTTCGTTTTTAATGGTTATTTTGTTTTGTACAACCCGTTTTTATTTTAAGTCATAAAATGTTGCCATTCATGCATTTGAGAGACTGCCGTTGTTGTAGGATTTTCTCGTTGATAAATCATAGATAGCGTTATTCGTTAATTTGAAAGACTGCTATAGGAATTCAGTTTCCCATATATAAAATCATATACTGTTGTTATTCAGGCATTTAATAGGCTAATAAAGGATAACAATTTTAAAGAGTCTGTACTTTAGGAGTTAACGTTCACAGTTGTCTATGCTAGAAATGATTGTGTACATTTCTCATTTCAGGAATAGGATTGGTCTGTTCGGGACAAATGCAGATCCGCTGAAATTCTCTCTAACTATACCATTGCTGCTATTCATACATGTTGACAGACTATCTGGGGAACAGTGTTTTCACAGAGTCTGTTTTTGTAGTTAGTCCTTAGTGCAAGAAATGTTTTTGTTAAATGATTGTATTTCTGCTAGCGCTGTCTATGGAGAACACCTGGGGTTTACGCCCAAGACCAGCATCTGACATTCCAGTGAAGTAACGCATCAACTTTCACTGTATAAAGCATCTGTTTTTGTACATTTTGGGATAGTGTAATCATAAAATCTTAAGTACTAATAATTGTGTAATTGGGTACTGCAACTGTAGCCAATTGTGTAATTGGGTACTGCAACTGTAGCCAATTGTGTAATTGGGTACTGCAACTGTAGCCAATTCAGATTTTGTTTGTTAACCCATTCATTGCCTTAACGTAGAGTATGAAATGTCAGAACGCTGATACAGTGAAGTGGTTGTTGACCTGACTAGTTGTAACTGGTGTTGCTTGAGGTGCTGGAGGCTGTAAGAAGACCACATCAAACTGTGGGTGACTGGCAGAGTGTCTCTGAGCTGTCACTGACCCCAGACAGTACCAGTCAGTGTGGGAATCACTGCTTCTTTCTAAGCACCAGCTGTGCACACCTACACCAAGAGACTTCTCAGAGTTCTCCATAGCACGGATCAAGTTTGTTCTTATTTCCCATAGATGCTAATACTAAATATACTTCATGAAAGTACTTTATGAAAGTGGTACATTTATCTGTTCTATCATTCAGTGGAGAGGTTTATTTTTTTGATAAAAATAACCGTAATTTGTCAGCCAAAAACAGGCAGGTTTAGTCTTCCCACACATCCAATCCTACCATCACTAGTGCATTCATGGGCTGCCAACACATCCAATCCTACCATCACTAGTGCATTCATGGGCTGCCAACACATCCAATCCTACCATCACTAGTGCATTCCTGGGCTGCCAACACATCCAATCCTACCATCACTAGTGCATTCATGGGCTGCCAACACATCCAATCCTACCATCACTAGTGCATTCATGGGCTGCCAACACATCCAATCCTACCATCACTAGTGCATTCATGGGCTGCCAACACATCCAATCCTACCATCACTAGTGCATTCCTGGGCTGCCAACACATCCAATCCTACCATCACTAGTGCATTCATGGGCTGCCAACACATCCAATCCTACCATCACTAGTGCATTCATGGGCTGCCAACACATCCAATCCTACCATCACTAGTGCATTCATGGGCTGCCAACCAACCAACCAGTAGAAATTAAAATATGTAACAACATGAGTATTATGGTCCTCAAATTCTCTTTTAAAATACTTTTCTAGAGTGCAAGAAGCCCTCAAAATGTGGTTTGGTTTCAACATCATCATCAGTTGATAATGAACATGTAAGTAAAATTGCGAACTTACTCCTGGGGTATTGCCACTCCTGTTAGTGTATTGCCACTCCTGTTAGTGTATTGCTACTCCTGTTAGTGTAATGGGTGGGGTTTCTACTATAACTCAACAGAGATAGGTCATGCACGGCAGCAATGTTGACCTGGTGTAAACCAAAACATTTTGTAACTGTATAGACCACAGATAGGCACTAGGTAAACAATGGAGAGTATGTCAAGCGACATAACTTATGCAAAACAGAACATAAGATATATAAAAGTCATGAAGGTCTATGGATTGCTTGATGTGCTGGAGTGGATTACAAACATACAGAGAGAAAAGCACAATGAATGGCAGTGATAACTCTATAATTACAGTACTTTGATTCTTATTTTATAGCCTGTAATTATAGGTGATGTGAACGAATTAAAAATACACCCCACTACTAACAATTTTGGGGAATAGTTATACTCGGAACATCATGCTAAGATTGATCATTACAATTGATTTTTCATTAGCGTATATTAGTAAATCTTGTTTCTCTCTTATATTCTGTAGTTATATTAGATTTGTTTAGACTAGTTAACCTGGTTATTATTTAGTTATCTGTGTGTGCAGGAATTATCCAATGCCTGCTTATTAACTGTGAGTATCAAGTTGACTGGATGAATATAACACTGGCTCGGCTATACAATGTACCAGGCTCAAGCCATTTCATCCTGCCTGTTATTAAACAGTGGCTAAGCGTTTTGTTGATTGCCGAACAGAACATCACCGTGAACGGTGCTGACTTTTTATGTTATATAACTTTGGCATTCATTAATTGGTGCAGCTAATTGCAGTAACCATTACTGGCAGTTAGAATCAGCAAACTACCTCAACAACCAGTCTGAATGCTCCGAGGCTAGACATATTATTAATATGAACGCAGGATAGCAACAAACAGTGTTTAGACCAACTGGGGTATACCATGCAATTTGGACTGTAGACAAAATGGGTGTACGCCAGACCAACTGGGGGTGGGGGTGGGGGGGTGCCCTTCACATTAGGTCTTCGTAGACCTTACAGTCATCATTCATTGGCAGACAGATAATGGAAGCATGTTGTTTCCGGTTGTGCTCAGCAAGGCCAGTCAGAGACATTTAGGCAAAGTTGTTTTTTCCAATTTGTGAGTCTTGAGAATTCCTGGGTGGAAATGGTGCGTATTTACAGCTGGTGATGCCATTAGAGGGCTCACAACCAGGGTCTCTCGTATGACATCACTTCATGTGAAAATTATGTTATTTTGTGGGGAAATGACATCATATGGCAGGAAACACGATTGGCATTGAAGAAACGTTTACCATGGTACTGCTGCCTGGCGGGACTATCAGTCATCTGTGGGTGGTGATATCTGTATGCAGCATCTTAGATAGAGCTACAAGAGCTCTGTATTCATTGAGGTATTACAACATGGTTAACTTGTTTTATTTTGTGTATATTGATTTCACCATCATAGTTATTCAGGGCATTCCCAACTACTTCTACGTATCTGTTAGCACAGTAACTAGGAACCATTACGCTAAAGGAGAGGAGACATAATTACTTGTTTCTGCGTGTAAATACAAATGTAACTTGATTCTAAGTTGCAGCCCTGGAAGCGCCATCTTTAACTATATGTTTTCTTCTCGTTCAGTTAGCAGGGTAGTATGCAGACTGAGTATTACTAACGCTGGTAACATGCTAGATTTTCTATAATCGTGAGGGATGCTAAAAAGGAGCATCCAACGGCAGATATAAGTCTATTGATAAGTTATTCATGCACTGTGATTGAAGCAAGGCGTTTGAGTACCCCCTGGAGAAAGTCTCAGTGTTGCATACTGAGCGTACAAGGGTGAGAATCAATGCAACCAGTGATTCTCCTGCTGGCATTTCTGCTCTTCATTTCTGCTCTTCATATCTTGCATTTGGCATACATTTGTGTGGACAACCACAGTTTCATTTACAATGATTTAAAATCAATACCTTTATGTGGGACAGACAACAGTTGCAGTGCACAGTGTGTGCTTCCAAGTCGCTTGTGCGAATGTCAAGTTAAATCTTATGTTAACTTGTTAATAATTTAATGTTTGTCTGAGTCTTTTCTTTCTACGAGCAGTTTTCTGGTTTATTGGCCCAGTGGGTGATTTCATTCATGTGTATTCATTCAGTGAATGACAAGCGTGATTGCAATCTGTATGTGGTCAGTATTGCATGGCTGATAACCACAGAGTGCTCAGAAATGTGAAAAACTAAAGGTGCTACTTTAGTGTAGCATGAATAAGAGCTGTCTAAACAGAAGATGGTTTTCCAGAAAGAAATCGGTGACTGATAAGCGATGCTGAGACTCGCTGAAATTCGTCATGTGTTGTCTTCCAGAATCTACACGCATCAAGCATTGCTTGATTGATGAGTTTACACCATTCTTGTTATCCTAGCAAAACATTGTTTTTGTTAACTTAGAAACCTACGTAAAAGGTGAAAAGGTATGTTCTTATATAGCGCAGGATCCAGTCCTTGGTACTGTTCAAAATGCTTTACACTTCACCCCCTGGCAGACGTGTTCATTCCAACGCCATTTCGACATCTTTGGGAAGCATTCAGCCATGCTGCAATTACTGCGCGAAGGCTGTTCGTTCAAATATCCTTACTCATTTATACAGCTGAGTGCACTGTGGCAACGTGGGATGAACGAAATTGTCGAAGCTTCGAAACGGCAGCAAGAAGATTCGAACCGGGGTTCTCGGGCCCACTTCATATGTATATTTGGTGTAATTTTGGAGACGGGTTGAAAATCTGATGATGTTTTCTTTTGTAGAATACAATTGCCTAGAGCCAACATAAACTTTAGTCATCTGTAAATCCTTGATGGCTGATCTGATATTCCCTAAACAGTTGATCACAGTTAAACTGGTAAGGTGTTTTTTTATGCATAGCGAGTGACAGTGAGTCCACAACAGGTTTTTTCCATTTCGCTGTGTGGGTTATTTTACTACCCCTGGCATAGACGTCAAGTAGAAGGGTCCAACGGCTTTTCCTGTTTAGTTTCTCTTTCGAAAGACCCATGCAATGTGGGGTGAATGAGATTGCCAGTCCGGCCTTTCACTACCGAGCTACCGCGCACCACAGACAAGTCGACTTGGAAAAAGGAAGCCGCAGTTTGAGGCATCTGGAGCAGTTATAAAACATGACACAGGTTGAAGCAGGCAGAGGTGTCCACAGTCACACCAGCCCTGTCACAGCAAAACATTTACATTGATAGATTGTGTGCGTGTTTATCAGTTGGCAGCATTCGTCAGTCACTCAAGGTGTATACAAATGTACAAACAAGGCAGTTGATGCTGTCACATCAGAATGTACAACAAAATTGATCAGGTCCTCTCATGGGCAGCGCTGACAGCCTGACATTGGCTTGAGGTTTGGCTAATGCAAGCACAGCCAAGATAGGCTTGCTTTGTACCTCTGTGCTAGTGTTCAGATTATGGTTTTTAAAAAGGTGAACATAGTCGGGCTCAGTGGTGTCATGATTAGAACATTGGACTCTCAATCGAAAGAATCCGGGTTTGAATCCTCTCAAGGCTCTTGCAATTTTGTTCATTCCACACTGCTATAGTTTGCTCAGCTGTACAAAAGTACCTGGCTATAGGCAGTGGTGGATATCTGAACGAATAGTCTTCGCGCAGTGATTGCAACGTGGCTGAATGCTTCCCAGTGTTGAGATGGCGTTGAAATGAACAGGTCTGCCAGGGGGTGAAGTGTTCAGCACTCTGAACAGTCCCAAGGACTGCATGCAGCGCTAAATAAGAACATACCTTTCCTAATAATTTTTAATGCACACAGCGTTTTTTACATACCTTGGTTCTTTCTTATTTTACTAGTAACAGTAAGCACAGTGTTGTAAGCAATGATATAGTTGGCATGGCTACAGCTAGTATTTTCCAAGAAGTCCTTGCTGCAGCATTTAGCCCAGACAGTACATCAACCAGTACAGACTTTGCCTGTCTAAACCCCACCTGTCAATGTAAATAGCTGACCACTCCTATGCCAAGGAGCAGCCACAGATTTCAACTTTGAGGTCAGTGACCCCCAGGTGATCCTGAGGTGACAGATGATTGCCTGTTAGAAAGATGTGTGCATCTGGTTATTTGTATGCTGTCTGCCAGGTGCTAATATTATTTTTAGCGGAACAGAAATATGGAAAAATAGTCAGACTGTGTCCTTGACCAGCGAGTTCCTAGGTGGCGGTGCTACTGTCTGGCATGGCAAAGTTTATAATAGCAGCATCGTCTGGCACTGTCATTCCAGTTGCACCTTTGTGCCACAAACTACTTGAAATCAATCAGCTCGGTATTTGTGATTATCCTGTAGACAATCTTTAGTATGAGCTAGACGAAAAAAATGCATGCCGGAGACCGGGATTTTTTTTGTCACAAGTTTGAGTTTGTTCCCAGGATGATCGAGTCGGCATCATTGGCTCATGACGGGTTAAGATCCTGCGCTCCTATTCACTGATGTGATCTGAACGATATTGTTTTGTTGTTTGAATTCAGAAATGAAAGTTGTCACGATAGTCGTAGTGTTTTTTGTTTTCTGAGTAAAAGTACTGCCAACAGTCAGCTTTTGTAGTTAGTTGCAAAGTCAAAATCTATTGGCTTGTGACGTAGTAAGTTAAAAGTTGAAAGAAAGAGAGCAACCACTCAATATTTTTTAAATGTTATACAATCTGTTGTTAAAAGTCTAACCAATTGGTTACATATTAGTATGACAGCATAACTATTTTTTTATTGAAACAGCTGGACAGAGATGTGTCATTTGTCCATTTTTAAGTGATATGTCCATGTTGCTGTGGGCCGTGGTTACCTGCTGTAATGCATAGGCCCACCTTGATGACCTTGTGAAGCACGCTGCCCTAAATTCTTAATAAAGGGAAGCAGAATTTAAGGTTAAGATTGTTCAAGTATGTCAATAATACAGTAAGTTGAAGGACTCACATTTTGAAGAGCAGGATTCCTGAGATACGAGTCATCTGAGGGTACAGTGACATCAATATTTATGTTAATGTTAGTTTAGTGGCTGAGGTTTCAGATAAAAATATACTAAGACTATTTACAGAGAAGAAGAACAAGTGTGTGCGTGTGTGTGTGCATGCGTGCATGTGTGCGTGCGTGCGTGCGTGCGTGCGTGCGTGCGTGCGTGCGTGCGTGCGTGCGTGCGTGTGTCATGTTGTAGGTTTGGACATGTTTGCCTGACTTGGCCAACCTCATCATTCTGAACTGTAGTCAGCACTACTGATCTGTGGACAAGAAGAAGCAGTTCTGATCTCTTATGTAAGAAAGTTCTAGTCTAGGTATGACGTTGCAAGGATTCATGATCAGCTTTCATGCAGTAGCTGAAGCATGACTGAATGATTCCCGGAACAATTGAATTGAATTAAATTGCCAAAGGATGCTTATGTTATTACAGAACAAGACTTGCCACATTACCCCACTATGCATTTGTACCACTGATTATCACAGTCACCAGTCACTACCCTTACATTAGGCATCGTAGTACCGTTGGGTTAAATGTATTAACATCAACCAGAACAAATTTGGTTGGGAAGAGTTAGGAGAGAAAAGTGCAAGGTGAAGCACTTAGTTTTCTGATAGTGTCACAAGGGACCTTCAGTCGAGAATACTTCTTTCTTTGAGTTAACAATTCACATGATGTCACAGACACTGGCGCCAACTTGCTGCGTCACTGACTCCCCCACAGTGAGGCGGCTTGTGTTCCTTCTAAAAAGGCACTACCACCCAGTGCTTGCTAGATAGCAGTGCTCACAGGAGTGGTAATTTCTTCGATTCCCTTTTTTGTTCTTCTGCAAGGTGATGCCCCCTACAATGTCAGATAAACGCACAAACATCATGTTTCCCTTATGAGTTGGGCACTTTAGACATGGGCAAGCCCAGGGCAGCAGATAATATTATAGTAAGTTGTCATCATGCCAATAGTTTGGCCACTGTACCCACACCAGCCAAACTTCCTGGCGTGAACCTTGCAAACGTGTGCCTGTTTACGGATGATATAAAAATATTGATGGATATACACTAAGCAAAAGCAGTGTCATTTAACACGAGACCCCCTTCTACGTGAAACTTTTAATCGACTGTATGCAACATTTGACAGCCCTGTAATCACCATGTGGCGCTTGAGCCACATGTAATGCAAAACTGCCTGCACATGCTTGAAGCTGGTACCCTTGTGAACTATGATAAAAAAACGTTGAATGGGTTTGCCCGTCTTGATCACAAGTTTGCCTACTTTCTCATTACCCGTATGGCCACTATATTGAACACATATCTATACGGATGGAATTGGCAGAATCACTGATTTACTGATTGCGATTTTTAGTGATCAGCAATGTGTTACTTTGTTTTTTAGCAGGAACCTTTCAGCAAAATATCTACATCTTTGATTGTTTATGGCAGTGGGGCGACAGGGTTTTACAAATGCACTGTGCATCGTGGATGAAGGGCACTCCACATTTGATTGTTTATGGCAGTGGGGCGACAGGGTTTTACAAATGCACTGTGCATCGTGGATGAAGGGCACTCCACAGCTCAAGGAGTCTTGCACTATGAGTTTACACCTAATCCTAAAGCACAGCTGGCAGAAATGGATTATCAGTCTATGCTCCCACTGAACTTTCTTGAGTAAAGCTTACATATTGAGTGTGTAGTCCAGAGCAAGGATTATTGAGATGACAAATATGGATTATCAATCATACGCTCTAATTCAACTCCCAAGGGTAAACCTTCTCAAAGATGAGTGTATTTGGCATGGCCGTTGGATGGCTGCCTCGTTGATTGGGACGTAAAAGAAAGAACCACTGAGGAAGATTATGTGCACCTCGACAGTGACTACCCTCAGTGTATCGAAACATTGGCTTGGTGATAATGTTCTGAAAAAGGTTGACTAGTTGAGTGAGACGTCACGAGGTCATCATATTCTAGCAACCACAACATACAAATTTGTCAGATAATAGAAATTTGCCCAAGTTCTGCAGACTACTAGGAAACTAGGAAACAAGGTGCTAGGAAATGACATGGGCCAGCGCCATGTTAGTACCAGTCTGGAGAATGCAGACTGCTAGCTACAATGGAATGGAATGTGAGTTGTAGGTGGCCTCCTGTTTAACTGGCCTGTGGCATGATCATAACATGACTGTCACTGATAATCACATGGTAACTCAAAACATCCCACAATGTCATTCTATCTAACACAGAGGCAAGTTGTATTTTGTGTCTGCTGGTAACTGGGGTTAACCCGCAGTATTTGCAGTAATTGGTGTATAGGAATGTGCATTAATAAATTGCAGTTGTTAAGTGAAATGTAGGGAGATTTGTAACCTCTATAGAGAGAACATATATACAACTAGGTATTGTGACCACTGCCATCTGTTTGTCAGTGCCCACAGCGTTCTGTATAAATATTTACAGATTACCTTTCAAAATCTGTCCATGGCAGCCATGTGTGTCAAATGGACTGAGCAAGTGTAAACTCTCACATCTGTCCGTTGACACAGGTGACACTTGACACTTGTGGCATGGTTGTCTTTACTGGATATATGACTAGTTATTTTTTTTGTACTCTGGAGAAACTGGTCTGTACTGGGTGTGGTATTGTGATGGCTGAATCACTTTTTCCTAGCAAGAAATGTCATGTTAAGCCCGTTTTGACTTTTAAGTCTTTCTGTCAGTTGGGGACACCTCCCCACAAGGATTAACATGTCCCACTTCCAGTTCTCAGGTCTTCCTGCCAGATGGGGATACCCTGGTTGAAGATTTCAGCTGTGTGGTGGTAGTGTGGTCCACTTTGGGTCTGTTCTAGTTGTGTACTTGGTGCAAGGTGTCAGTGAAACAGGAATTTTTATTTGCTTACCGTATTTATCCGATCCATTGAAACTAGTGAGCGCTGTTTTTCTGGTTGTTGACAATGAAGATGAATTCATGTAACAATGATAATAGAGTTTGCTTTTGATGCAAGTAGATATTCTGTAGTTGGATCGTTGTGGTGTGACCACTAATAAGATTACTGTATCAGCGTGACCACTGATGTGATCACCGTAGTGTGACCAAGGTGATGTGGTCACCATGACACCATGGTGACCACAATGACGTGACCACCGTGGTGTGATCGTGTTGTGATCAATGTGACGTGACCATCATGGTGTGAACTCTGTTCATGATGTTGTTTTAATTAGTTGCATTTCATATATAGGTTGTGTCTTAGTGGACTGCCCAGATTTGTCTGCCAGGGGATGCCTGTCTCTCTCACACTGACATCTAATGCAGACAGCGGAACATGAGCCTGGCTCCATGGACCAGCCAGCTGTAGCAAGTAGAGCACTTGTAATTGGCTTCATCTGTTATTACTTTCTCAATCAACCACAGCTAGGTCAACTCATCTTCAAAGATAAGTGTCTGTGGACTGAATGTGAATCCTCCAGGACCTCCTGCTGCATGGCTACAGTCGGATGTCCTGGCAAGAAAAGACCACCAATCATGTCATGTGGACTGAATGTGAATCCTCCAGGACCTCCTGCTGCATGGCTACAGTCGGATGTCCTGGCAAGAAAAGACCACCAATCATGTCATGTGGACTGAATGTGAATCCTCCAGGACCTCCTGCTGCATGGCTACAGTGGGATGTCCTGGCAAGAAAAGACCACCACTCATGTCATGTGCATGCCATTGTTGGTGGCGTTGAAAGCTACAAGTTGAGATAGCTCTCCCAGGCAGAGAGGTCCATCTGTTTGATATCAGGCCAAGCGTGATTCACACTTGATGCAGACATAAATAAGATAGGTGCCTGGTGTGGGACAGACTACAGACTTCTCTGTCTCACTCACAGAATACTTACATGTGTATATAAGAATTCTCACTCAGATTACAATGTCTGTAACCAGATCCGTGTTGTGGAATAATAGCATCTGTTTACACTGAACAACAGTGGTTTCTGAGCACTTCAGCAAAAAAATGTGTCAGTGCCTTCAGGATGGCGAATTATGGAGTGGTTCACCACTAGATGTCACTGTAGCGAACAAGTCCCGAATGTTGCTAGGTCTCGGTGCAGCTGGTTTCCAGTCATCTTGTATAGTTCATCAGTTGAAATATTTTAAAATCCAGGTTGCCATCATCAGTTACAGTGAACACAAAATGCTTTCCTTTTCCAAATCACTTGGTCCCTTCTACAAAGTCCTACAAGTATTTTGTGATATGTGAATTCTACCAACAATAGAGGATAGCCCATTTGTAGTTTACATATAATTTGGATTAAACCACAACTGATGAATAAGAAGCAATGTAATATGTAAATGGGCTGACATGGCAAACATGGAAATGTAATATATGAAACAAAATCTGTCAGTACATGCTGCATGTGTTAGCAGTGACATGTGTTAGCAGTGACATGTGTTAGCAGTGACATGTGTTAGCAGTGACGTTTGTTAGCAGTGACATGTAGGAAATCAATGTTTCATAACGAAAGTTGACACCCCTAGTAGCAAATTACAAGTGTGACTGATCTGGCAGATCTGTAAAAGTGTGTGAACACTGAGTAGAAGTCTCACCAGTTACCAGACTGGATGAAACCAACGTTTTATGATGACCGTTGACATCTCTAACATATTACAAGTGTGACTTATCATATCTGGCAGATGTAAATGTGTGTGACCACTGAGTGAACGGCTGCCCAGTTACTGGAACTGATAATGTTGAACTCGTTTGCTGGTCCAACCACTAATGCCTTCTCCTGTTTGTGTACACATTGTGTTGATTGGTAGCTGAGCTGTAATGTCCTTGCAACCACAAGGGGCATTTCTGTCACTTATCATTTGTGGATCTGTCTAGTAGGACACCTGGTATTGTGACTCTGATAATAATGCAAGCTTGTGCCATGACCTTATCACAAAGGCTCAAGACAACTATCTTAACATGCTTTGGAACTTTAACTTTGAAACGTGACTCTTTCATCAGATTCACTTGTACTATTTTCGGGTAGGAATGCCTGATCAAGTTTCTCCCATCAAAGCTGGCGGATGCCTTGACTGCAGCTAGATGTGGTTGTTTATTGAATGTTGCAGCTCTGAAATTTTCTCATTTTGTTCCATTTGAGATCAAAGCAACTGTGTCACAGGGTTAGCGTGGTAACATTTTCTACCTTAGTGAAATGGAACAGTAGGGTAGTATGTCTTACAATGCAAGTTCGTAAGTAGTAAAATATATATGTCAGAGTGTTGTATTTCAAACAAATTGCATAATCCAATGATGGACAAGAAGAATTAGGTTAGGTTCTGGAAGCTGGATGAAAATATCAAGTTCAACTCCACCGAGACATAAATTATAGGACATATCTGGTTGGTAAGATTAGGCTGCTGGGTGGTCTGATTCAGTGTTCCAGTACACATGCACTGGCTTGTGAAATCATTTATTTCTGTCACTTTTTACATAGTATCTTTCCAAAAACAGTTGACAATTCCAGTCAGTATGTTATGTTTTATATCGTACATAATTCATATTTACCACAGTGTTCACGGGGGGGGGGGGGCAGCCTACTTTGCCTCAGTCTACTCAGCTGCAAATGAGTATAAACACTGTTTGGAAAGTACCTGCGATGGACAAGTGTCCCGTCCAGGAGAGTCTTCGCACTATAGAAACCAGGTTTAAGCACTGGCCATATAAGCCTTCATGGCTTCCTAAGGCGTAATGCCTGGAGGATGACTTTACCTACCTACCTACAGTGTTCACTGTTGCAGTCTCACATTCCATCAATTATGCTGCATATGTTGGCAGATTCACTGAAATTTGATTTGGGGGTATATTACACAGTATTTCAAAACTCTCTTGTACACTTTGAACACAAACATGTACACTGGCTGGTGATATGGAATACAAACATTCTATGAGGTATCAGCTAGGCTTTGATGTAGACAAACATCACTAATGATACAAGGATGTCAAGACCATACAAAGATCATGGCTTGGAAGATGGGAGGATAACATAATTATAGATTATTGAAGCATCTAGACGCTAGTATATCTGTACTCATTTCATGATTGATGACCAAGCATCATGTCTAGGGGGGAGTATGAGCTTCCTGGATGGAGAGAAAGATGGACTACCATAAGAGTAAATAACAGATAGGAGGATGAAGCATGGCAGAAATATAACGTAATGCATACACTTAACTGTACATGTTTATATAATGATTATATTCTTATAGTAGTCAGTACAGCGTAGTATGGTGCTAGTCAGTCATTAGAAACAGTCTACAAACATAATGTGTATCATGTTTAAAAAGAAACAGACCCATGTATCAGTGAAGGGCCTACATGAAACGTGATCCACATCAAAGTCTCAGGCACTTAATTCCTACATGATGAACGCTGAGGTAAACTACAGATGCCTGCAAACCCTGGTCTGGGCCACAGCGCCATGTGTTACAGCCTCACAGGCTGGTCTAGGCCACAGTGCCATGTGTTACAGCCTCACAGGCTGGCCTATCAAAGCACTGGACATTTGATCTTGATGGTCTTCATGAATGCAGCCAAGGTGATGCCAGTATTCCAGTTATAAAACTCATGATGTAGTGCGATGTTAATCATTCAAGATGGCAGGATGTAGTAATACTGATAGTACCGATGGGTTCCTTTGATGTCGGAAGCTGGATCTGGAAAGGTGTATAGTCAGAACAGTCCAAGGTGTGTAGCAGTTCACGCATGAATTGACAACTAAGGCACTCGGTGGTGTGAAACTTTAAATAACACCTGTTTGCTATTTATGTTCAGTAACAAATTACTGGCATCCATTATGATATATATATATTGTACATAATAGAAAACAGATTTTTTTGTGGTGGCATGGTGCCATCTTCTGTGGTTTATGCTATGACTGGTTACTATGATTTTGGCAATTTTTGCTCACTGGTGTGGTTGTGGTAGTTTCTGCTGTGACTAGCTGTTGTGGTTTATGCTTTGAGTGGCTGCTGTGGTAGTGTTGCAGGCCTCAACATTAACACTAGCCCACTGGCCTGGTCCTTTTAAGGCCGTCGGGCCAGATTGGGCCACAAGTTTTCATATTTTGCTGGCCCAACAGGCCACCGCCATTTCGAATAATTTCTGCTACTATGTTCTGTTCGATAAGTGGTCGGACTTCTTCGGGACATAAGAGTTCCATGGTAAATAGTTAATAGGTACCGGTAGTGCCCATGCAGACCACTAGTGGCAGCACAAATTTCGTTCAGTTCAGTTTCGCTTACACCATGACCACGCTGGCTATGGCATGGCAGTACCACACGATTTCCGTAGATGGTCTTGCGTATATTTTAACTGTTGTTTAATTTGGTTGCGCCACGTAAAATAATCTTTTTAGCTGATATTATTTTACTTTATTAACATTAACATAGGGCAGTGTAGTTCATTAACATAATTTACTGACTGGTGAAACACCTCCGGAAAACGCTGAATAGTTCACAGTGTCTCACCACGCGTCACTGCTGCTCGCTATCGGGAAGAAATCTGGGTCAGTTAAACAGCTGAAAGAAAACTAAAACAAGCTAATTTACGGTGAAGTTTTTAATCAGTGTTTGAAGGAAACAATGATCATTCAAATTAATAAATCACTTGGCTCCACTCATGGAAGCACACGTGCAGCTTACATGAACATTAATTGGCAAATAGGAGCAGATCGGTGCCCATGCGAACGCAACAGCTGATGTCACATTTGGTCCAAACTTTGTCCAAACTTTGCACTGGCGATGCAAATGAATTAATTTATAACCAATTGGGAGAAACATTATATTCGTTATTATATTGTTATTTCGCTTCGTACTGATACACAGGCAGAAATCGTTTACGTTGACTCTATTGTTTCACAGTGATGTTGCAATTCATTTATTTGTGTCTACCGCGTTTGTCTACTGCATTTGCGTTCCGCGTTTGCAGTCCATAGCCGGCGTAAGTAGCATTTCCGCAATGGCCAATGACGATATTGTGTGTCGTGTATGTATCGCGATGTACAGGAATACTGGTGTATCATTCCTGCCATAGCTAATCAGTTGTTTTCGATGAACACAAGAATTAGCCAGAAAAATTTGCTAAATTTACATATAGGCCCTACATACATGAAACTACTGTGACGCACAGCACGCAATCTATGTTTTATAATTATATCCAAGAAGATACCCGGGCCAGTAACTTTTGTGGGGGGACCAGTAACTTATCGAATTCACTGGGCCACTGGCTACAAAAGCTTAACGTCAAGGCCTGTGTAGTAGAGTTGTGGTATTTGGTTGCTACTGTGGCAATAGCTGCTGACAAACCCTGATTTGCAGTCAGTTTGGTCACTACTCTGACCAAATATATTGATTTGTATCTACTGGAAAGGTCGATTCAATTGGCTAATTTCTAAATTGCATTTCGTGTGAATCCCCAATCCGTCATGTTTCCTTTGGTTTCCGTGTCGTTTGTAATTATCAGTGTCTGAATGTCTCGCCAGGAACATGGGCTGAAGGATGTCTGAGTTGGAGTCTTGTGTTGTGGAGAATCTGTGTCACATCTATGTGCAGGGTTCACGTAGAATAAACCCAGGATGCAAGAAACATTCTGTTTAATTCCAACAAAATAGTACATTGGCTTCAAAATCCTTTTTGAGTTCCCCTTACTTCCTAGAATCTCTCTATCTTGGGGGGAGGGATTTGCATGTGAAAAAACTGAGTACAACTGCTGAATTAGAAATAGGAAGTATATATTAATATGTGTAGATATTTCTTTAGTAGACAAATATAGTATATCTGGCCTGGTTCAGATCTGAACTCTCCTCTGTGTCATTAAGACAAGTAGAAATAAGAATGTAACAAGAAAGTAAGTTGCGAAACTCTCAGAATTACATGTCTTTGGTCTGTCTTCACTTAGTTTGGTCTGTCTTCACTTAGTTTGGTATGTCTACACTTAGTTTGGTCTGTATTTCACTTTTACAAACAATAACAACTAAATCTATTTGAACATTTAATAAAGCAATATCAGTGTGCCCTCAAAATAAGATAAAACAGCCACCTATGTGTTTAGACTGTTCAGTTCACTGAATGAATATTTGTCTTTGCAGACATATCGATCGACTGGTCTGATCATGCCCTCTGGTGGCCCGGTGAGGGTATTTGGCTGCTGCGGACGCGGTCAACAGTGGACCAGTATGGAGTTCAGGCCGATACGCAGCTACAGTTCACGCCAATGCACAAGTTGCTGCGTGTGCAGCTGCCTGACCTTCAGGTGCTTGACCTTCGTATCAACTTCTCGGCCAACGTCTTTCGGGTCGTCAACAAGCTCTGCAAAGAACTCGGTGAGTCGCTTGTCTGACGTACAGCTGAACCTGCCCACAGACAGACATGGTTCCGTTATAGACGATCTCTGATTTGTTGCATCATTTACTAATTCATTAATCTTAGTCCATTACCATTATCACGATATTTGTTATTATAGTTGTATGTATGGTAATATATGTTTTTCTTGTGTGTCCATATGTAGAATACATATTTTTTGGCTCATCAGTGGTTCAGTAACAAAATCTTTTATAATAGTTAACTTTTATTTCTCCTAGTTCACCACAGTATGTAGTGACATCTATAAAAGAGAAGTTAAACATATCACGTATTAGGATATGTCATTCCAAGTGTTTTCGCTGTGATACCGTTTTTATATGAATCCTTTCATTTGTTTTCTTCTGTCTTCTTCCATTCATAAAAAATCACTTGTCAAATCATATTTCATTCAAATTAGGCATCTGTCTTGACTGAGAATAAAGTGGACGCCCTTCATTTTACTTTAATGTATGCGGCCACCTGCCAGTTCCATATCTGACTGAGTTTCATTCAGATGCAGAGGGGCCATCTAGTTTTACCATCACAGGCAATAAAGTAAAAAAAATAAGAAATGCCTTTTTAAAAAGGCTAGCTTTACATGTGAATGGTGGATTCTAATTAGGATAACAAATTGCCCTCATTCAATTGCAAAGCCAGCCTTTGTGTAAAAGGCATTTCTCATTTACATGACATGGTTGAAGTACACATGTAACTAGATAAGGTGCTGTAGTGCCAAAATGACAATCAACTGCTAAAATCGGACTGAACATCTGTTGGCAGTATTGATACAATGTCAAGTTGTTGTGTTTCTTGCTGGCTTTCCATTGGCTGGCCTCCAGCAAGTCGTGTGATGTTCCCTTCCATAGAACTAGGCAGGGGTTCCCTGAAATGTGGATATGCATTGAATAGCACTTTAACTGCAGTGGGATGATAACATTACAGTTCCCTCCTCAACCCATCACGAATCAGGTTGGTATTCATATATGTAGTGCACGAATAGTTTAAACTTGTAATGTGTGCAGTCAGTTTAAAGATACTTAATCAATTCGGGTTTCTGCTTGTCTCATTTCAAATAAATTTAGCAAAAAACAAACCTACCTAGTATCCACTGCAACATGCTAGCTCTTTTGTATGAAATCATCAGACAAATATTAAATTAGTTAATGCTTGTTCAAGATTCAAGGGCCGCTGTAGCAGCAAATTAAGGGGACATGTCAGTGCGTGAAAATTGTCACATTTCAACCATGATATGAGTATCTGTCGACACTTCTGTTATCACAAACAATGAGGAAATGTTACCTAATAAATTTTTTTTACTACAACACTTATGACACTGAAATTTGGCATATATATCAATGCGTCTTACATGTAGGCAACTATGTACAGTTTGGAATTATGATTGGTGAAGGGTTTGTGTCAAAAATACACTGCCAATTTAGGCTGTCATTCAACTTTTGCATAATTCATTCACGGTGGTGTAGCATATGTAATTTGTTGATGTTAACCAAAATCCCCCATAAAGTCAACAGTGACACTGTCATGCTTCTACGTATGTCATTTATTTCTTTGGTAATTTTACATTTTGTGGCAATTTTTTCACATTTTTTGGCAATTTTTTCACATTTTTTTTATCTTGTAACATAACCAAGTAAATAAAAATCTAAAAATGTTATTGATCTGGAATGTTATATAGTATTTCAACCACAATATGTGAAGAAATGGGTAATTTATCTTAAAAACTACTACTGAAACCTCAAAATTCAAGACAAGCATATAATAGCCACCCCAGCTACCTTAATAAAAATATTGTACTTTTGTTCAAATCAACAACAAAATTTACTTTCATTATTAGATCGGGTAACTTTCATTATTAGATCAGGTAAACTGCAAAAGGGGGAATAGTCTTATATTTAAAGTAGGAAAAATGTTGCCTTTCTTTGCCAGATTTTGACTAGATCCAATCAAAAATAATTTAATACAATAATAGTTTGTCCAATGTGACATGTGAAGTATGACAAGAAGATTGACCTCTGCTACTGCTACTAGCAAGATATGTGACACAGATTACATCACATCATGCGCTGACTCATAAATTGTGTCGTGATCCTGGGAAGATGGCACTTTTGTTGACCTTTGTGCTTCAACAAATGTTCTTTGTGTTGCCTAAACAGTTTATATTTAACCTTAACTGTTTTATCTGTTTAAGTGATCTGCATTTTATAAATGGGTACAATGTTCAGATGTTTTATCTTGGACTGTAGGGAGTGTTTAGGCCTGAAGTCATACCTGTGGGGTATTGTGGATCTTATCTTCACTATGTGGCTAAAAAATACTGTCTAAGCAGTTAACCAGGAGTAAAGCAGCAAGCACTAACATGTCTTTGCAATATAATTGAAGTGGAATCGCAGAGATTGTTCATTTTTTTTATTATGTCAATAGAACTGTCTGATGACTCATGACATTCAAGTGAATCCTGCATGAGAAGTGTCAACATCTGGTTGGGAGTGGTTGTCTGGTGCGTGGGTTCAGCTAAGAGTTCTCAGAAAGTGCCAACACATCAGATGTTCTCAATGTGCCCTTGATAAGTCTGACGAAAAAGAGACCAGTGCTCTTGCACTTATAGTTTGTAACTAGAATTTCTAAAACAAATAACACAGAACTTTCCTTGTACTGAAGTTATAGCCAGCAATTAGAATGTCCAGAAAACAGCATTTCTGTTGTAAAGAACTTACAACTTCATTGTAGATCTTTACAAAAAGCATAACACTTCATACCATTGCTCTTGTATGAACTTAGATAGCCTGTATAGAAGACCTCAGAAAGACATTTACTATTGCTGCTGTTCCATTGGTTTTGCATTGAAGTAATCTGCATTGAAAACGTCAGAAAGAAAGGGACCACCGATGTTGTGTTTTGACAGGTGCCCCTTCACACCTGTTTTGGCACCCTGACAAAACATGGGTGATTACACACCTTGTAGGTGGGGGAGGAGGGGCTGCTAGGGGTTATCTCAAAAGTCTTGGAAATGTTTCAATAATGGACCTTGTCTTAGGTTAAGGTATAACTCATTTGTGTAAATGAAGAGTTATTTTATTTACAAAAACATACCTGTAGTGGTTAAATGTTTGTTGTTAGGAATATAAATTCAGTGTTGCAGTGCCATAACATCTGTCAAAGTGCTGTGAGAAACAAACGTAACGAGAAAAGCTGGGAATCAAAATAAACTTGAACAAGCAGCTGTGGCAGAGAGTTAGGCAACTACTGTTTGCGCTCCATTGCCCAAAGTGCCACCAGGGCCATCAGGCGGTTCATACGTTATACAGCAGCACTCAGTCTGTCGGAACCTTTGTAATGTGATAGCTTTGGACACCTACAAAAACAGCATAAATAGAATTAGGGTTCTCCCTGTCCTTGGTTTGCAAGCGCCCAAGATATGTGATGAATGGGCTCCATAAAGGTAGTCTGTGATGGCGGTTTGTGCTATTATGGAAATGATATGTTGCCAGTGCTCCACATACCTGACACTGAGGTGGTTGGTCTCTTGTTTATTAGTGCAGAGGTCAGAGTGAGAAGATCGCATTCTATGCTGAAAGTTGCCCACACATCGCAGCCTCAATGAATACGGGCCATTTTTGGGAAAGATACAAAAGTACAACGAGCAAACCTTAAATAATCAGAATTTTACCACAGAAGTCTGATTTTTTTACCACACTTAAAGTTTATTTCCATCAACTTTCTAGACCTCTACATGCATTATTTTAACTTGTTGATGTTGTTGCAATGACTATATGTTTTTGTGGGTAGCTTTGACACTCGTCCTGCGATGCTTTCTCATGAGTATCACATCGCACTAGTATTCACGAGTGACTGTGAATCTAATTGCAGGCATTAGACACCCGGAGGAGCTGTCCCTGGCCCGCAAACTAGACTGGGAAAGTCTGAAGAAGAACAAAGGCATTTCGGCTACAAGGAAGCATCGGCCGGCGGGGTTGAACCAGTCGAATGGGAGCCTGGATCACAGTAGCACCTACAGTCCCAATCGCACGCCTGCCAGTCCTTGCACCCCACAGGTAAGCACACCTGGCTGGCCATAGGCAATTCATTCACTTACAGCTAGCTCAGGTAACTTCTTGCAGGTAATGTGTCGTCCTGTTAGGTGGCCCTGTCAAGTTACCGTTATCTGTGTAGGCAGCTTTAACATGGCTGGTGCCATAGTGATGTATTCAACAGCTGGACTAGAGGACAGTTGCTACAGTTAGACAGTTTTAGAAAGAAAAACTTTATGAATGATTTAGAGACGTGTAATCTATGATGTTTGTAACTCTATTCCTGTCCTTGTGTGCGTGTTCTCTGGGCCCGGGGCCAACTTCACTAAGTCCAAAGAGCATCAGAATCCACATTTATCTGTTAAGAGCCAAAAATAGAAGTAACTTTTTTTGTTTCAATCATCCTTCGAAAACAACCACAGTCGTTCTCACGCTGAGTGGCTGACTTTTTAACAGTTGGAAGCTGCATCTTTGCACGTCAGACCTTCCTCTCTAAATATACGCCTATGTACATCACCTATGTTTGTCTACTGTTCTGACTACTGCCAGCAACCACGTCATAACTTATTGCCCATGAGAACTTTGTTCATTTTATATAATTTTATCAGAGATTAGTTAAACAGTGGTGGAAATTGTATATACATTTGTGCAATAAATGCAAAGTTGTTGAATGTTTTACCAGAGATCCTGATTCGTTGACGAATGAACTGGTTTCCAGGAGATGAAATGTGAAATGTCTTGTCATAAGAACTGTATAATACTATGCTAGACATGCAGCTATCCTCATGTAGACCCGCCATCAACTCTTGTAGACCTGCCATCAACTCTTGTAGACCCGCCATCAACTCTTGTAGACTCGCCATCAACTCTTGTAGACCCGCCATCAACTCTTGTAGACCCGCCATCAACTCTTGTAGACCCGCCATCAACTCTTGTAGACCCGCCATCAACTCTTGTAGACCCGCCATCAACTCTTGTAGACCCGCCATCAACTCTTGTAGACCCGCCATCAACTCTTGTAGACCCGCCATCAACTCTTGTAGACCCGCCATCAACTCTTGTAGACCCGCCATCAACTCTTGTAGACCCGCCATCAACTCTTGTAGACCCGCCATCAACTCTTGTAGACCCGCCATCAACTCTTGTAGACCCACCATCAACTCTTGTAGACCCGCCATCAACTCTTGTAGACCCGCCATCAACTCTTGTAGACTCGCCATCAACTCTTGTAGACCCGCCATCAACTCTTGTAGACCCGCCATCAACTCTTGTAGACCCGCCATCAACTCTTGTAGACCCGCCATCAACTCTTGTAGACTCGCCATCAACTCTTGAACCCGGACTGTTCACTGAGTAAACCGTTTTGCATGTGTAAAACAAAGCTTTTGTAGTGTGTGATCCTATGACTGTACATGTTTGTAGGGGACATTATTGCGGACGCCGAGCAGTCCGTACAGCTTTGGCACCCTGTCGTCCAACTCTCCTATGATGCACAATGGGACTCTGTCTCCCGGCTCCATGCAGAGTCTGTCGTTCGAGGGGGCTGCGGACACCACCCTGGCCAACAGCCCTCCTGTCTCGGTGAGGGAGGCCTTGCTCATGTTGTACAAGCCCAAGAACTACCAGGAGAAGGCACGCATCAATGCCGGGTAAGCTCTTTGATACAGGATACTCACCTCATAGCTTGTGTTATAGGTACAAAATCTGATCGTTTTTATTGCAAAATCATGTTATATAGTATAAAATGTATATTCTAGCACATTCGATGTGGTTATATATAGACAGCACTCAGATGAGCCGTGTAGCTACAATTGTTACTCATATACAAACATTTAACAAAATAAGTATATTTCCATATTACAGGCAGACTTGGGAGTAATAAATAACTGAAATATGAACAACCTGGCAATCCTGGTCTGCCTATTAGGCTGCCACCATTGAACATGGCTATCCTGGTCTACCTATTAGGCTGCCACCATTGAACATGGCTATCCTGGTCTGCCTATTACGCTGCCACCATTGAACATGGCTATCCTGGTCTACCTATTACACTGCCACCATTGAACATGGCTATCCTGGTCTACCTATTACGCTGCCACCATTGAACATGGCTATCCTGGTCTACCTATTACGCTGCCACCATTGAACATGGCTATCCTGGTCTACCTATTACGCTGCCACCATTGAACATGGCTATCCTGGTCTACCTATTAAGCTGCCACCATTGAACATGGCTATCCTGGTCTACCTATTACACTGCCACCATTGAACATGCAATATATAAACATGCGATTCAACTCGGTTCATTCAAATTTAAAAAAAATGGTGGCTCATTAAAACACATTCAGACTGTTAGAATAGATGTAGTTTGTACTGTATAAAATGATTTTATAATAAAACCGATCAGACAGTGTATCTTGAAAGTGAACGCCACTGTTTACATGGCCTTTAATGAGACAACAGACACGGGCGGATGTGTACATTTGTACTACACAGCTGCTGCAGAATCAACAAGTGTGTAAGCGCACAGTGGATATAGTCACATGACATTGATTGACCACTTGTCAGTTTAATGAAGCGTGGTGTTACTAATGTCCATTAGGAATCATGGCACAGTACTGTACATCATTTAATGTGTCCCGTAAATCACATCAAGTAGATGAGGTGGTTTACTTGTCACATGATGAATCATGACAACTTCCTGCCATTAATACTCCGTGCACTGGTAGGCAATGTTGTTAGTATCCATGGTACGAGTAATGTAGTTATTTACTCATTTATACTCTGATACATATTCACTCGTATTTTATTGATGTCCTATGTAGCACTTGATGTGTACCATAGTATATCTGCTCACTGCTCATAGGTGAATAAACTGAAACTCCATTGCAGTATTGCCACCCTGTCAGTGCAGCATATTGAAACATTGAAACAGCGCACTTTGTATGAGATGAAAATAACTGTTTACCCAGTTGAAGCCCAACAGCCATGTGATGTGCCGGAGGTATTTACATTGTGCACTAAAATTCCCACCTCGTTCTCCTAACCTTAAGTTGCCATTTCTGTGAACTGTGTGCAGAGAGACCATAATTTTTTTACGTAAATAAACTATCATTGAAGGTGTGACAATAGTTGGCACAACTGGTGACTTTCTGACATTTTGAGATCGACAGAAACATGACGGAGATGAAATTGGTTAAGAGTGTTTGGTTTGTAGATGGCTGGACTCGTCCCAGTCGCTGTCGGAACAAGGCGTGCAGGAGAACAGTCTCGTGCTGCTTAGATTCAAATACTACAACTTCTATGACCTCAACCCAAAGGTGGGTAGCAAGTATGTTGTGGGATACTGTGGCGTTGCGGTTAGAACATCGGACTCTTCAGCGAGAGAACCCGGGTTCGAATCCTCTTGCTGCCGTTTCAAAGCTTTGGAAATTTTTTCCACACCATGTTGCCACAGTTCACTCAGCTGTATAAGTGAGCACCTGGCTATAGACTGGTGGATATTTGAACGAATAGTCTTCCAGTAGAAGTCGAGATGGCGTTGGAACAAACATGTCTGCCAGGGGTGAAGTGTAAAGTGTGTTCAGCTGTCCCGAGGACTGGATACTGCGCTGTGTAAGAAAGTACTGTATGTTTCCGTGTATAATACGCCCCCACGTATAATACGCACCCTGACTTTTGCTAAATTCTGATAGAATTTCTATATTACCATGTATAATACGCAACCCAACTTTTGACATTGACCCCTGATTTCCCCAATTCTGATAGTTTGCTTGAAACATGACTCAGGGTTGGCCAGCTCGTCGCATGCGACAATATATCGCCTCATCAGTCATGTAAACCCTACGTAACTTGCATTTTAGCTTGACCATTGCGCAACTGATTAAATCTGCGCTTGCTAGAACTTACTTTGCTCTCAGTTTTAAATTAACACCAAGCTCTATTCTGATATGTTACACACACACTTTCTACTGCGAAACATACATACTGTACAATCGTCTATTTGCTTTCACAACTTTAAACATGGAGTCGCACTGGCTGACCCAGTCACCAATCATGATGCCTTGGTGCTCAGGGAGCAACACATATGAGCGTATCAACCCGACGCCGTCCACACATTTCTGCGTTATTTCAATTCCATATCTGGTCGGAGAAATTTTTTTTAGCTCTATCACCATGTATAATACGCACCCGGACTTTTAAGTAAAAATGCATATTATACACGGAAAACTTAAGGAACCTTTAGACCTTTCAGTTCTGAACTCTCATCAGTATCAAGTGAAATGTTTCTCACAGTCAGTTCAGTGGCCTGTCACACTGGTGAGGCAGGGTTTGCCTGCAGGTCAATTGTTGATGAGTTCTGTTGACATATTTGATGGTTTATTACTGTCCCAAATGACACCAATGGTTATTGTCATAACACGACATCAAAGGTACATGCTGCGTGTCGGTGATTCACAGTAGTGTAGTCATAAACATAAATGCTAACTGTGTCAACAAAATGGTAATTGTGACATACTGGCCTCTGGTCTAAGGAACCAAACAGCCAAATTGAACATGTGCTAAAAATTACTTTGTTTTGTACGTATGCATGTTTAATTGCTTTTGGTGGATTTGTTTTGTATAAAACATGCATAATCAGATTGACTTTACTTTAATTTTGACTTGCATTTATGTTGTGATGTTCCAAAGTAGTAGACATTTACATCCAAGTTTACTAGGTCCTACCAGGTGGCACAGGGGAATTTTAGATGTTCATGTAAGTTTCAAGACAAGGGTTTTCGACCCACCTGGCCACTACATCATGATATATCTGGCACATTGAAAAGTTATTGTAACATCTCTTGTATCTGTATGCTTTCAGTATGACTATGTTCGCATTAACCAGTTGTACGAACAAGCCAAGTGGTCACTGTTGGCAGAGGAACTCGATTGCACTGAAGAGGAGATGATGATGTTTGCAGCACTGCAGGTAGGTGGCGCTAGTAGACCTGAGTTTGCACAAAGGTACTAGTGTGTTCAAAAAGGTCCTTCCTCAATTCAATTGTTGCTTGTATTGTTTCAGAATCACTCGTTTTGTTTCAGAATCATTTCACGAAAATTTTAGTATATTGATTATGACAGGATAGCTCATTTGTAGAAATTTGCTATTTAGTTTCGATGAATTCCTTGGACAAACTAATCCTTGGACAAAATATTTTAGACCCGATCTGGTCTAATTTCAGTGAACAAAATGGCAAAAGTGGTCCAGTTCTATATACAGAAGGCTAATTACGTTTTCACAAATGACCCAATCTAATGATTGAAGTCAGTTGTTTTGATGATTTTAACAAAAGTTTTTATTTGATATTAAATCTGCTGCATATAATAATACTTAAACTATTCAAACACATTAGTGATCTGAACGTCAGTGAAACTGATACACAATGGGATGGATTAATTGATGAGGATATCATTAATAAGTAGCACCCTGATATCACCAGCAGACTATAGTTGGTGTATGAAGACCTCCACTTGACATCTGATGTGTTCTTTCAGTTGCAAGTTCAGCAGCAGGGTGTCATGCTACAGCCAGACTCCATCAATAGCCAGGGTGAGGACGACGTTGACGCGGCCCTTAATGACCTTCAGGTGTCCTTGGAAGGCTCGTCTCTGTCGAGTCCAGGTGACATCATGAACATACCGGAACTGCAGGATTACCTACGCTTCTACAAGTACGTTGCATTTGTCAAACCTGTTTTCATAATCATCATGTGGTGCCGTCTCCTCGCAGAAAGCCGGCTACCGTGGGTCACCGCTCCTGTCTGTGTTATGCCGTTCTGATCAGATCATCTTACTTCATGTTCCCTGTTCATGCCTTGATGTAGTCTGTCCATGTGGCTCTTGATCTTCCGTTGAACCCTGTAGTTTTTCCTCTGCACACAGGATTAGTTAACCAAACAATCTTAGGCTAAAATGGCATCTTTTAGCAATGCAATGTTACCTGTTGGAAGTGTGCTGACATATTTCCTGTTTTCTTGCTGTTTACACAGTAAGAAAATGTTATAAAATTCTAGGAATATGGTGGGTCAAATGAGATATGTAAACTGTGATGGTTATGTTGAGAGAACTTGCTAGTTGCAGTGTTGAAAACTGCTTAAAAAAATTTGATGCTTAAATTTCAGACCAAAGAAGTTCACGATCAAGACCTACAAAAAATATCTGTTCACCTTCAAGGACACCACTTTGACGATGTGTCGCAACCCAGAGAGCAAGGATGCCCCTCTGATGACAGTCAACCTCAGAGGTAACGTCTGTCAAGCTACAGTCGTAGGGTCTGTAGGAGTCACCAACCTTAGCTTATCATTATTTAAAATAAGTTTTTTTTTAAGTTGTTATATTTGATCTCACTTTATATGAAAGTGCAGGTAGCTAGATGTAAATATATTAATACTATGGTAAATATTAGTTACATATTTGATAATTTTACAGAAACAGTTTGTGTCATCATCCACTGAGTCCAATAATAGTTTAGTCAATACAGAAACAAATCAACTGCTTTTTTCTGTATTACCCATTATAGTGTTATTACGTTAGAAATTTGCAAAAGTGACCTGAGTGACTCAGTGGCTGGACAACTATGATTGAGTACGTCTTACCACAGCCACCGTCAGGTTATGACTGAGTCATCCCTGTGTCACATACTTACAAACTGTCTCTTGTCATTTACAGGCTGTGAAGTGACTCCTGAAGTGAACATTTCGGCTCAGAAGTACATCATTAAAATGTTCATACCGATGCAAGACAGTTTGTCTGAAGTGTGGATCAGAGCTGAGTCGGTGAGCTTTTATGCGATCACTTTTATTGTAAATCTTGGAATTTAAGGTTTACAGTTTGGTTGAAAAAAATAAAGAGGTTCAGCTGAAAAACAGACTTGGTAAACACAGTCGTGGAGTCTGATGTGCTTGTTATTTTAGGTTCCTCTGCTCTTGTCTAGAGAATTGCCCCTTATGAATTTGATGCAGTTATAACATGTGCCTGGTTGACTTTACGTTAGCAAAACAAAGACAGTAGTTGGTTTAAAACATGGCGAAGCATGAATGAATTTATTGGATTCTTGGATGCTCGAAAGTTAGGGTGTACAAAGTATACTACCAGTACAATTATCGTCTGGACATACCAACAGACGTACAGCCAGCAGTGACACATACCACATACTATGGTGTGCTGCCTGTCATCCTGTTTGATGCTGTCTTCAGGAGGACCAGTATGCCAAGTGGATGGCAGCGTGTCGTCTCGCGTCAAAGGGCAAGACAATGGCCGACAGCTCGTATGACATGGAGGTGAAGTCCATCCTGACCTTCCTGAACATGCAACGTCCAGTGTCAGTTGACCAGGTGGATGGCAGTAACATTGACGTCCACCCTGAAGAGCTCATAGCACCACGCTTCATGAGGAAACACAAAACTAAACAGGTGCGTAAACTGCTCAGCCTGTTCTCATGTCTGAGATGGACGGTTGCCGCTGCAGCTCTGGGCCATGCAGCAGATAGTTGTTGGATATCTTCAAGTTGTTTTGTGGCTATTTTCTTCTGTGTGTATGCAAAAATCCATTTGTTACTGTGTTGCGTTGTACAACCTACCAACTTGTTACCATTTGTTTTACCATGATTATGTTACTTTCTGTTAAGTTTTCATGAATGTCCAAACTCTGCAGTGCAGCTATAATTGATCCTTGCTATAACTAACTGAAACTAAAATTGCTATCCATATAAATCATCGCTAAAATGGCCATTCAGATTTGTTTAAGAACCGCTCATTCTTCTTTGGATCTGGAGGGTTTGTGACGAAGATAAATGGTATCTAAGAAACTATAGGTGTATATGGATGACTGATGTTTGCAGCCAACTACTTGAGTCTCACATGCCATGTTGTCCCACTCTACAGATCTCTCACAGAATACTGGAGGCCCACAGCAATCTGCGAGACATGGCCCTGCTTGATGCCAAGATGAATTACATCAAGGCGTGGCAGGCCCTGCCTGAGTACGGCACCACCTACTTCCTGGTGAAGATGAAGGGCAGCAAGAAAGAGGTACAGCACTACACAGTACTTCACAACACATCCCAGGACAACAAAACACAGAACAGTACAACACAGAACAGTACAACACATCACAGGACAACACAGAACAGTACAACACAGAACAGTACAACACATCACAGGACAACACAGAACAGTACAACACTTTACAATGCAACACTTTACAATGCAACACTGTTTTAACCTGTGTAATAATTGTTCACAGTTTATTTGTGACAAAAACCTTCTTTTGAATCTAGTGTTGACATATTATGATGGAACGCCATAACATAACCTGAACACTCTTTGAAATGTACATAATACAGGTTATGTTTGTTGATTAATTAATGATTGTTAACAATTATTGTAAAACTATATTGCCAACAGCTGGTATTCACATCTAATGTGAAGTCAGTATGAAGACCGTAAAGCATGATATCAAATGGCCAATACGACTATTTTTTAAATGTTCTGTAGCTGTATCTTATATCGTAATAATAAATTATAAGATAAAACTAACCCTGAATAGACCCAGTTACTGAGAACAAAACCAGTAGATCACCCTACATTCCATTAGACTCTGTACTATTGTAAGTGCAGCCAAATGTGTGCTCTGGCATCAATGACAAATGTAATGTTTGATCTCCCTGTGTGTCCACAGGAACTGCTGGGCGTTACGTCGAACCGCATGCTTCTGATGGACATGAACTCTGGGGACACGGTGAAGACGTGGCGCTTCCAAAACATGCAGTCATGGAGTGTCAACTGGGAGATTAAACAGGTGCAGGTGTGCTTTGAGGACAAGGTGGCTTTCCACTGCCTCACTGCAGACTGCAAGGTCGTGCACGAGTTCATCGGCGGCTACATCTTCCTATCGATGCGCTCCGGCGACAAGAGTCAGACACTCAACGAGGAGATGTTTCACAAGCTCACCGGGGGTTGGGTATAGGAGCCCTTCTGGGCGGGTGTAGGAACCCTTCTGGGCGGGTGTGGGATGCTGCTGCAATGATTGGTCATTTCACAAGTTGGTCCATGCCATTCATGTTGTCATACACGTGCGTTGACTCTGCACGTCTAAACGGTCAGCTCCGACTGTTGGTGTAAGGTCAGTGCTGCTGCGTCATTGGTAATGACGTTATAATAGTGACATGTCATTCGAGAGCCACAGTGTCAACATAGTGCCACGTTATTTGAAAGCTACCGCGTCTTCAAAGCATGCCGTTGTTTGACCGTCCTCGTTACAGTTTGCTGGGATATTACTTGAAACATTTTAATACAAGAATGATAATGACCTGGTTGAGATAACTGATGAAATTATCATTCAGTTTGGAGACACATGTTTACCAATGATCTTCCTAGCGTGTTCCTAGGCATCATTTCCCCGTCCAAACTGGCATTGTGGTAGACATCAAATCTAGCTAATTAGTTACATGTAACCGTGCAAAGTTTACTAGAACTTAGTATGACACATATATATGTTATTGGTAAATGGCTTGTTTATATTTGCTGTTTATGCCATATTCTAGAAAACACTTCTCTTGGCAACAAGAGTCACGTAAATAGAACAATGAAGCATTTATTTACATCAACTACGGTGGACAAATCGTTGCACAGCGAAGACGTTCTGTGTCCGCAGATCTGCTGTTATGACACAAAATGTAGAAACTACAAAGATGGTGCAAATCAAAGAATATTGTTTTGACGTAGAATGCACTTGACGTTATACGAACTGCTAATGCATTTTGTGTGACACATGACGTGACGTATGTACTTACTCTCGACCTTGTATTTAAATGTGCAGTTAATGTTGTAAAAGTTTAATGTCGTATAATCAACTAGTTCCTTGCTGAAATAAAATGTAGCTTGTGCGTGTAATCAAGTAGATGTTCCAAGCAGATTATATACAATGTAGAGTTTTTGCACAGGTAATATTTATACAGTATGATTTGTTGATAGTTGATAGTGCGCCGGCATTATCACTTGCGATGCTGTATGTCACAATTTATAAGTTGCGTGGATGCAAAATTTAACAGGGATAAAATAAAACCTTATGTAAGCAATGATTCATCTGATACAAAGGATATTTATTGTATTATGTATATATATATATATATTAAGCACAGCATATATCCAACAATGTGCGAGGTTTTTTCAACAGATCAAAATTATACCAGAATGTAAATTGTAGCCATTGTCTAAGCTTGTCTTGCTTTGTATAATGATACAATGTGGTCTGTTGGCCTACACAGCACTGGAACAGCATGATTTATTAATTAATTTTGTTGGTTGTTTCGCTATTGGTTGTGGATGGTTGAATATGTGTACGTTTCACTGGATTATAAGCAGTAAATATCTGCTTCCTGCAATATTTATGCAAAATTAAAAATACTTTGAACTTTAGCAGATAATTTTACTTTACAGCTTTTTACGATGTCCAATTAGTTATCATAATACAACTAAATGCTATTTTTGTAACGCATAACCTGTGAACCAAGGGGTAGATATGTTAAATTTGACACTGCTGTTTGCAGCTGGCACATCCATAATGCAGTAGTAGCAAGTAGCCATGCAGTGAAATGAGTAAATGTGACATGATGCTGTGAATGAATGTTTAGTGTTGTACAATTATAATAAGTGGTGCTACTACTGACCACTGTCCAGTGGTGTGGCCATTCGCTTTACACAATGGTCATAACTTGAAAGGCATGTTACCGTTCTAATGCGTCAATGTAGGAACGTAGAGAGCTGCCATCTGATATTGATTCAGAGGCTGTGGTATCTTCACAGCTGGCTGGTGGCGTCACTAGTTTTAGCAGTGTTTAGCTTCCAGGTAATCGTTGAATAATTTTAGCAATGGTCTGTTAAAATACTTTATTCTTGTATGAAAACTGTTGATACTAAAATAAATTATAAGTTCCAAATGTTACTTCATTGTTTTAGTAGTGTTCGACTTTTATCTGCATCATCTGTCGTTCATCTGAAAATGTGTGTGGTTGTACAGCGCGGTTCCCAGTCCACATAACCTTTCAGAGCACTTTACAATTCACCCCCAGACTTGTTCATTCCGACACCAACTCAACTTCTCTGGGAAGCATTCAGCCATGCTGCAATTACTGCACAAAGACCACATCCACCACTGTCTGTAGCCAGGCACTCATACAGTCGCGCGACTGGAGTGAACAAAATTGCCCATGTTTTGAAACGGCAGCAAGAGGATTCGAAATCGGGTTCTTTGATTGAGAGTCCAATGTTCTAACCACGGCGCCACCGCTGCCCACAATGATCCTCGTGTTACCTGTCAAGATCGTGACATTTCATTTTGTCGTCGTGATTCCTGTCTGTTCTTTAATAAGACACACAGATGAGAAAACAACAAGAATAATCAGACGAGATGTAGGTTGTCAACATCATGTATTTAGGAAAACGGTGACAAATATATATATTTTGGAAGATGCATTAAAATGATGACATCACTTGATAAAATTTGTAAGTGCAATACCAAAACCTACACCTAACCAGAATAAAATATGTAATAGATAATTCTTAGAGACATAAACAAAATCTTGTATATCAATTTAAAGTACAAATAAAAAAATGTCATTGCACAACTTTAAACTGTATGTCTTCAGAAACACATAAAATATATTAAACTTAAATACCACAAAAACAATAAAACATTTCCTATAAATACCACGTAAACAATGTACCATACATTTGGTTGCAGAATAAAGTGTGATAACAGGCAAGATGACTAGTGGATTGGTTTATGCATGTTGGATTGTGGGAGCTGCAAGAGTTGGTATTTAAAATGCTATATACAAAGAGTTAAGGATAATTATGCGTTTGACTAATTTTATTCTACCCATATTCAGTAAATGATGTTTAGATTATTACATGTAATTTAATAAAAAATACTTCATTATGTCCCATTGTTGAAACAACTGGACTATACATATGGACCCGGAGTCTCCCATTCCTGATATGCACAAAACACCCAATTTGTCATCCACTGAAAGGACAACAGTGACACTGTCTACAGACCATGTCTAGCTATGTCAAACAGTCATCCAGATGTTGGTTGATGGATGAAGCAGCTACTGACAATGCACAGTTTGGACATATCACCTCAGCCCTGTCACATGTGGCAGCACTGGCACAAGCGTCCGTCTCATCAGTTTGAAGCGTGGTTCTCTCACAACGACTAGGTCCTTGTAAACTGGTAGTTTCTTGCACCTTCCCTGTTTTTGACTCGATGGCATGAAGTTTCTTGTGTGACTGTGTTGAGCTCCCGAGACGATTCAGGTCATATCTGTCCGAGTCCGTGTCGGAACTACTATAGAATGGTCGCTTGCCATTCAGTCTTCCCATCATGCCACTGCTGACAGACATACGTTTCAGTGTCATTCTCTCTGCTAAGTCTGTGTCGGTGTCACTTTCTGAAGATGTGTCAAGAACAATGGTTGCTAGTGTTGGATGAGAGGTGGCTGTATGCGATGGCTGCAGGAAAACGTGTGTGTTGTCCGAGTTGCTCCCAGTACAGGAAGCTGGACTGGGAGTGCTGCCCAGACGGTGCCCTGTGTTTGGAAACAGGGAACTGCCACTGTCTGTGTTACTACTGGTCAATGTGTGAGTGGACACTGGCTTCTTGTTTGACCGCTGGAACGCCTGTCGGATGTCCCTACCTTTGGGTAATTTACCTGCAATTACAAACAAAAATGGGCAGTTGTAGCTTAGTTTACGCCAGACAATGCCTCCAACATGTTTTTAGTTATTGATTGCTACTGGCTATTTTGTTATTACTACCCCTTAGCTGTCAACCCTTGGAGGGTTCTTAGGCGTGATAAATTTTGTCAGCCGGAATCTGCAGCCACGAAGTCCCCCAGTCCCTGGACTTCAGTAAATTTCAAGAGCATTTGGAGACCTGTGAAGACACTTTTTATTCCAAAAGGAACACATGCTTACACACTTTCCAACAGGAAATCTCAATGGTTGATGCTCGGCTGTTGACCAATCACTGACTGTGTTTCACACGTTATTCGGTAAAAAAGCAGATATTACCGGTACTGAGGCCTTCACTTGCGACACACACACAAATAGACTGTGTCTAATTTTCGCAAAAGGTGGACTTTTTTTCATAATTTTCATTGCTAACGAATATGAAAATATGTGTGAGTTGTGAGACCTTTGTCACGAGACCGTGATATTTAATGCAAAACCACGAGTCTCACAGTTTATGTGGGAGAGTTGACAGGTATGCTACCCATACACAGACCATGTCACCAACATAATGAGGAAGTACAATATAGTCAGCCAAAACATTGGGCAACAGAAATCTCCTGTCTGCAATAAGAAGACACAAGCTGAGATGGTATGGCCATGTTACTAGGTCCGCTGCATAAGACAACTGACAACAAACTCCATGACGTTAGACAAAGAAAATTGCACAAAGGAAAAAGAAATGAATAAAACATGTGTAGAGAGGAGAGATTTTTGTTTGGAATGATTGGAGGGAAGATGCAAAGGGAAAAGACCATGGGTAATAAGAAGGATTAACATGTTAGATAGTCTGATGGGGAAGAAAGTTCTATGGAGAACTGAAGAGGCTGACAGAGGACTGGAAGTAGTGGGAGAGCTATTAAGAATGGAATTAAACTTGCTGACAGGCACAGAACTTGAACTGTTGAAAGCACACTGATTTGTCGATCTATATTAGTGTTGTAATCACCAACAGAATATCAAACAACAAACAAAGGACAATTAAGTCTGACACTAAAGCAAGTGCAAGTACAACAGTTTCAAGAACAACCATAGTTGATACAAATCTACATGAACATGCCTTCATCATGAGAATCATTTCTCTTAAATAAGATATCAACATGGTTCCAACATTACAACACTGAACTGGATGATCGTAACCAGTTATGGACCTGTAAAATGGCAGACACTGGAAGACTAGACATTGTACAAACCGAACGAATAATCTTACTCGCAGAAGATTTTCCTGTGGCTTTTCTTTCTTTTTTATCCTGGTAGCCTGGTGGTTCCTTGATCTTCTGGAAGGTTCCGCCACAAGTCAGCATGTGTTGCCCATACCAAGGATCGTTTTTTGACGGTGCACGATTCATGGCCCGTTTGACGTAGCCGAAGTAAGGTGGACGTGTCTGACAGCATCCATTGCAGCGCCACCAGTGTTGTTTGTGAATGGCCACCTCGTCATAGAAGTTATGATACACCTGTACAACAAATTTATTTCATTCAGTAGAAATTATGAAAGACGTTCTTATAAATGTTATTAATATTATCTTCTTATATAGCACGGTATTGGCATCTGGTCCTTAGGACTGCTCAAAGTGTGTTATACTTCACTCCCTGTCACACCTGTTCATTCTAATACCAACTCAAGAAGAATTCAGCCATGCTGCAGTTGTTGCACAAAAGCTAATCTTTCACATAATTCCACTACTGTCTGCAGCCATTGGCCAGACACTTGTTTACACAACTGAAACAAAATGGAGTGAATAAAACGGCCAGTATATTGAATGGCAGAACATTGTTTTGACTATATAACTGCTTATACCTAATGTTGGAAAGCAAAGATGTACGAAAGTACATAAAATGTACACATAGTACAGCACAGTCGAACTGGAAGCAAGAAGGAACTGAAATTGACTTCCATTTATCCATCTCCCAAGCACAGGCATTGTTGGTAGCGGAAGAATAATGATCTCAGGTATGACCTGGAAACACTGTATTTATGTTTAGCACTGTGGCATGCATTAAAAGTGTAATATTTGTGTTTATCTATCAAGACTACAGTTAACAAAAATAAAAATCATGTATCAAACTTGTAAACTAATCAAAAGGCTGCATGGTCACTCAGACAGAATTTTGTAAGATTTTAGTTATTTTGAATTTTGTGAAAGGATCCACGATTGTTAAATATTGATGGACTACTATTTCTACTAATATCTCATAAAATAAACACTTTAAAATAATAAATACATGGAAATAATATATCAAATGTATTTAGTTTTACACATTATGTATATATTACTTTAATAAGCCATTTTTTCTGTAACCCAGATAAATAATTACTTGGAAAGTGTCAAAAAACACGAAAACTTACACTCAGATGAGCACCAGTAGCTGAATTAATCCTGTGCATGTGCTTAAGGAATTCTGGTCCGTGTCCGTCATGATCCTGTAAAGTAGCGAATATTAATTGTGTAAACTTTGCCACTGTAAGCCTCGTTCTAATTCCTATCATGTGTTACAGTAGTAAAAGATTATGAATGCTTAGAACATTTACAGATGGTGTTTCATAAAGCAATGAATGCAGTTACAAGTTGGGAGCCCAGACACTTAGACAAGTATATTTAAAGGAAAGAGCATGGAATGGCTTCAACTATTTGTATAACAAATTGCCATTATGGTATAATTCTATATGACTGCATGAGCATATATGTCATTATTAATAAAAATTCAACATGTCTGTAATTTCACGCTAAAGTTAAGGACGTAATCTATTTGTTTGAGTGCAAAAAACTAGTCTTTGTGGTCTGTGACATAATTTTGTTTTCCCTAGAAGCGCCCTTCCTAGAAACATACAACGATAACCTTGTTGCATATAAGAAACAGTTTGTTTGCCCGAGACATCTTATTGTATGTACAGCTGCCAATGCCTGCACATTGAATACTTACACGGTCATTGTGGGTGACAAACAGGTAGGCGTGGATCATTTCATGCTAAAAAGCAATTGGTGTATTAAATGTTATCATTCTGAAAATGACACAGGTAGGCAGAACAGACAAAATGAGCTAGTAGGCTGAACAGACAAAATGAACTGGTAGGCAGAAAAGACAAAATGAACTGGTAGGTAGAAAAGACAAAATGACATTGGTAGGTAGAACAGACAAAATGAACTGGTAGGTAGAAAAGATAAAATGAGCTGGTAGGCAGAACAGACAAAATGAACTGGTACGTAGAAAAGATAAAATGAACTGGCAGGTAGAACAGACAAAATGAACAATATTGTTGACTCAATATTGTTGACTCAACAACAATAAAAATAACATATGTAAATCAATTATGCTGGTACTATATTAAGTTTACATTAAAATTGAATCAGGTATGATATATTATAATTGGGGAATTCTGATTACCTATTTTGAATATATAAAAACCACAACATAAAGAAAACCAATATAATTACTGTTGTGCAATCTTCTTTAACAAACTCTAACTTATGCCGCTAAAGAAAAATAATATAAAAGCTGTTGATACAAATACATGGGGGACTTAAGATTGTTGTCAGTATTATAGCTTTAATACTGTCATATTAATAGCAAAATAGTATTGACACAATTATGTTGTTTATCTAAACAATATATCAATAATGATCTAGATGTCAAGAGTCTATAATAGTATGTTTCTAAAACACCACCCTCTGACACATTCAACTAAATTGACCTACCAGTAGAGTTTCAACAAGATCCGATCTTGGCCGAAGTTTGAGCAGTGGTTGACTGAGCCTGACGGAGCACAGACCCCCTCTGCCTTCATACACACAGATGCCAGCACACCTGACAAACACACAGCCTCATATCACCTTTCTGTCTATATCAGCCCCCACAGTGACCTTCACACAGTCTTGGCTTGGTTAAAACACTTGCCAGTTCACATAGTATTTTACATCACAAAAAGCAACACGAATCAAAAGTAGAAGGTGTGATTGTTTCTATGGCAAAATCATGTTATATAATCTAAACTATATCCTTCTAACATTCTGGCTGCCCAAATGTGTTTTAATGAACCACAATTTTAAAATATATTTTGACCATTATCTGATCGTCTTGCCGCGATCAAAAGTTGCCCTAAGATCACCAGTCAGAAAATACCACATCCATGTATAGTTTGGCTGATGTACACACAGGCCTGTACAATTCACATACACATGTATTTTACACATGTATGTGCACTGCATAGGCATGTGTGTACATCAACCAAAGCTGTGTATTTTTGTTATTTCATTAAATCATTAAGAAATACAAACAGGTGCAATTTCTTCGGAAATTACATGACATTTCCATGAATACATACGAGGTCATGCGAGGGCTCCATCGCACTTCGACACAGGCCAATCTCTGCCAGAAAAATTCCTTATTAAACTCTTGGAAAAGCACCCGGATGTCTGGAGTTGGGTCAATCAGTTCCCAACGTCTGTCCACTATCCCCAATGGCTTCTCTATGACCGAGTCATGGTGTATCTCTGTGATGGCACTGCAAGGCATGGACCGCATGGTAATTTATTTTATTAACTATTTTCATTACTTAGTACAGAAGTCTGCAGTAAAACATATGATCAAGTTTCCTAAGAATTATATTAATTAAATGTAATCTAAAACACATTGATGCAGTAGTGCTCTAACTGATGAGCTAGCTAGACGGGAAGTCCTGGTGGATTGGCTTGGCAGTAGATGTGTTCATTGGATGCTTCCAATCACATGGGCAGACACATTCAGCAACTAGTAGATATGAACAGCATAAATTTTGTAGTATTGAGTCTTGATGAAGCCAAAGAGATTGACGTACAGAATGGACGTTCCGAAGTATACATTCACTTTAGGCCTATAAAATTGGGGAGGTCCAGATACTATAGGGGTCATACCACAATTACACTTCCGGTAGTTCTCCACACGAATGTAGTGTCTAAAAATACACAATTTAGCCGATTTCCGTCATATTATTTGCCAAGAAGTAACTGTATGCACAGCATACTATACAGGCATCAAGGTTGGAATGTTTGAAATGTCACACCTTTGGCAGTGAGATGCTGCTGTATGAAGTGAATTTGAAGACGTGTAGGTATTTTGGTGGTAACATTCCTGAAACACCGCTAGGCCTATTCATATTTTAGGAAAACGAAAACTTAAATTTGTTTCGGAAAGCGCATTAAATGAGCTGGAGGTATGTGATTTTGACAAAAGCTGTTCAGCACATTGCCATTGGGAACATAGTGCCAGTAGATGGCATGTTTTATAATTTTCACATTTAATTACAATCACGTAAAATGTTAACCTGACCACCAATGCCAATGGAAAAAAAACGACTGTAGTCTGTGCCCTGCTTACTAAGTTATTGAGATTTAGTCAACAACGGCTGTTACCGACTTCCACTGCGACAACTAAATACTTAAACAAATTAAGGACAACTACAATTTAGGTTGTTCTACCAACTCTTCATCTTCTCGTTCCAGTTGTTCTTGCAGTTGTAGAGCAAAGGCGTAATCGTCCATCTAAATCAAACTACTTCAACCGTTTGTGTCTAATACCTGGTGCGCCACCTATATTTTACTTCGATTCGTTCGTGTGTACCTTGGAATAGTAGTGGCGCCACATAGAGGACCGATGAGAATCAGCCAATGAGCGCGATAACTTCGAGTGGGACAGGTTCGGATGCTTTAACAAGATTTGCCATCCAAGCCAAAGGCCCAGATGGCAAGTGGACAAGGAAGCCATTGGCTAATCGAGAGTCCAACAATGTTCGTCTACGTATAAGCCGCCCTCTTGAGATATGTGTCAACCTTGTTTTTAAACATATACACGTTGCTAGCAGTTACAAAATCCGTAGACAATTAAATTTGCTCCATTCACTTCATTCAGTGAGAATGAGTACTTCCTGATATCCAATCTTCACTAATTACTAATTTTACCTCATGTCCTCTAGTTTTACTATCTTACTTGAGTGAGAAAAACACATAGCTATCAATATTTTCATACCAATTCAATAACTTAAAAAACTTCAATCTGATCTCTAGCTGTCTTGTTCTAGAGTTGTTAAACTGATAAGAGATTATTTCATCGATGGATATTAACTTAACAAGTTTGAAAAGCGAAAATATACATTGTATACAATATGTTTATATAGTAATTTGTTTCAATAATTGCGGCATCAGCATTAATATTTTAAACAAAGAAAATAATATGTGATATACAGTAATTATATGCGAATATTGTATATGTTGTTACAACGTATCGTTTATAGACTTTTACGCATGCTTTGTTATATAATATATAGTCCTATTTTACATAGACCTACAATCGACCTCATTTCACTATAAAAATCGGACTTTTCGATCGAAGGGACCGGGGTTCAAAACCACCTGCTGCCGTTTCAAAACCTGGGCAAATTTGTTCACCCCACTTTGCTCGTGTCTTTCGGAAGAGACACTAAAAGCCGTTGGTCCCTTCTACTTGGTGTCTATGCCAGGGGAAGTAAAAGATCCCACACAGGGGGTAAATGTGTAACCTGTTGTGGACTCAAAGAGTGGTGGTCTCTATCTCTAACCCACCAATTCCCGGCACGTGAGAGGCGCCGAACGACAGAATCATCAACATAATGATGTTGGCCGTTTAATGGAAGAAGAAGAAGAAAAATATTCTTTTGGACCGACGCTCTACGAAAGCCTGAACTCAGCGCCAGAACTGTACTCAATTATATTCACAGTAGCACGCTAGACGTCGCTGCAAATCGAGTCGTGGGGATTTAGCAAAAGCCAAAACAGATACGAAAATCACAGCACAATTTTCTTCACCTACAGTCAAACGAAGAACATTTTTTATAGCAGTTTGTAAATTTTTATTACTTTATTCGATATACATGTGTATAATTATTATAACGATGCAATTTGTTTGACTCGATTGTGGGTTTGTAATTAACAACTGTTCTAATAGGGGGCGCTACCGTTACTAGACCAAAATTATTGTTCTCTGCCCTGGAATATTGAAAGGGCGAGGTGAGTTGTTTATATTTTGCTTTATACAGCTGTTAGATGCTGCAACAAAAGCACATACATAACATTACGTGTAGCGTTGCATGTGGTTAGTATCATATTGTATTTATATCATAACTATGTCATCGTACTGAAGAACTGATCAAATTAATATGGTTTGTTTACAAACATTAAAAGTAGGTCACAACGCAGACAGCTGTCAAACTGTCGTCTTTGAAGTCCTTATAGACAATGTAGTCATTCCTGATGTTATGTTCCCATTTGCTAATTGGTATAATACCTGTTTGTAGTAGTACCACCATAACATGTCAAAAGGAAAGGTACGAAAACATCCTATTCTCAAATCTAGGCTTGTTAGCATCTTGGTTGACTCGTTGACGTTGAGTCACTCATTGACGCTGTCATTTTGCCTGTCTGTATTATAATATTATACTGCCTAGGCTAAGACTAAGCTAAAGCTAAACCCTAGGTTAACCATAATCCTAGCCTAGTTCAGGGTCTGGTTTAGGTATTTTAAAATGCCCCAGTAAGGTCATATGTCCACCAGGCCCAAAATAAACTTTTTTTATCCGATGGCTAGGGTAAAGTGATAGGTGAGCCTGAGATGCGGATTCACATCAGAGTTGCTGGAGCCTCGCCTTTCCCTGGAAGCAAAAGGTGTGTCTCTTGTCAAGGCTTACTGTAGACTAAGACCTAAGTGAAAAAAACAAGCGACTTAGCCTAGTTTTTGCTTCACTCGGCCTGCTGACTTAGCTTAGCCTTACAGCCTAAGAATTATTTTTCACCAATGGCACCATCCTTCAAAGCAAATTGCATCTAACATGTAGGCCTAGGCTAGGGCAACACAGGGCTCTGATCATCCTCTCGAACCAGGGGCTGCCAATTATATCAGTACCACTGGCATAGCAATCTATTGAAACGTGTATTTGTCATTTGCTATGCTAACTAATATTAATATGAGAATGTAGAACTTAGCCCTACATACGGGAATGTGACTTTAATTAGTTGTGGACAGTTCGCTGCTGGCAGGTAGTTCCTTCTATTGCTGTTTTGGTACCTTGTATCACCGGACCAACACAGCAAGTGGGATGAAGTACTTGTAAATGATTTGGCACATTTCCATGGACTTTATTTATGGACTTTTGTCTGAATTAAAATATTATTATTATTGTGTGCAATATATGCCAGGGGTAGAGTAGTATTGACTACCACCCCTGGCTCCTGGCACCATCACTATTTTGTAAAACCCTTGTTAATTTGTGTCCACTATTTATCACTACGTGCAGTATGCACCACACGGGTCATATTTGTGTCTACCTATAGCTTAGTAAATAGCAATACTGTGACTTGGTCTGAACTGTGCATCATATAATAAATAAATTGGGCTGAGAGTCACACTGGTGGCATCTTGTGAGACATTACTTCATTTAAATTTATGCAAAATTTTACACTTGTAAAATCTGGAAAGACGTACTACTGCCACAATTACCCCATATCAATTTGTGTGTGTGTGTGTGTGTGTGTGTGTGTGTGTGTGTGTGTGCGTGCGTACATGTGTGTGTATGCATGTGTGTATGTGAGTATGCACATGTATATAATGACACTTTTCATCATGCACATATTTTTCTGTTTTGGATTTGGACTGAAGTTAACCCGAGATATTCGCATTAAAATTGAACTTAACATGTACTTCCTTTGAACAAATGATGTTAAATAATATTTTTATTATTAGTTCACTAATCCAGCTCACTAACTCCAGTATCTCATCCACAATATCTATTTTCATAACCTAATTATCAAATGTCATATTTTAGATTCGACATACCTACACCGAAGTATGGCTTCTGCAAACATGCAGACTGAATCTCCATCAAGACTAACAGATCTTCTTACCTGTCCAGTGTGTCTGGACACATATGATGATCCAAAGACTCTTCTCTGTCTTCACTCGTTCTGCAGCAAATGTCTGGAGAACTGCAGACATCCATATCGAAGGGACATCACGTGTCCTGTGTGCAAGCGTGTCACAGCTCTGTCAACGATGGGTGTGCAAGGCTTGCAGAACGATTTCCGCATACAGCAGATCAGAGACATTGTGAACAGTAGCATTACCCAAGGAAGAAATGAAGATGAATTGATGCCGATCGATGGTGACACCCCTACACATGTGTGCGACTTGTGCAAGACTGAACACATGTCTGCCCCAGCGATGTGGCACTGCATTCAGTGCAGTCTCTACTTCTGCGAGAGTTGCATGAAAGGCAAGCACGATGCCAACCCGTTGTTTACCGGTCATCATGCAGTGAGCATCTCTGAGAAGGATGTGTGTGACGTTGTCTTTTGTAAGGTGCACAAGGATCAGTCGATGCGTTACTTTTGCCAGCAGTGCAGCATCATGCTGTGTACAATCTGCACCATGCAGCATGACACGAGTCACCGACCAGAACCGCTAGAGAATGGCATCGTTCAGAAGTACCAGGACCAACTGCAGTCAATGTTGGACAGCATTGGCTCAAGACTTGCTGACATCAAGAACAAGACAAAATACTTAGAAACTATAAAGGAGACTCAACAAAAGGCCTTCTATGAGACACGTGCAGCCATCAAAGACAGAGCAGGCAAGCTAGTAAGGAAGATCCGAGAACAAGAGAAGTCGTTGCAGCAAGAAGTCCAAATGCAAATCGAAGCTAAAATGAAGGATTCCCAGATTGATTTACTTGCAGAACTGAAATTCCACAGTGCAAATGTAGAAGCACTAAATGCAGAAGTACTGTCTGTGATTCGTGGTTCACCACACATGTGCCTGCTAACACACGACGAGCTCGTAGCACGCATGAAAGCAGTGCAAGACTTTAACCTGCCAGCGATTACAAAGTCAAAAGTGAAAAGTAGCTTGAGCTTAAGGTTTGTTCCCGGTGATGATACAGTCGATATGCTACTTGGAAGCATCCAGGAGTGCAGCATTAATGAGCAGCAAACTGCGGAGCATGTGACTACATCGTCCTTTTCAGCAGCATCTTGCAGCAAGCAACCAGCCGTGCAGCGGCGTGCAAGTTCCATCTTGAATGCCTTGTCACCAACAGGTAAAGGTGACTTGAAACTGAGTAAGGTGAAGGTGATAGGCAAGCACCCTGGACAGTCATCACCAAACAGCACCATCAACGTTGATGAGCTAATTGGCAGCACAAGCAACGAGACTGAGGAGTCTGTGACAGTGTATCCTGCCAGTCCTACTGCCAGCTCACCGTCCAGTGCTTGTTCAGAGCTGTCTCCAGGGAGAGTCGACCACAGACCGAAGCTGCTGCTGAAGCTGGATCAGATTGGTGGGTGGCCAGGCAAGATCATGCCGCCCAGCAGTGTGGCGTTCCTCCAAGACGGAAACATCGTCGTCGCAGAGTGTGAGAACCGCCTGCAGATATTCAACCAGAACGGTCAGTCGGTGAAGATCATCGGTTGGGGCAAAGTGAAGCCGGAAAGTGTGACCGTGTCACGTGAGGGTCACATCGCTATCACTGACAAACAGGAGAGATGTGTGAAGGTGTTTGGCATTGATGGTGAATGTCGGGCAGTTTGGGGCAAGGGTTTGTTTGGGATGCCTGCAAGCATAGCAGCGGCACCCCAAGGCAACTATGTTGTGACAGACGTGGACCGCCACCTGGTGAGCGTGCACAATGCTGACGGCACCTTGCTTACCCAGTTTGGATCATGGGGCACGGGCGACTATCAGTTCAATGACCCACGTTATGTCACTGTGGACCACAACGAAAACATCATCATTTCAGATGCTGGCAACTTCTGCATTAAGGTGTTTGACAAAAGTGGCGTGTTTGTGCGGAAGTTCCAACTTGCAAGTGGCAAGCAAGGTCAGTTGAGCAGGCCCCAGGGCGTGGCCGTTGATGAAGAGGGGAACATCCTCGTAGCAGACAGGGACAACCACAGGATCTGCGCATTCAACACCAGTGGGATATTCCTCATGAACGTGTTGACCAAACTCGATGGTATACGTCATCCAAGTCACATACAAATGGCCAGTGCAGGCATGCTGGCAGTTGTAGAGAGCCACAATGGCTTCTTGACCAAAGACCCACACCATGCCATAAAGCTGTATAAGATAAATGTAACCTTCTGAATGAATTACATGTGAGCTATGCAAGAATGTTTTTACCTTTTGGCAATTAACCATGTAGTTGTTTTATGAACTGACAAGATAGAATTTGTCGAGTTTAATTTCTGGACGATTGTAGTGTCCAAGTATAATTATGTGTGGTTCTTTTAACAGCTTTTCAGTGCACTTTTATGGTCAGGTCTGGTGGCTTTAAACACAGGAAACACGACAATCTGTTTGGTTTCTTTTATGTCCATCGACCTTCCAGTTGTTTCATGGATGCTGCTTGCCGATGTTATTTTGAAAACAAATACAATTCTTTTAGGAAGATGAATACAGCATTGTGATAAACAGTGGTCCAGTCTAATTATTATATGTATTTAATAGCAAACGAGTAATTGAATTGCACGGGATGTCGCTATCAGTTTAAAGAATAGTGTGTACCTGGTATTTGTGAAATTACATCATCAGTTTCTCTTTGTGGTGCAACAAGTAAACTTTTAACATCTTAATTTAACTTGTTTTTAATACACGATGTTGCATATTAACTATCACGAACATTGTATGTTTTTTTTGGGATTATTGTAGTTGTTTTAAAAATAAACACGAGAATGCGTTTTATGCCTACACCAATGGTGTACAGTGTTTTAAAACCTGTGTTACGCATAGTTCAACATCACTTATGTGTACAGGTATGGTTTTTGTTAACGTTGTTTGTAACTACAGCTATCTGATTATATTGATCTAAAGTACTGTTCTTGTATTCTGTATGTATCATAGATATTCCATCAATAAATGTTCAAGATACATATTCATGCAGAAATTTTGAAGTTATTCACTGATGTGACAGCACATAATGTGTTATCCAGATGATTATATTAACAAATACCAAATTGGTGTTATTCATACCATGTTAGTGTTTTGTTATGTATAGCAGAAGCATAATACGTTTCCATTGTCAGCTAAAGATCTACCTTTTATTAGAACTGATAGACAAAGTTGTCGCGAGCACTGGCATAAAACAGGTCGGGTAGATCACATCTGCAGAGCGAGGCATCCTAGTTACAAAGTTGGATTAGTAGGAGCTGCAAATAAGTTAGAGGTGGTCGACTTAGCTATCTAGAGGAAGTGGCATTGTAATCCTCACACAACCAATCACCTTGTTATATCCAGAGGTAGGGAAATGTTATTAAATATTTGTCTTCAACATTGACATTTGTTTCATCAAGCAAGTGTCTGTCTAGTTGTGGCAATTTACACAAATGATGTCATCAAAACAGTTGTCGAAAAACATACAAAATACCTGAAACATGCCATTACCCCACTGCAAGTACCTATCAGAAGAGTAGCCAAAGTGAAAGTCGTAACATAAATCCAGGATGACAGATATGAACTTATCCACAGATCTTATGACCAGCAACTGTCGTCTATGAACGTGAATTGCTTGAACGTAATCATATAATCTTTAACAGGAAATATGCAATAAATTCAAGTTGATAAAAATGCAATAATTGCAAAATGAATAAAACAACGTTCCCATCACCACTTTTTAATTTTTTTTATCGGATAACACACGGTTACATAATTATGTTAATTTACCCATCACCTTTTTTCGTGCACACTGTTATATGTTAATTTACCTCCCGTTTCCTCTGGCATGAATTGACAATAACCAAGTAGGTGGCCCAACCATCTGCTAATTTGTTAATGTTGCAAAATTAAACTGGAATCTGTTATCATAACGCAACAGTTTGGTCTTTAACAAGTTTATAAAATATGTTTGCTGTTGTGTATCATGTACTTGGTATCGTTTCATAAATGTTAACTCTATGTCAAGATCATGTTTTACCCAGCATGAATGGATGTATTCCATTATAGCCACACTACTGCATTGGTTATGTCAATATCATGCCTCGTCATGTCATTAATTTTTACACCCATAATTGTACATACACAAATATGCATATATTTATCTACACGTATATAGTAGTCTGTACATACACACATACATATATGTAATCATACCTTAGCACCCTCTAAAATACATATATTTGCATGTTTATATATATTTAAATATGCATCTGTATATAGTATTAAATGTATGTAGTCACACCTTCACGTTAAACGTCTATAGTTATGCCTACATGTATACATATCATGCAAATTATATGTAGTAATACCTTATCCCACACACATATTATATAATATATAGCTGAACTACAAGGCATGTTGTCACCACACATATCAGACACTATATGTCATACATAAATGTGCCACTTATGAATTACAATGTCTGGTGTAGATAGATGCACATTTGCTTAAAGGAAAGTTGCTTTGAGAAAAAACATGTTTGGATATAATCAATATTAGTTGGAATACCATAGAGCTGAAAGGTTAGAGACAACATTATTTCTAAAGTTATACCTAAAATAAATATAATTTTGTATATCTAGCCATACCTTCACTCATTCATGTCCATCATATTGCTACTTATTTGTGTTATACTTGGTTAGACCATCACCCTTTGACATTCATGAATATTTTATTTATTTATGTTAGCATATAAACATACTGCTAAAAAGGAATATCTAGATAAATTTCCTTACAAATACGCCTATATTAAATCTTACATTTTTACCTACATCCTTGTGTCCATGTGCTTCAAATGTGATTAAAATAGTGATTCATGTGTAAACTGTGGTTCAAAAAGTGATTTCACCGCTTAAATATACATTTTCTATGCATAGTTAAATATGCTAATTTACCCATCACCATTTCGTATACTTTATCATCGTATTAAACACTGTTACACTCTGGGATGAATTGACAATAACCAAGTAAACATCTGCTAATTTGTTATTGTAGCAAACTCACACTTTTATCAGTTATCACAAAGCAACAGTTTTATCTTTAAAAAGTTTATAAAATCTAATTTACTTTGTGCAAATTATATTAAGAAAGTTGTGTTCATTTATTCAGACGTTTTCAATTCGTAAAGTTGAAACTGACTTACTACAGCGTAAGTTATGCTGTATCTGAACACAACTACATTATTTGGAATAACAAATATGTGTACAATTAGTAGAGAAGAACACTAAAATTAATATCACAGTTCTCTCTATTTGTGGTTGAGCCAAAACATATATAATTTTTTTACCTAGTCATACCTTCACATATTCTTTTGGTTAGGCGTACGCCTAGATTAAATCCTACACTTACGTTTACCTACATCCCTGTGCTTCAAATGTGATTAATATAGTGATTCATGTGTAAATCTTCGTTCAAACAGTGATTCCCCTGCATACAATGTGATTATGATAACATGCAGTTGACTAAAATGGGCATGCTGCTAGATAATAGTGACTGTTTATCAAACTATGCAAGTTGCATGGATCCTTGTGTTCACCGACATCATATTTTGAAATGTGAAAACAAAGAAGGAAGTCTGACTGCACTGAACAATGTTCTGCCAACTACAGCCGTTCATTTTGTGAAACGTATATCTAAGTGACCATGTCTGAATATGAGCTGATTTCTATTTCATTATTTTTTTAAAACAGTTCACCCATGAGTCATGCCATGGTTGTACAGTGGTTCCTGTCTTCCATGGACAACTGTGAACCCAATACGATTGTGCCCAGACATCAGAGGAAATGTTACATTAGAAAAATGTAATTTGTGCACCGTAAATTGTCCACATAAGAGATGTGTTCATTTGTCTGAGTGTTCGTTGAAGAGAGGAACAAATGTAATACCAAAAACAGGTGCTATGTCATGTCACTGCTGTCACTGGAGCACAGTATTCGGAATTTGACAAATTGGCACAGGTTAATAAAACACAACACGGTTGTGCATGCAGATTAAACATATTTGTTAAATGGGGTATACTAATTCAAAAAGCAAAACCTCTGGACACATGATCTATGATGAGGTTTGTGTGCGATATTACTCGCTTAAATCATTTGCCGTTCGTCCATCCAGTTTTACTACCATCTTCATCGAGTCGTTGACCATGACTGTTGAAATATTTGTGTAAGACTTCTAGCTGTTGTCATTTTCCGTTTGTCCGTCCATGTTCACCACTGTCTTCATCTAGTCACTGACCACGACTGCAAACATAAGGTATATTTACTAATATTGAATATACTACAGCTATTTCCTTACAGTAATTAAATATAATCGTAAGTGTTGAATGAATGCCATATCTTTGATATATGCCTAAACTTGCACAATTATTGTAGGGTTTTATTACATTTTCGTGTAAGAATTTAAATAGCATTATGGTATAAGGTTCCCTTTCAGAGAATAGGAAAGTGTTTCAGTGTGCAACATAAAACCAACACATCATATCCAGTGTTTTTTTTAATGTAAGTTTATACAATAATACGAAAACATATATCACCCCTAAATCTTTCGAAAACCGAGCTCAGAGGTGCACCGAAACAAAAGAGTACGCCAATCTCGAAATCGATATATACAATGTTATGTTTGTTAATTGGATGAATTCACCTTTGGGAATCAGTAACATTCATATAAATTAGGTTTAATACCTATTTTGTTATTCCATATAAGAACTCAACATCCTTAAAACAGCGACATCAACTTCTTCATGCCCATATAAAGGGATTAACATATTCCAACAATATGAATGAGTTAGGTCGGTCAACTCAGCCAATAAATCCATAAAACAGAAGATATATTATTGTAACATCATACCAGATTATTTAAGATGTTAACATCTATAAACAACATAGTATTATGTGATGGTGACCGTTGTTTTTTTCTGGCCTGTCTGAAGATATGTTGTATTGTTTGATATGTTGCATTGTTTGGTCTGTGAATCACTGTTTCGTTGACTGTAGGTTTGGGTCATAACAGAGGTTGCGAAACCAAGGGTAATTTGTGTCTATTGTGTACTGGTGTCCTTCTTGCATATACACTTGCAACTTGTAAATACAATGCGCCAGTATTAGGCAATTAGTATTTGTTATAATTTGGCACACCATAGTTGTTGAGTATACATTCGGCTTGGCGCTCCATGTAAACCGCACCTAGTAGGAGTGGCTCACATGGTTTTTGCCACAGACTGCATGTTTGGTAATGTCACCAATGTGTTGCCATTAAACCTATCATTTATATTACTTGGTTGAGTGTGTTGGACATACACCAAAGTGAGGACTCTATTAACTGTTGAAGGGTCAATGTTCACTCAGACAAACCTTTCATAATTCCACTGAATTTATATTTCACAATTATCGTATAAACAGGATGACTGAATTTGATGACCAGGATGACTGAATTATTGTAAAGAATGCATACCGTTTTTAATGCATAATGTATCATTGTATATTGTCAAAATGTGGATTTTTCAGTGATATGTAGGTAAGAAGTGAACATGCATTTTTATGTTTATTTAATGCAGCTTGATGTAGAAAAAACAGAAGCTTACCCACTGGTCGCCTCGTCTCTGACTGACAGGCTTTGGGACCCGGTTGTGTGACCAGCTTTCTGTGCGCTGTATGAAAAAAAGCAATAATACAATGTGTGGGGAAGGAATATATTGTTTAATAGTATTCATTATGTAATAACCATTGATCATAATATAAAAATTAGTTATAGGGACTTTATTTAAATTGATATTTAAGCAGCGTAAACTGTTTAACTACTTTTTGTGTACAATATATAGTCTTCTACACACTCATACATCAATACATGAATTGCCACATTGCATTGGACAAAAACAAACTTGTACATACATCAAGTGTGAATACAAAGACTATTAAATATATGGATGACACAAAAAAGAGCAAGCACTTCGTTTTACTGTGGTCCATGCAAAACTTCACAGGCAAACATGGCACTGATATAAAGTTAATAGATTATGACAACAGTAATATATACTTGGCAAACATACAAATGTATATGTGTACATATGTCCAAGCAACAGTTTTTGGACACTTGGAAATAAAAATGGGGTTTTGGACATTATCTTGTATGTCTTCGACTATCCAAAATCTAATGTCAGTACAGCTATGGTCGTGTGCAATACATTTGGATTTATGCCATGTTTTAGGAACAATTTATGCACAATTTATGCATGTTATTTATATAGTGTTAACATAATTGGTGATATTGGTAACGACAGTGAAAACAATGTACTTAGGTGTGACTATGACATAATACAGAACACAGGGGCGGATCTAGGCTTGTTGGCCGGAGGTAAGTCAGTCGTAGTCATATGTCGTTCTACTTACGAACCGGGGGGTGGGGAGGACGGGACGATACATGTGTTGTTCTAATTACAGAAGGGTTAATATTAGCTGGCTGTTCATACTTCAGTCTTTACTAGTTACGATGTAGGCCTATATATGTTGTCCTTTATTGTAATATTTGCCACAGACACAGGGGCGTCTAAGATCCCCCTCCATCGGCTAGGGGGTCTTGAGACCCCAAAGACCCCTCAGGATCCGCTGCTGAGTACATGTAGTGGTGGCTGTGACTGTGACATTAGTAAAATACCTGTAGTGGTGGCTGTGACTGTGATATTAGTAAAGTACCTGTAGTGGTGGTTGTCACTGTGATATTAGTAAAGTACCTGTAGTGGTGGCTGTGACTGTGACATTAGTAAAATACCTGTAGTGGTGGCTGTGACTGTGATATTAGTAAAGTACCTGTAGTGGTGGTTGTCACTGTGATATTAGTAAAGTACCTGTAGTGGTGGCTGTGACTGTGACATTAGTAAAGTACCTGTAGTGGTGGCTGTGACTGTGATATTAGTAAAGTACCTGTAGTGGTGGTTGTCACTGTGATATTAGTAAAGTACCTGTAGTGGTGGCTGTGACTGTGATATTAGTAAAGTACCTGTAGTGGTGGCTGTGACTGTGATATTAGTAAAGTACCTGTAGTGGTGGTTGTCACTGTGATATTAGTAAAGTACCTGTAGTGGTGGTTGTCACTGTGATATTAGTACAGTACCTGTAGTGGTGGTTGTCACTGTGACATTAGTAAAGTACCTGTAGTGGTGGTTGTCACTGTGACATTAGTACAGTACCTGTAGTGATGGTTGTCACTGTAACATTAGTACAGTACCTGTAGTGGTGGCTGTGACTGTGATATTAGTACAGTACCTGTAGTGGTGGCTGTGACTGTGATATTAGTAAAGTACCTGTAGTGGTGGTTGTCACTGTGACATTAGTAAAGTACCTGTAGTGGTGGTTGTCACTGTGATATTAGTACAGTACCTGTAGTGGTGGCTGTCACTGTGACATTAGTACAGTACCTGGAGAGTTGGCTGGAACAGCCTGTTTTGCGGCTGGTGTTGCACTTGACGCGCACGATCAAGATGACGACACAGGTGAGCACAATGACAGCGAGGACTGAGCCGAGGATCACTGGCAGCCACGGGAAGTCTGTGTATCATTACAAAGAATTACCTTTTGATAGTAATGTTAAATTCACTTTTACAAATGTAAATTTACACTTTAAAATACAGTTAAAATGTAATATGTCAGCATTCGTTTGAAACAACTCTTACCTGCGTCTTCTATGTCTTTATCTGAAGCAAAAAAGAACACATTAATAATGATGTGACATATTTAGCAAATGAGTGATTTTGTATCAAGTTGTGTCACATAATGACAGTATATTTGCTATGTGTACTGTGGATAACATAGCTGAAACATTTATTAAATAATCATAGATGCAGGGTTGACATATAACAAAGTAAAACTACTTTGTTACAATACTTGAGTAGTTATTTCAAGTAATTGGCATGTAACGAAGTAGAATTTTGACTAAATACTAGTTGCCAGGCTAAAAGCTATTAATATCATCCAATTCCAGACCAGTTCGCGTTCTTATTTGCATACAAACCTCTTTGAGAAATCAACGCAACCACTGTTTAATATTTAAGTCAGTGAACGAAGTCGGCCAAATATTGGCATAGGTTAGGTCAAGGCAGTTGACATAAAATGTCACTTCGAGCACACAAAGCTTGAACGCCATCTCAAACAATGATGCAAATGTATCTATTGTACCATATAAACTATTAATCAATAAGTTTCCAATGCGTGTTAAAAATAAAAAAAATGGCAATTTCGACAATGTATTGATAATCCCCATACACTGACACAATTCTGATATACGCGAGTGAACACGCATCATGGATCGAGAACTTCACCTATTTTCGCCCATTGTCAGCAATGGCCTTACCGGCTTACGTCAGCATTAAACAGCATTTTACTTTCACAAATATAATTCATAATAATGATTACTCTACAGAACTAGAGTAAAGAATTAATACTCTGCCACTTGGCAGCATCTTTACAGATCAATGGCTTGTTCAAGCTGACCCATAATATCAGGGACAGAGACAGGGGCCCTAACAGGGCACTTAAATCTTAATTGCAATTAGCAACAGCATTCCACTGTTGCACTGGTCTGTCTTCTACTCAATTCTAGCCCCAGCTGGTACCAGATAACCAACCCAGCTAGCTGCTGAAGTGTGTTGTTTCAATGTTTTTGTTTTAGCTGATAACACGTCTGGGAAGACATGAGAAAATGGGGGTTCACAAGCCAGATGGCTCCATCAGCTAGCAAATGTCTTTGTTAATTTTACTATGGGCAGTGCTAGGTGGTATTACCTCTAACCAGTTTCCCTGAGAGGCTACTACTGCTACTGGACTGACCCTCTGGCTGCTCGGATACAATCACACCTGCGTGTACATATACTGTTCTACAATCTAGCTCCTCCCATACCCCAGTGGAACAGGTCGATAAAAAGACAGGTTGTGCCTCATCATTAATGTGCGCTCTCATTAATGATAATGTAATTTTCCAAATATCCAAGTGAGCACCGTGTTCAATGGTGGCAGACCGATTGACCAGCTAAGGCTGGCTGGGAACATTTTGTTATAGGCAGAGTGGTTGCAAAACAGTTGCCAGATGCAAAATGTGTAATTTATATAATGTTACTCATGATATTTTTTATTTCTAAATGTTGTACTTTAACTTCAAGTACTTTTAAAGTTATTTTAATTTTTTACTCAATTACTTTTTTACAAAGAACTTTTATTTTTACTCAAGTAGTTTTTAGGTGAGTTACTCTTATTTTTACTCAAGTACAAAATTAAAGTAGCTCAGTCAACCCTGCATAGATGTCATGCCTTCATGAATTCTGATCATTGAATGAAATCATTTATCATTTAATGATATAATTTAACAAAATCATTGTTGTTATTTTTATTAGTAGTAATCGTATCGTAATGTCAGCATTCGTTTGAAACATCTCTTACCTGCATCTTCTAACTCTTTATCTGAAGCAAAAAAGAACACATTAATAATGACGTGACACATTTGGCAAATTAGTGATTTTGTATCAAGTTATGTTACATAATGACAGCATATTTGTTGTGTTTACTGTGGATAACACAGTCGAAACATTTATTAAATAATCATAGATGTCAACTCACTAAAGTATAATGGCCTTCATGAATTCTGATCATTTAATGAAATCATTTATCAATTAATGATATCATTTAACAAAATCATTGTTGTAATTTTTATTAGTAGTAATCGTAGTTGTTGTCATCGCCACCGCCTCCACCGTCGCTATAGCCATAGCAGTAGGAGTGTCTTACCTGACAACCTGACACTCTTCAGATCAACGGCATGTCCTCCAATACTGAATGGGGCATTCCTGAGGATGTCCTGCAGCACGTCCTTATTGTCGAGGGTTGAAGCCACCCACAGAATGAAGTCAACAATGACGCTCCCTTTCCTATTGAATCATATGTATCGAGTCACAAAATTATATACATAGCTACCTTCCTAAACAAACTCAAGATACATTTATTCCTAACTTTCCACCATACATCTTCGGTGGTCTCTTTTTTGAATATGACTTTTGCGTGTTCATGATTATGCTTAATGATTCTAGTTCATTATGCCTCTGAGTTCAGGTTGCTGAGGATATAGACGCAATAGAAGTTCATTATTATCATTAATAGTAAAAACTGAGTTCTTGTTAACATATCCAACAGTTTAAATTCACGTAGCTAACACTTCAAAGCTATAAACAAGTACCTGGCTATAGGCAGTGGTGGTTACGTGAACTAATAATTTTCGCTTCCCAGAGAAGTCGAGTTGATGTTGGAATGAGCAGGTCTGCCGGGGCGTGAAGTGTAAAGCACTTTGAACAGACCTAAGAACTGGATAATGCGCTATATATAAACATACCTTTATCTTTATGCATCATCACTCATCACACTAGACCCCAGTAACTGGTTACGCCTACATGGAAGGGTTTTTACCAAACCATCATGATTTCAGTTAGGGACATCAGTAGCACAAGTAATTAGGCCATAGTAATGTTGTCTTCTAAATTGGTAAACTTTGCTTGTGTCAACAAACAGGTGATTTTTGACATATATGTGTGGAATTAATTGAACAATGTTTGGTTTAGATGGTTGAAGCTAATTTTGTTCAGTGCATTTTTTTATTAATCAAATACATGAATGTACGACTACACCGCTAATGTAAACTATAAAATGGGAGATACTGTTCTGGGTACTACTGTAAAAGAAAAGGACTTAGGAGTTACAATAAGCGCTGATATGAAAGTTTCAGAGCAGTGTGGTATTGCAGCTTCAAAGGGTAATCAAATTCTTGGATTGATTAGAAGAAACATAACATACAAGGGAAAAAAGTTAATTATACCTCTTTATAAAGCAATAGTTAGACCTCATTTAGAATACTGTATACAAGCATGGAGACAATATCGTAAGAAGGATATAGATATGCTTGAACGCATACAAAGGAGAGCAACTAAAATGATTCCAGAACTGAGAGACCTTAGTTATGAAGAATGCCTGAAAGAATGTGGTTTAACAACTCTAGAGACAAGGAGGTTAAGAGGAGATCAGATTGAAGTTTTTAAGATATTGAATGTGTATGAAAATATTGATAGAAATATGTTTTTCTCACTCAATAAGACTAGCAGAACTAGAGGACATGAGGTAAAATTAATAAAGGATCAATGTAGACTGGACACCAGGAAGCACTCGTTCTCACAGAGGACAATAAATGAATGGAACAACTTGTCTGCAGATTGTGTAACTGCTAGCAGCGTGAATATGTTTAAAAACAAGGTTGACACATATCTCAGGAGGGCAGGCTATAAGTAGATGAACATTGTTGGACTCTCGATAAGCCAATGGCTTCCTTGTCCACTTGCCATCTGGGCCTTTAGCTTGGATGGCAAATCTTGTTAAATCTTGTTAAATCTAATTGGTGGACCAATCTGTATACATGTTAGTTTGTCTATCAACATCAGAGATGAGTTAGTTGCATATGCTTACATAACAGATACTAACATCGTTGTCATGATGACTAGGCATAATTAATTTAGTAATTACATTTTGTCTACAAGTTAGCAGTGCTAAGTCATAACTGATTAGGCACATGGACACAAGATATGTTGGCCCTTTTGAAAGGAACAATAATACTAACGTGAACGTAACATCTGTCACGTTGACTAGTCTGGAGCCCACACGTTCATCTGCTTGGTAGATCTGACTCAACTGAAAACATTATCCAACCGTACAGGAGCAATTCTGATTAATATCTACAGGATACATGCAACTTAACAATTCTAACCATACACTGATTAATACTTGTATCATACATACAGTGTTCCATTTTTAATCATTTTTTGACTACTTTGGCCTTTTGGATATGTTTATACTGACCGGAGCATTTTCTTTCTGCACAAAGACGTCTGTTTAAAAACAACTCAATTAATACCCAAGCTAATGTTGCTAAAATAAAATATATTACAATCTGATAATTTTGTGCAATGCTACTACTTATATGGATATAATTATAATCCTAGTACTTGTGTTGATAACAATAATGATCAACAGTAAAACATGTATTGCCTTTAAACAAAATTATCACTAATATCTAACTAGTATTACACAAAAAAAGGTATATACAACATACATATGCGGTTGTAATGTAGTTTATCCACATGCCCCAGTGACAAAAACTCTGATGAGATGTGCAAACATTCAAGCATGTATGCATGCATACACAATAGAATATTAATGTGCACAACTTATCATGAATCTGACTTCCTCTGCCAACTTCACGTACTCATCCGATGTGTTGACGCCATAGTTGTCAAAATAATCCAAGTCAGGCACTCGGAACTGTCCATAGTATTGTATGGTCGTTGTTTCTGTTTCAATCAACACAACGGATATTCAGATGATTTCATATCTTGTTATCCATAAAATTATGTATACTGTTTTCTTTGCTGCAACACTATTGAAAGAAGTGGGGGTATTAGGGTAAGTGCTGATAAGACAGCGCAACTGATAAGAGCACGCGTAACTTATTTCGATATGTTATGCACCAGTTAGCACCACCAAACTACCATTATATTGCATGGCCACACTGACATCCCATGCACCAGAAATTTGAACAACATGCAGATGATTTTGGGATTATGAAAAGTATATGAAGTTTTTCGATAAGTTTGCTATAATTTTTTTACACGTGAAGTTAGTTGTTTACACTATGATGCCTTTTTTGATACTAAATCAGATTAGATAAACTTTTTGCTTATTTGTAAGCTAAACAATTGGAAATCCAAGCTGCTCTTACAAAATGTTGTTGTCAAGTTTATGCCACTGTTTCAATCAGTTTTAATTTACCATTTTAATTATTGAGTTATTCGTGTTTCCAAATTATACACATGGACTTCATGTTTAGCAATTATCACAAACATCCATTGTTTGTTGCAATGCAACACTTTGTGTGTCATGCTTTGCGAACCATATCAAATGTGCGCACTCTTAGACTGGCTCGTGTGCACTCTTAGACGGTTGACAGTCTAAGAGCGCGCATTTGAAGAAATTGACTAATCAGTCAATAATTATTATAATCACTAACCTTCTTCAGTAAAATCAATTCTAAGATAAGCATGAATAAATGTTCTTCGTGGCTTGCAAAGTTTGATCTTATAGGCATTCCCCCTACTATTAAAACATAGTATGCTGTAGAACATTTTGGCTAGACTGGACCACCTACAAGGGGGTATAACGTTTATAGCTTATATGCTTGCCAAGGTAGTATTTAGTAAAACGGTTCAAAGGATGGTTGTTATTTTGCTAATAAATATAATAAGGTTTATATGTTTATCTATGTACTGCACTGGTGAAGTGGTTACTCATCGACTCTGGTGCAAAGTCAATATGCTAACCGCATCGGACTTTAGTTCAGACCTTATTTTGCACTCATTCACGGTCACAATTCAAGACGTACAATTATCACAACAGTTACGTCCTTTGAAAATGCGCGTAACATACAGTCCTGATGCTTATCGGATATCATTAGTCGTTACTGTAAATGTCGAATAATTGATCGGTCGTTATTCACGTGTAAATAAAAATTTACCTGACTACGAGTGATCATTCCCACAGTACATGTATTTTGTCAATGAAAAACGTGAAAGGAGGGTGGTCATTGATGAAGGATTCCATTTGAAGTTTACTGAAATATTAGGTAAATATCTTACCTGCAATGGACACATAATTGCCATCGATAGCGGAACCAGCGAAAGAATCATTGTGTTTCTTGATCGCTGTGATAATGTTTGATTGAATGACAGTAGATTCATTCTTTGGCACAACTACTTCATATGTGACAACAATGCTGCCAGAGCTGCACAAGAGAGAAATAGCAACCATTATGAAAATGAACAATTGCATATACATCATTGAAACAGTAGTGTACTTTGTCAAAACAAACTGATACATGACAACCACGCTACCACAGCAGTAAATCACAACAGCAACACTCATATGATAATAATCCTGCCAGAGCTGAACAAGGGTCAGACAGTAGGCATACTGCATGCCTGTATTCAAAGAGCAGTATTTTTTTATGTTGTATAACATCAGATATGAACTGACCCATCTTAATAATTTTGCCACATGTGACTGTAGATAGGCCGGTTACGCCGTAGTGTTCTTGACAAGAGACAACCTGGCTACGGCCCAAGAACTGATTTGATAAAAAAGGAAATTATGATTGCACAAAGAAACATTCGTACACGATCACACACTAATATAATAATAATATATACTTATTATAGAGCAATATCAGTAAAATAAAATTCCAGTCTATCATCAAGTTCTTTGTATCTTCGTCTGTATATGTTTATGTTTAATAATTTTATGTTTTTCAAGATTAGCTAGAATTCATTATATTAAGAATATTTGTCAGAAAACAACATTTCCCAGTTACAACATGCAAACAGTCAAGTCGAAAATAATGAATGTAATAAGGTTCAAAGATCCCTTTTCCAAAGTTAAACCTTTTGGTCCACGGAGCACGCTGGCACCTGTTGCACACACGGTTGATTTGGCCCATGCGAGAGAAAACGGTTGGTTCGGCCCATGGGCCAAACCCGTTATGCCATCCCCTATGCAGCCATCAAGGTGGGAATGTTTGAAATGCCAGACGTTTGGTAGTGAGATACTGCCGTATGAAGTGGATTTGAAGACGTGTAGGTATTTCGTTGGTAACATTCCCGATACACCGCAAGGCGTATTCATATTTTGTGAAAATGAAAACTGCCCACTTTAAGTGTAAACGCGTCTGTGACCGCTTTATCAGAGCAGGTGCGCCACCAATATTTCATTTCGATTCTTTCGTGGGAGACCTAGTGTTGCTAACATTATGGTTTATGTTTCACTGCGTTTACACGCATTATTATTATATTGTGCCACAACTGTTGCCAATTGTCTTGTCGTGTATATACGTGAAGACTACTGTCATTAAATAGTTTTATCCCAGCTCTGCCGTCTTGTGTTTCACACAAAATAAAACAGTTGGGGCTCCCCCTGCTGTGTTTTGTGAAAGATATCAAGACGGTTCCGTTTACCAGAAGCAGATCCCTATTTTATTATACTTTTACAGCCAATCACAACGGTTGGCAATAAGCACTGTCTCTGCCTTTTCTGATCAAGAATCCAGAGTGACCAGACGTATTCAGAATAGTTCGGGAAGATATCTATTGTTACCTGTTCCCACCCATACTGCCCTCCCCTTGTTTTTCTTTTGTCTTGCAAATGCGCTTTCAGTGACATCCTACCTATTGTTCTAGGATATATTAGTAAATTTAGGTATCTCATAATGTCACCTTATATGTTTACTATGTTAATACATAATAATGTATAGACAACTAGAACTGTGTCGCCATCTATACGTTTTATTTTAATAGAATACATGCTGGGGCAACTAACAAACAGCATGCTGGGACAATTAACAAACAACATGCTGGGACAATTAACAAACAACATGATGGGACCATTAACAAACAGCACGCTGGGACAATTAATAAACAGCACGCTGGGACAATTAACAAACAACATGCTGGGACAATTAACAAACAACATGCTGGGACAATTAACAAACAACATGCTGGGACAATTAACAAACAACATGCTGGGACAGTTAACAAACAGCATGCTGAGACAGTTAACAAACAACATGCTGGGACAGTTAACAAACAACATGCTGGGACAATTAACAAACAGCATGCTGGGACAGTTAACAAACAACATGCTGGGACAAATAACAAACAACATGCTGGGACAAATAACAAACAACATGCTGGGACAATTAACAAACAACATGCTGGGACAATTAACAAACAACATGCTGGGACAGTTAACAAACAACATGCTGGGACAATTAACAAACAACATGCTGGGACAATTAACAAACAACATGCTGGGACAATTAACAAACATCATGCTGGGACAGTTAACAAACAACATGCTGGGACAATTAACAAACAACATGCTGGGACAATTAACAAACAACATGCTGGGACAATTAACAAACATCATGCTGGGACAGTTAACAAACAACATGCTGGGACAATTAACAAACAACATGCTGGGACAGTTAACAAACAACATGCTGGGACAGTTAACAAACAACATGCTGGGGCAATTAACAAACATCATGCTGGGACAGTTAACAAACAACATGCTGGGACAATTAACAAACAACATGCTGGGTCAGTTAACAAACAACATGCTGGGACAATTAACAAACAACATGCTGAGACAATTAACAAACAACATGCTGGGACAATTAACAAACATCATGCTGGGACAGTTAACAAACAACATGCTGGGACAATTAACAAACAACATGCTGGGACAGTTAACAAACAACATACTGGGACAATTAACAAACATCATGCTGGGACAGTTAACAAACAACATGCTGGGACAATTAACAAACAACATGCTGGGACAGTTAACAAACAACATGCTGGGACAATTAACAAACAACATGCTGGGACAATTAACAAACAACATGCTGGGACAATTCAAAAACAACATGCTGGGACAGTTAACAAACAACATGCTGGGACAACTAACAAACAACATGCTGGGACAATTAACAAACATCATGCTGGGACAGTTAACAAACAACATGCTGGGACAATTAACAAACAACATGCTGGGTCAGTTAACAAACAACATGCTGGGACAATTAACAAACAACATGCTGGGACAATTAACAAACAACATGCTGGGACAATTAACAAACAACATGCTGGGACAATTAACAAACATCATGCTGGGACAGTTAACAAACAACATACTGGGACAATTAACAAACAACATGCTGGGACAGTTAACACACAACATGCTGGGACAATTAACAAACAACATGCTGGGACAGTTAAAAAACAACATGCTGGGACAATTAACAAACAACATGCTGGGACAATTCAAAAACAACATGCTGGGACAGTTAACAAACAACATGCTGGGACAATTAACAAACAACATGCTGGGACAATTAACAAACAACATGCTGGGATTTTCTATAGGTCTGTGAACACGCATACCATTCACGGGCGACTTACATCGCAAATTATGTGCCATTTAGCATAGTATTACCAAAGTGCCTATATATATGATGAAATAGGAAGTTGGAAGATGTCGAAACCGCTTTCAACACTTTTCGCTTTATACTAGATGAACACAGGGGTTTATCCCCTAGTAGTTGGTGTTCATGGGGTTTTCTGCTCAGACAGGCTTCCTGTTTCTTCATCGGTATTCTTGGCTTATGTTTATATAGGTTAGCGAAATGGCCCCACCTGTTTGTAATTAAATTTGTGTATTGGTGGTGGAATGTCTGTATTCTTTGCATTACATGTTCATGACGACTTCTTGATGTATATATGTTATCGTCATGCCTGTAGGAATGTGGGCTCTGAGAAACTTGCCGGACGGGGCTGTACATGTGTTCAGTTCCTGTCTGGTTTGCTTTGAGCTCACATTCCTGTTAATGTGCTTCCCAAAGTGGCTGCGTGATAAGCAGTCCACTTTGCAATAAAACGTCATTTATTTGGCCCTTTTCAATCTCTACTACATCAGACTTGTGTTGGTTATTGCATAAATATATATATATATATATATATATATATATATATATATATATATATATATATACATAATACATACCAGAAAACAATTAAGATAATTATTTCATTTGTGACTATTAACTGAAGAACACACGTTATGTTTATAGTATTTGTTTAAATAATTTCGGCATCAATATTAATATTGGACGTAGGAATATTTTTAGCAAAAAAATATAATTGTGGTATGGCTGTGATTTACAGTAATTCGTGCGAATGTTGTCTCTGTTATTATAACTTATTGTTGATAGGTTTGTACATATGCTGTATTATATAATTTGTAGTTATATATTATACAAAATATTATTATACAGGCCTACTATCAACCTCAGTTCACCTAGCCTCGATTATCCAGGCTCCGCACTGTGGCGCCACCGTTTGTCGCACACATCTTCACCTGGACACTGTGACGGAAATTATGTATGCGCCATAGAGTTATATCATTAATCGTCCCCCTATAAACAAGAGCGATAAGCCAGTTCACTGCCTGAAGCGGGCGTGGACCACTGGCCGGCATTTCATTGCACGGCAGAAATAGTTGCACCCACTGCATGACGCATAGGATAGTACTGTTTATAGTGTGAACATAGCATGTTACAAATAGTTGTCTAACAAAAGTAAGTAAATTTATTTCCTCCTCATCATCATCATGTACAATTTAAGGCAAACAAAAACAATGCAGATGAGGTGGCTGCCAGAGAAGCATAAACGTATGGGGGTTAGTAGCCAGTAATGATGACACCAGGAACCAGTTAATTTGAAGATTTGTCATTGTCATTTGTTCTTACTGGGGCATGTCATGCACAATATCGATAAGTTCGTTATTCTGCTGAATGACAGAACCAGCACATGTACGGACATTGACAAGACACGAAAGAAACTTTTCACACACAAAGAAGAACAATGTACATCTGATCCCGCCAACCAAGGCAGCTCTGGAGGAGCATACCAAGAGGGCGGCCTACCAGGAATGGCCTTGTGTGGGGCTGGACACTGCTACCGGCACCGGAGCTGCTTCCATCAACCAGCTGGGGCTAGGCCAGGAATGAGGAGGGGGTGTACGAGCCGCACTGGACAAGACTACCAAAGGCAGCTAACACCTACCATGAGTGTATAGTGTTGCAAGTACAAAAAGGCTGCACAGATCTGTGTTCGTGCGTGTGTGCGTGCGTGCGTGCGAAGGGGAATGCTCACATAATAAAATTCCTGGGCACTGACGGGAACTGTCACAGTAACCCTGATGACAATTATGAACTAAACTGAACAGACTGCGACATGTGATAAAAAATGTTCTTTCGATAGATATATTTTAACATATCTTCATATTGATTATGGCTATGCTTGTTGAATGACCCTTTCAGTTGGAACCATGTTCTTGAATATTTTGTTCTTTGTGTTCAACTGTCTGGTTTGTAATCTTAGAAAGCTTAACATGTAACAATAAAAGCAAGGCTCGTTCTGCACACAAATTAGTTAAATTGGACTTTGAACAGTGCCTATCAGAATAGCTGCCGACGTGAAAGCCATTGTCTCCGAGAATGGTTGTTATACAGCGCAGCAGGAATATTAAAATGTTCAGTCGAAACATTGCAGAAAGGTGTAGCTGCAACATAAATCCAAGATGACAGGTACGAGCTTATCCACAAATCTTATAACCAGCAACCGTCGTCTATAAACATGAATTGCCTGAACGTAATCATGCAATCTTTAAATGGAAATATGCAATAAAATCAATCAGGTTGACAAAAATGCAATAATTGCAAAATTAATAAAACAACGTTCCCATCACAACTTTTTTATTTTTTATCGGATTATACACTTTTACATAATTATGTTTATTTACCCATCACATTTTTTCATACAAATTGTTACGTGTTAATTGACCTCCCGTTTCCTATGGGTCGAATTGACAATAATCAAGTAGGTGACCCAACCGTCTGCTAATTTGTTAATGTTGCAAAATTAAACTTGAATATGTTATCACAATACATATGAAGTTAGTCGTACCATATCCCACACATGTATGCTATATAATCTATAGCTGTAAGGCATGTTGTTGCCACTCAATCCTGACAATATGTGTCCTATGTAAATGTGCCACTTATGAATTGCAATATCTAATGTAGATAGATGTATATTTTTGTAAAGAAAAGGTGTTTTGAAAAAAATGTGTTTGTATATAATCAACTTACATTCACTGGAATAACAAATATTTTTTACTAGTGCTGTCCCAACAATGAATATCAGTTCTCTCTATTTGTGGTTAAGCCTAAACATGTACATGCATATAATTTTTTATTTCTAGTCACACCTTCACCCATTCATGTCTATCATATTGCTTCATATTTGTGTTTTACTTGGTCACACCATCACCCTACGACATTGATGATACACATTTTATTTATCTATATTTGCAGCTAAATCTACTGCTAGAAATGAGTTACATTTCTCTCTACATAAACATATATTCCTTTTGTTAGACTTACGCCTACATTAAATCGTTCACTTACGTTTACCTACATCCCTGTGTCCATGTGCTTCAAATGTGATTAAAATAGTGATTCATGTGTAAATGGTGGTTCAAACAGCGATTCCTCTGCGTACAATGTGATAATAATAACATGCAGTTACCAAAAACGTACATATTGATAGATAATAGTGGCTGTTTATCAAACGATGCCAGCTGCATCGTGTTGAATGACATAATATCTGGAAATGTGAAAACAACGAAGGAAGTCTGACTGCACTCAACAAGTTTCTGCCAACTACAACCCTTCATTTTGTGATACTTATATATATATATATAAGATACTTATATATATATATATAAGTAACCATATCTACACGTGAGCTTATTTCTGTTTCATTACGTAGTAAAACAGTTCACCCATGTCCAGTACAGTGGTTCCTGTCTTCAATAGACAAACGTGAATTCAATGCAATTGTGCCAAATCGTTAGAGGAAATCAGACACTAAAATAATGTAATTTGTGCACCATAAACTGTCCACATAAGAGACATGTTAATTTTTTGGAGTGTCCATTGCAGAGAGGAACCAATACAAAACCAAAAACAGGTGTTAAGTCATGCCACTGCTGTCGGTGGAGCATGCACAGTATTTGGAATTTGACTCGCTGTTGTCTTTTGTGTGAGAGTTCTCGCTGTTGTCATTTGCCATTCGTCCGTTCATATTCACTGCAGTCTTCATCGAGTCACTGACCATGACTGCAAACATAATGTATTTTTTATTAATACTGAATATACTATATTTGTTTCCTTCCAGTAATTGAATATAATCGTAAGTATTGAATGAATTCCATATCCTTGATATATATGCCTTAAATTGCACAATTAGTTAAAGCTTTTATTACATTTTCATGGAAGCATTTAAATGGCATTATTGCATAAGGTTCCCTTTCAGTGAATAGGAAAATCCTTCAGTGTGCAACATAAAACCAACACATAATATCCAGGATGCTGTTTCAGTGTATGTTTATATAATAATACGAAAATGTATATCGCCCCTAAATCTTCGGAGAACAAAGCGCATCGAAATAAAAGCGTAAGCCAATCTCGAAATCGATATACAATGTTATATTTGTCAAAACAGTGACATCAACTTCTCCATGCCCAAATGGCTTAAAAACATTCCAACATTGTGAACAAGTTAGGTAGGTCAACCCACCTAATATATCCATAAAGCAGAATATGTATTATTGTAATATCATACCAGATTATTTAAGATGCTAATATCTATAAACAACATAGTATTATATGGAGATGACCATTGTTTTTTTTCTTGCCTGTTTGAAGATACGTTGCTTTGTGGAGTTTCTGAATGAGCATCGTTGACTGTGGGTTTGTGCAAAACCGATGATAATGTGTATCTGTTGTGTACTGGTGTCCTTGCGTATACACTTGCAACTTGTAAATACATTGGGTCAATGTTCACTCAGATAAAACTTTTCATGATTCCCCTGAATTTATATTTACAATTATAACAAAGCTAATATATATGTAAGTAATGCATACCGTTTTTAACGCAAAATGTGTCATTGCATCATTGTAAAATTTTGGATTTTATTCAGTGGTAAGATGTGAAGTGAACATTTCTGTGTTCCTTTGATACAGCTTGATGTAGAAAATAAAAGCTTACCCACTGGTCGCCTCGTCTCTGTCTAGCAGGCTTTGGGACTGGGTTGTGTGACCAGCGTGCCGTGCACTGTATGAAAAAGCAATAACACAATATGTCTCTGGTACTTTAACAATCGTGGGGAAGGAACATATTGTTTAATATTATTCATTACACAATAACCATTGATCACAATATAAATATTAGTTAAATTTACTTAAATTTACATTTAAGCAGCTTTTTTTTGTGTACAACATGTAGCATTCCACACAAACATGTCTGATCAATGCATGAAGTGCCACATTGCGTAAGACAAAGACAAACCCTCAATGCACCTGGTATTGTGGGTCGATTGTGGAGTCGATGGAATTTCGTGGAGTTGTCTGTTGCCAGAGTCTGTCTTGCCTTAAGACATTCGGACTGCAGCAGAAGCAATATTACATTACACAATGAAGACGTAATTATGGGGAATATGGCGAAACAGTTGTTGATTTATTGAATATAAATATGTAACTCATACACTGGAAACAGTAGAACAAATTAGTATACCACTTGTTAGAGATAAGGAGGTTTAGAGGAGATCAAATTGAATTTTTAAGATATTGAAGGGGTATGGAAATATTGATAAAACAAATTTATCACTCAAGAAATATAATAGAACTAGAGGACATGACGTAATATTTTCTAAAAAATCAGTGTAGATTGGATATCAGGAAGTACCTGTTCTCACAGAGGACAATAAATGAATGGAACAAATTATCTATAGATTGTGTAACTGCTAACAGAGTGAACACGTTTAAAAGCAAGGTTGTCACATATCTCGGGAGGGCGGGTTACACACAGATGAACCAAATGTGAACTCTCGATAAGCCAATGGCTTCCTTGTCCACTTGCCATCGGGGCCTTTGCCTTGGATGGTAGTCTTGATCAATCTTGTTAAACATTAAAATATAAGGATGGCACAAGAAAGGGCAAGCAATTATTTCTACTGTGGTCCACACAAAAAGTCACATACAAACACTGCACTGATATAAATTACAAAATATCATGAAGAGACACATACTTAAAAAATATAAACGTACCACATAAGTCAACTTGGACATCTATATTGGGTTTTGGACATTGGACGATCCAACATCTAATCATGTCAGTACAGCTATGGTCGTGTGCATCACATTTGGATTTATGCCACGTTTTAGCAGAAATTTGTGGCAATAAATGCAGAATTGTTAAATGTGTCCTCTTCTTAATTTTTCAGTAGCGTGACTATGTCATGATCTTTCATTTAAATTCATTGTCCCACATTCATGTAGATTATGTGATAAACAAACATATATTTTGCACAGACTTGCATTAATATTTTGAGGTCTTGGACTCAGTTTCTACTATAAGAAAGGGTTAGAATCCAGCAAAACAAACACCTGCTTATTATTTATATGATATTAACATAAATGGTAATGTTGATAGCAACAGTGAAAACAAAGTACTTAGGTGTCACGATGACATTAGGTCTTACATGTACTGGTGGCTGTGACATTAGTAAAGTATATGTATGTGGTGGCTGTGACTGTGATATTACTAAAGTACCTATAGTGGTGGCTGTGACTGTGACATTAGTAAAGTGCATGTAGTGGTGGCTGTGACTGTGACATTAGTACAGTACATGTAGTATTGGCTGTCACTGTAACATTAGTAAAGTACATGTAGTGGTGGCGGTCACTGTGACATTAATAAAGTACCTGTAGTTATAGCTGTCACTGTGACATTAGTAAAGTGCATGTAGTGGTGGCTGTCGTTAGTACAATACCTGTAGTGGTGGTTGTTAGTGTGACATTAGTATAGTACTTGTAGAGGTGGTTGTTAGTGTGACATTAGTATAGTACCTGTAGAGGTGTTTGTTAGTGTGACATTAGTATAGTACCTGTAGAGGTGGCTGTCAATGCTGCTGGAAGAGGCTGGGTTGCGGTTGATGTACCAATTGCGCACGACCAAGAGGATGACACAGATCAGCAAAATGACAGCGAGCACTGAGCCGATGATCACGGGCAGCCACGGGAAGTCTGTGTATCATTATAAAGTAAGAATTACTTTTTGTTAGCACTGTTAAATCCAACAGTGGAAATGTAAATTTACATTGTAAAAAATACACAATCAAAATGTAATATGTCAGCATTCGTTTGAAACATCTCTTACCTGCGTCTTCTAACTCTTTATCTGAAACAAAAAGAACAAATTAATGTGACACATTTGGCAAATGAGTGAATTGTGTCACATAATGTTTACTGTGGATAACACAGTCAAAACATATATTAAATAATTGTAGATGTCATCGCACTAATGTAAAATGGCCTTCAGAAATTCTTATCGTTTAGTAAAATAATTTGCCATTTAATGATAATTTTATAAAATTATTGTTGTTGTTATTATTAGTATTACTATTATTATTATTATTAGTAGTAGTAGTTGTCTTACCTGACAACCTGACGCTCTTCAGATCAACAGCGTGTCCTCCAATACTGAATGGGACCTTCCCGAGGATGTCCTGTAGCACGTCCCAATTGCCGAGGGTTGAATCCACCCACAGAAAGAAGTCAACAATGACGCTCCCTTTCCTATTGAATCATCGAGTCACAAAATTATATACTTAGCTACCTTCCTAAACAAACTCAACACATATTTATTCCAAATTGCATTTCCACCATAAAGGTTCGGTTCTGATAATGACGTTTGTGCGTCCCTGTTCATGATCATGGAGGGGCTTTTACCAAACCAGACATGCTTTCAGTTAGGGACATTAGTAGCACAGTTAATCAGGCCATAATGTTGTCTTCTAAAATTGTATGTTTTGCTTGTGTCAACAAAAGGGTGATCTTTGACGTATATGTGAGGAACTAATTGAATAATGTTTGGTTTCAATGGTTGAACCTAATTTTTTTCAGTGTAATGTTTGATTAATCAAATGCATGAGTGACCTGCCACACCCCTAATTGATGGATCAATCTATACATGTTAGTTTGCCTATCAAAGTCAGAGGTGAGTTAGTTGCACATACTTACATAATAGTCAGAGGTATCAACTTCGTTGTCATGATGACTAGGCATAATTAATTTGATAATTACATTTTGTTTACAAGAAGTTAGCAGTGCTAAGTCATAAATGATTAGGCACACGGACACAAGATATGTTGGCTGTTTGGAAAGGAACAATAATACTAACGTGAATGTAACATCTGTCACGTTGACCAGTCTGGAGCCCACACGTTCATCTGCTTGGTAGATCTCACTCAACTGAAAACATTATCCAACCCTACAGGAGCAATTCTGATTAATATCTACAATACATATGCAACTGAACAATACTAACCATACACTGATTACTAATTGTATCATACATACAATGTTTCATTGTTAATCATCAAATTACATGTTTGACTACAATGGCCGTTTGCATACGTTTAAACTGACTGGAGCATTTTGTTTCTGCACATAAAGTTATGCTTAAAAAACCGCTCAATTAATACCCAAGCTAATGTTGCTAAAATAAAATATATTAAAATATGATAACTATGTGCAATGGTTACTACTGACATGGATATACTTATGATTATAGTACTTGTGTTGATAATAATAATAATAACGATCAAGAGTAAAACATGTATTGCCATTATAAAAAACCCTAATATCTTATAATAATAAAAGTATTTATATAATGCCCGATCAATCAGGCGCTTTACATACATGCAATAAGTGCATGCATCTTAATAGTATTACATAGTTATCAACACTGTTGTATATTCAACATACCTATTCGGTTGTAATTATAGTTTATCTGTGTGCTCCAGTTACAAAAAACTCTGATGTGATACGCAAACATACAAGCATGCATGCACGCATACACAATATAATATTACTGTGCACAACTTACTGTGAATCTGACTTCCTCTGCCAACTTCACGTACTCATCCGATGTGTTGACGCCATAGTTCTCAACATAATCCAAGTCAGGCACTCGGAACTGTCCATAGTACCGTATGGTCGTTGTTTCTGTTTCAATCAACACAACATATATTCAGATGGTTTCCTGTATTGTTCTCCATAAAATGATGTATACTGTTTTCTTTGCTGCAACATTTTTGAAAGAAGTTGGAGTATTACTATTAAAACATTGTATGCTCTGGCACATTTGGGCTACAGTGGATCACCTACAAAATTAAAGGCGGTGGTAATAAAATAGTGTGGTCTACTATGACCACTCTGGTGTATGCCTTTATTGCAAAGGCAGCTATTATCTTAACCTGTATTGCTTATATGTTTGCAAGGTGGTATTTGGTAATATGGTTCAAAGGATGGTTGTTAATCTGCTAAATCAGTTCATCATTATACATTTATATATGTAATGCTGTTGTACACCGGTGCCGTACATTGGTGAAATGGTTAGACTACTAATCAACTCTGGTGCAAAGGCGATACACATACCGCATCGGACATTAGGCTTAGTGTTTTTGTGTTTATATGAGTTGTCATCTACGAGTGATCATTCATATAGTGCATGTATTTTGTCAATGAAAAAAAAATGGTTGTGAAATAAGGGTGGTCATTGATCAAGGGTTTGATATGCAGTGTACTGACACATTAAATAAATATCTTACCTGTAGTGGACACATAATTGCCATCGATAGCGGAACCAGCGAAAGAACCATTGTGTTTCTTGATCGCTGTGATGATGTTTGATTGCATGACAGTAGATTCATTCTTTGGCACAATTACTTCATATGTGACAACAACGCTGCCAGAGCTACACAAGAGAGAAATAACAACCATTATGTCATTGATACAGCATGTGACAACAACACGGCTAAGACATCACTAATGAACTACAGCACATGCATGATTCAAAGAGTAGTGTACTTTCCCACAACAAACTGACACATGACAACCACGATAAAACAGCAGTAAATCACAACAGCAACACTCGTATGATAATAATCCTGCCAGAGCTGAACAAGGGACAGACAGTAGGCATACCGCATGCCTGTATTCAAAGAGCAGTATTTCTATAACTGACCCATTCTATTCATTTTTGCTTCAATATTATGGATGTAAGTGATATATAAATGTGTGTTAACATTTGAACAATACATTCACCTCTTGCAATGCGTTTTCTCGTGGAATGTTTAATTCTATCCATGACAGATTAAACTGCTAACTTAAGAAAATCCAGCTGTGAATGGATTACGTACATTTAATTTAATTGATGATTGTTTAACCCAAAGTACAATATAAAACAAAATATATTGGATACTCTCTTGGTAGGTAGTTAAATGTGTGATAAAAAAAGTAAAAAATTTGACATGGCAGAAAAATGCTTGTACCCAACAGTTAAGGAATTTTACATTGACAGATAAATGACGTATACAATATGCTCCTGTATTTAGGCCTACAACTTTAACTTTAATTAAAAGTGCTATATAGGAGGTAACTAAAAAATTCACCAAGACGTATAATAATATTACAATACTTGTGTGGTGTTTACCTAAACACTGTGGTGCTATACAAATTGATATATTTTGCGGCAATACTCCTGGGCTGGGATGTTATATGGAACTACCGTGGGACAAAGATTTTGCATCACTGATTTTAGGCAAAAACGTTCTGACTTACGTGAACGTGACTCCATCAATTTCATATTTTCCCGGTCCCAGCTTCACATCAAGTGCAGATTTCAACTGCAAGGAAAGTAGTCCAGTCAGCATTTATTCATTAACTGTTAATTTTCTGAGGGTTTTCTTCTGTATGTTTGCTTATATACATGTATGTAGGTGTGCGTTTTTAACAAGATTTGACATGATTGTTATTATCTTATGAACCATCTAACAGTTAGTCATATGTGCGTGGTGCACCCTTTACCGATATTTGGGAGTATATATATATATCTAGACAACCAGTAAATCATTTGTTCTATTCATGTATCATCCTTTGGGAGAATGAATACATTGTCATGTTCAAAATACACTGTTCTTTTGCTAATGGTACGTGATGATTGTGCATGAACTGATGATGGTTGTGCTTGAACTGATAGAAAACATGTACAGTGTATTGTGAACTGCTTATGAAATCACTGTGATAATGGAAACATTATATCAGTGCAACATATTGACACATTATGTTATTATGCACTTTTTGTATATCTTATTTAGTTTATGGTGTCAATTGTGTCTGCATAGCTTGCATTTTCATCACTATTAAATATTAGAAATATAACATTTGCATTTATTAGGGGCATATATATGCACACACTACGGCTCATTTTGACTCGGCATAATAAATAATATTTTCTTGCATTCATAATATAGAAAAACAAATGTTGGATTAAGTCATGTAAAGAAAAAGTACAGTGACAAATATTAACACCCTTATGTTGATTACAATTGCTCACTAATTTTGTATTACAAAATAATATTATAATTGTTTGATACTTTGTCAATAAATGCATAATATGTGTGTTGCTGAAACGAATAACATGGGAGACAATGGGTATATGGGTTTGGACACAGATAAGACTGAATCATGAGGTGCAATGTAAATGCAAAAGTTTGAAATGTCCAATATGTTAAAAAAATATACTGGGTCAACATTGACCATATCTGTCCAGTTGTGTGTAATTTTGTATGTTTCTATCCATCCTGATGAGTGTTGCAGTTGTCAGGTGTTCTGTTTCTATGTCGTGCGGGTATTTGTTATGTGATGAATATATTTCCATATAATATCGTGAGCATGTGACACGAAACATTAAGTCAAAACCATTCAGTTGTTGTCGAGTAGAGTTGCTGTTGTATTATCTTTTGTAATGGCTCCAACTACACATGGAGTGTGGACATTCAAAGTCAATATGGAATATTGAACTTTGCATGCACAATTTCAAACACTGAAAAGGACACTCATTTGTTTCCCATGGTTTTGTTTGACTTAGTTGTGACGCATAAGCACCAGTAGCATACCATCTCACTTACAATAAATATTTTCCTACTATGAAGCTATGCCACCTATATTTGTCATATCAGTTCACATATATGCAAATTAAGTAATATAGAACATCTTAACATGGACAGTGTCATAGCATCTCTTTGATAGTTTGGCTACAACACAAATATATGCATGTACTCATGCATACACAAGCATATACTTAGAATTTAACATATCAACTTATGTTTGATATTTCTATAAAGATGTTGAAGAGTAGAATGAATGCGTAACTTACTGCTTCTACCACTGTGATCTTTAATGCTTTGTATTTGCCTGAAGACTTGTCTGACAGTTCATTTGAGAATGTGTTGTCCAAAAGTTTCACTGAGACAGTGAGCCGGGTTTTCTCTGAAGCTGGCAACGTTGCTGGGAAACCTATGTCAAGTGTAGCAACAATGTTAGTATCTCCCAAAACAGTGTCACCAAAGGCGCATACATAAATACAAATGTAGCAAAATAAAATACATAAATGGAAATGGCAACTGAATTGTGAAACCATGCAATATATATTACATTTGCCACTATATATATAATATATATATTATATATATATATAATATATATATATATATAGTATATATATATCAATATTATATTATATATATATCAATATTATATATATATCAATATTGGCATGGCCTAAATGCCGCTTGAAACATTACCCATTACTTTGTTTCAGCAGCATAATCATTCACACATGATTATTGTTATCAATATTGTCCTCTTACTAATTTTGGAACATTACTTATATATGTTCAGCAAGTTCATAGTGTCACATCACATTTCAACATTTCGCTGTGGGTGTCGGCGAATGAAACATACTTTTCTCGCAGCTGTCGCCAGTGAAAACCCCAGCACATTTACACGTTCGCTTTCCTCCAATCTCAGTGCACGTGCCGCCATTTTTGCAAGGCCTGTTTCGGCAGAGTTCACCTTAAAAGTACAATGAATCAGCTGTGTCTAGAGACTAATGGCAATAAAAGCAGGCACACTATTAAATGTACTAATTACAGGACAACCGTTGATCTCTAGCAACAACAGAAAAAGTAAGAACCAGACCTTCACTAGATGAAATTGAATAACTGAAAAAACGACCACTAAAATTCAAAATGTTGTAAATCATTATCAAAGCAGGTTTTGAAAACTATGTAATTATTGTTAAGCATAGCTGTATTAATAAACAACAATTATGGTACAAAACATGTCCTGATTACATAAAGCAATGTCTGTGAATTATTTAAAACATGAGTGTAACGCCAATTTAACTTGCCGCACAGCAAAATTTTTTTTAAATTATCGCTTTCAGATACACCTAGGTGTATTACATTGATGTACACAAAGTTACGCATATTCTTTCAGATATATTGGATAAGTGAGCACAGGTGTTTGAAGTATGCAGTTATATACAAAAGCGTACATTATTCATGATGAACTAAGAAAACGTCATTTCTCACAGTAAGTAACGTGTCTCGAGCAAAACAGTAATCTATGACAGCATCAAAGACAACAATAATTGTTAATCAATCCAAAGTGGGGCATATTACAAAACAAGTAATGCTGTTGCGTGTCATAGTCAAAGCTTTATAATAATTATATAAAAGCTGGCAACTTATTTGCGACGCACCTCTCTCACAGTGTGTGCCATTGTAGCCTGATGCACAGCTACACTGATAAGTGTCCAAACCGTCCTGGCACTTTCCACCATTCTGACAAGGATTGCTTCCACATTCATCAAAATCTATTAAATAAAAAATAGTATTACTGTTAATGCAATATCAATATATGAGCAACCATTTAGTAATGCATTTGGCCAATAAAACATAATTACTTGGCATGCAATTGGCGGATTTCCATTTTCTTGGTACTCAGTTTAAACTTCCTACTTAAAAAACAAATAATTAATTAACTTCACTAAGATGCGGTAAAACGTTATTTCTCTGAAGGTATTTTAACACCTATTACAATCAAACAAAGCCTGAACACCAGTTCACTAATCATACACATCATTAAAACAAATGAATACAATGCCATTCCTTGAGGTATAGAGTCGTATATGGCCTCATTCTAGGTAAATTATTCCAATCGCCAAACAACTAAGCTTGCATAAATAAAACAAATACATACAATGCACAGTCACAAACTCATAATGTGAACAATTTTACGAAGAAACCTATCATTGCTTTTCAAATATCAGATATGTGGAAGGGCGAATGAAACCATGTGTGAACTTGCCTCACAGGAAGAAAGCCATGTTGTGGAAAAACTAAGTAAAACATATTCAAGTACAAGTAATAGTGCAAGTAATAGTGCAAGTAGACTAGCCTTTGTAATTTCAGGATAATAAACAATGTGTCAAGATCATACCTGTCTCGCAGGTAGATCCTATGACTCCAGTCGGACACTTGCAGGAGAACATATCGATATGTGGTGTAGAGCAAGTCGCACCATTCTGGCATGGGCTGCTCAAACATTCTTCAATGTCTATAAAACAAACAATTCAGATTTATGTATGATTTGATATATGCGTCATAAGTTTGATTCAAGTTCATTTCAATTTTATAATGATGATGATGATGATGAAGATTATACTGATGATGGTGAAGTTGTTAATAATGATACAACTTTGCATGCAATTACAAATAATATTTACAATAACTTGGATATGTGGGAATAAACAAGCCGAATGTATACTAATGTATACAAACACAGCTGATTGTATGTATATTTCTTATGCAACACTTATTTAGTTTCTTGCTTGTTATGTAATAATGTATACAAACACATTATTAATTTATTTAATAAATACAGTAGTACATTATTGCAACCACTAAGTACCACTACATACAAGTCATAGTACATGAACATGTCTGTAGAGTCAGTTCCAACCACAGTATTTCATTGATGTCTCTGTACAGTTGGGTGCATTGGACAGTGCCAGGGGTTGCAACCACAGTACTGTGAGAATACATAATTGGATATCAGGGTTGATTGGGTAGCGTAGAACCACCAGGAACGATCGATATTCTAAATGATAATAGACAAAACAACAATATTCTAAATAAGGCCTTTGCATAAGTTGTTTCTCTGTATATGACGTGTCATGATTAACGTGGCAATACGATTACTTTGAAGCCACAATCCCACATTGGTTTCATATCTGCAATACTTATAACTTCTAAGTACATTTCTGTGATGGTCTTTCGTATTATAATATTCTTTATATGAAATGCAATTTGTCAAAATAGTGTTGTACATTTTGTTTACATTCATCTTCTTTCACCTTCATAATACTTTTGTGTTGTCTGCTCATAGTTTGCTGGTAATATCATTCTGCAGGCGATGTATAGATAGTTCACTGGTGCTGACAGTAGATTTTAGTAGCAATGAGCAGCAGTGTGTGTTTCAATGCTGCGCGTGGCCCACACAACTGTATTTATAATGCTAAATGTTGTGCATCTTAGAAATAAACACCATTTACCTGAGTCGCAGTTAGTTCCTGTGTATCCAGCCGCACACTTGCAAGAGAACATGTTCAACTGTGGGGTTGAACACGTACCACCATTCTCACAAGGACTACTCAAACACTCGTTGATGTCTACAACGTAATCATTATTAACACTGATATTAAATATAGACAAAAATCATGATTTTGGGCCTATACACCTATAGAGTTACTAAAACATAACCATTTTCAACAATTAAGAATATCACATCATTGGTTTACTAAGAAAACCTTGTTAAACACACTGGCAGTATTCGCTCACCAACTGAAAAAATATAAAATATATGTATGTATGTATGTATGTATGTGTGTGTGTATGTATGTATGTATGTATGTATGTATGTATGTATGTATGTATGTATGTATGTATGTATGTATGCATGCATTCGCTTAAGTGTTGTACAGCTGACAGTTTATGTTCTGTTTAGTTGTGAACATGCATGAAATGAAATTAACCACATCATGAAAATACTTGGAAGACACATATACATACAAGTGGTTGATGTTGTGGAATGTCAGGATAATAAGCAATGTGTCATGAATGTACCTGTCTCACAGGTAGATCCAATGACTCCAGTCGGACATTTGCAGGAGAACATGTTGATCTGTGGTGTAGAGCAAGTCGCACCATTCTGGCATGGGCTACTCAAACATTCGTCAATATCTATAAAACACAAAGTGCAGAATTAAATTGGTAAACAAATGTAATAAATTTTGGAGGATCTATTCGCATTGATTCTGGTCTGAACACAACTATTAAAGTTTATTCAGTTCTTCATCTCGACAACCATCTGTTGCTGTTTTTCCTACACCAATTCAAAGCCAACAAGCATGCCCTCATCATGGAATCTACGAATTAATTCGACATCAATTTAAATTTTAGACTGCATCTTTCTCATACATGTCATTGCAGGTTTTGATCTACTCTGTTCGTGATATTCTCCATAGCCATCATTTCTCGCTTTTGTGGCAAACACTGCTGCAGTTGCTCTTGTTTGCAGTAAACTTGGTTATTGCAACTAATTTTCATATTTTCATTTATAAGTCTTAAGGATATCACAACATTTCGATGTGTGCAAACTAGTTTGCAAAGGGTTAAGTGATTTCTTCGTTTATCTCACTCTGCATCACTTATGAAATGTCTGCATTGTTTTACTGTCTAATATTGTTTTTAAGATCTGCACTAGTACATATCAAATACTGTTATCTAAGCAATCATAATATTTACATCGCATTGTCAGAATTTACAACTTTTAAAATCACAATGTCATATTATATATATATATATATATATATATATTATATAACATAAAATAATGTCGGAGTAAAAAGAGTACATTTAAAAAGCGTGGTATCCAGTCCTTGAGATAGTTCAAAGCGCCTTACATTTCACCCTCTGGCAGACTTTATTCATTCACATATCCACCTATATATGTAGACATGTACCCATTTATACAGTTGACTGAACTGTGGCAATGTGGCGTAAACGAAATTGCAAAAGTTTCGAAATGGTAGCAAGACAATTCGAACCCCGGTTCTTTTTTTGAGAGCCCAACGTTCTAACCGGTATGCCACCGAGTTAGTATATGTAGTAGACACACCCTTATGAGAGCCCAACGTTCTAACCGGTATGCCACCGAGTTAGTATATGTAGTAGACACACCCTTATGAGAGTCCAACGTTCTAACCGGTATGCCACCGAGTTAGTATATGTAGTAGACACACCCTTATGAGAGTCCAACGTTCTAACCGGTATGCCACCGAGTTAGTATATGTAGTAGACACACCCTTATGAGAGTCCAACGTTCTAACCGGTATGCCACCGAGTTAGTATATGTAGTAGACACACCCTTATTTCTAAGGGTTACACATGACTTATTTAGAACAGGAATGTAATGGGCCATTCCTTTTGACATATGATTAATAGGTAGACACAGTCACTTTCACATACACCAACACGAAGCTTTGACTATTCAATCAGCATATCAGATTTATTGAAGAAATTAGCATTTCAAATACATCTTACAGTTTATATGTGATTTAATGTGGCTAAACAAGTAGTGTTTTAAGAGACCCGGTTTGGTAATGAATAACAAATCTGAATTATATATATATATATATATATATATATATATATATATATATATATATATATATATATATATATATAATTCAGATTGCCATTCAATCTACAAACACAATTGCAAAACAAGTATATATTTAAAGTTTAATGAAAGCATAATTATTCGGTTATCTACCAAAATAATAATACATTATTTTTCAAACTAAGTAAAACATATAGGGCGAAACACGCACGCACGCACGCACGCAAGCACACACATGAAACAATTTGCAGCTTATTTACAGCTTATTTGCAGCAACTAACCTCTTTCACAGTGTTTGCCAGTGTAGCCTGATGCACAGTTACACTGATAAGTGTTCAAGCCGTCCTGGCACGTTCCACCATTCTGACAAGGATTGCCTCCACATTCATCAACATCTGTCAAATGAAAACAATACACATGTTATGCTATCAGTAATATCTTAATTATACTATATTATATATCTACTAGCCTAGTTGCCCAGCTTTGCCCAGAAAAGAGGCGATCATTGCAAGAACTTGTGACTCCTTGTAATATCCAGTCAAATATTGATAGTGCAATGCCACGTTCATGCCCAACTACCGGTTTCACGAAGCGTTCATATCGTACAAAGGAACTTTGTACGGTACAGTGCTAACAATTGTACGTAACTATTGTTCTGTGTTACATCATTTATGCCAACCTTCCATGTTGGTTCCTTCGACGCAATACTCCACCCTTCAGAGTGGAATTTTAAATATTTTTAATGTACGAACCATCACCTACAAAACTGTAGCCCCATACATGCGAAACTGACAGATATACAAGGGAACATATATACATACATATAGACTGGCTGACAGCCACATACAGAGAAACAGACATACATACATACATACAGACAGACAGACATACATAGAGGCTGACAGAGTCACAAACTACTTTGTATTAAAGAGATGTTCATATTATTTAAAGCATAATATGTGAAATATGTATAAACAAAATGGTACCATTAATTATTTTATTTAACAAGATGTAACAAGATTGCCAGCCCAAACAACAAGTTCCAGATGGCAAGTGGACAAGGAAGCCATTGGCTTATCGAGAGTCCAAAAATGTTCTCATCTATGTGTAGCCCGCCCTTATCAGATATCTGTCAATTCTGTTTTTAAACATATTCACACTACTAGCATTAACAATCATTTGTCAGTTTGTTCCAACTTATGTAAGTTATGTAATTTATTAAGTCATAAAAACATTATAGCTCAATTTTGTTTGCTCAACAATGTTGAATATTTGACCCACAAAGACTAATGTTATTTTAAGTTTTGTTTTTGATATTTGATTTTATACAGAAAAATGTGAGGCCAGTTTGTTCAGGCATCATATTGAAACATTAACTGTGTTTTCGAAATTGTCAACTAGAGGCCACCACTTGAATACCGTTGATAAAATAATGTTTCAGTTCTTATTAATGTGTTTTATCAACAAATGTATCATTTGTGTTTTGCTGTTAGTATTGTAAACGTAGTTCCAATCAACAGTATAAATGTTGTGCTGATTTCTTATGACTACACAAGAGTATGATCTGCGCAGATTGATGCCCATTATAATAAACTCCTGAGAATGTAATAAACAAATTCCCTTGGTAGTAAGCCTTTCAAAAAGATGCACAAACAATCTGACAGATCCTACAGATCGATGCCCATTATAATAAACTCCTGAGAATGTAATAAACAAATTCCCTTGGTAGTAAGCCTTTCAAAAAGATGCAATTATACACAAACAATCTGACAGATCCTACAAATGATTATAATATAATTTCTTGGTGTGTACCTTATCCATAATACCTCATTATAGATCAAACATTACAATCTTCCAACAATACTAACAGAAATGAAACAAGCACGGACGCACGCACGGACGCACGCACGAAGTGGAGAACGAAAGCAAGGGATGTGAGAGAGTGGAGACGGCAGGGAAACAGGGGCAATGAAGGAAGGAAAAAAACACAAAAATGGAGGAGCAGTATTGATGTCAACCCCACCGGACCAGTGAGGAGGAGGAGAGCAAAGCATTTACTGTTCATGGGTCAACAGACTTGTCCTGGTTGATAGACTCCATCAGAGTATATTATTCTACTTTCTTGTAGGTGCAAACTGGTCGTCTGTGGATGGATATTTGTCTTGGGTGATATATTCAATCGGACACTTCTGATTTTGATTCCTTGAAACATGGTTTTATGGTGAGCAAAATGTTCAAAGTTCGAAAGACCGCACACGTTTGTTAGACTGGACTGAGTGCTTCATTTATTGCTATATAGTCAATGTTTATTTATTTATGCAAAACATCTAGATAATTATATGGTACACTACAAGTAAAACACACAATATAATAATATGCTAATGGCAGGTTCAAACAATTAATTTAAATTAATGGTATTACTAAATTAGTACGTTATGTTTAAATAATGGCTTTTTTGTTCTTCAAAATATTTACATCTCCTATGCTACATATGTTTTGGGGTAATGAGTTCACAACTTTCTGTGTTGTGAATTTGAATGAGCATTTACCCTTAGTATTGTGTTCTCTCCTTGGCTCATCAAACATATCCTGAGATCTTACTCCATATTGTATATTTGTAATGGTGAGCATATATGTCAAGAACTTGGGACCACAGCCATGCATTAAAAGTCAACAAGCATGCCTTGTACTCGATGCTGAACTTGATTGGCAACCAGTGGAGTCTTTTTGAAGTGGGTGTTTAATCATATATGCTGACCTTTGCCAAATATACACCATTAGTAGCTATTCGGCTAATCCAGGCAGCCGAGCATCACAATGGACAGTGTCACTGTGGGAAGAACCATGAATCATTTGCTCTGCACCTTAGAATATAGAACAAACTACATAATTAATATGGCAACTAGATCACATAAATTTATTCATAAGTTTGTAGAATCTTTGTAATAAACATTTACTTGAGTCGCAGTTAATTCCTTTGTATCCAGCCGCACACTTGCAAGAAAACATGTTCGACTGTGGGGTTGAACACGTCCCGCCATTCTCACAAGGACTACTCAAACATTCGTCGATGTCTACAACATAATAATAATTATAAACATCTATGTTAAACGGAAAAAATTTTGTGGTTTTGGGCCTATGCACATTTGCAACTACAATTAAGAGTGTCATTGTTGTACTAAGAAAACCTCGTTGAACACATCACTTTAATATCATGGGCTGTGCAATACTGTTAGAAAACCCTATGTCACAGATGTGGTATTCTGGCAATGTTCACTTATCAAATAAAAATCTATTTGTATACACGTAATACTACACTTGTCAACAGAATATGGCCATGCTGTTTGCATCCAAACTAAACTGATGCAACATAGCAGCGCATTTAATTGAAGAGTTTTTGTTAGTTATGTCAACGCTCATGTGTACGGAGACTTGACCGGAATATCCCAATTTGAGAACAAATTCTGAGAAAACCACTAGCATGATATTCTTGATTGTAGTTGCAAATGATTAGTTTTTATTAACTTTTTTAGGTGTATAGCCCCAAACCATCACCTTTATTTCGCTCTGATCTAATTGAAATACCAACACACAGAAGCTTGACAGTGAGTTACCCGGCTAACTGTATAAATGCATGAACTGTATTGAACAAATCATCATGTGTATTCGACGATCAATGATGCATATTTAAATTGTTACAAATATAATTCGGCTAAATAACAAATTGTACGTTATGTTATTTGATCTTCAAATAATATTATACTATATGGATGTGATCTAAAATGGTCTGGTGTGCTGATGCATAAAACGATAGTTGTCCTGAATGATATATTCTACCAGACACTGTTGATTATTCTACATTGGAACGTGTACTGGTCATGGGTAGGATATTTATCATAGACACCACCAAACTGATTTTTCCATTTGGAAATATGTTGTAGTCATGTTTTTATGGTGTGTAACATGTGACATGTTTACAATAGACAGGACTGGTTGTTCCATTGTTCCTTACAGACTTTTATAGGATAATGGAAAAATATATTATCTTATATCGAAACAGGCCTATCACAATACAAGTATTTACAGCACATAGAGTTATTGTTTTAAGTTTAGATAATTCAACTTCACAAAAATTTACATTTATTTCATCCAATGTGTACTTTAGGTACCACACTGTAGTTGGTCTTGTGAGCACATAGACACAAACGCAATATATACTAAAACTGTATAATAACAGCATATGTGAAACTAATAGGCAGTAATTTCTGAAGCACATGATTACCTGTTTCACAGTTGGTTCCGGTGTAGCCAGCCACACACTGACATGAGTACATGTCAAACTTTGGCATTGAACACGTAGCCCCGTTCTGACATGGGTTGCCCGAACATTCATCAACATCTAAAATAAATTTCATTGATGTGATATGTATTTTACTGTATTAATACCACTCGAATTTTAAGCCTTTATGCAGCACTAGTGGTGTAGTCCTTGAATGTGCTTTTTAATTTCCAAAAGCAACATTTAAACGGTGCAAGAATAATTGAAAGGGAGAGATACTTTCTCAACATCGTTGGCACTTTATTCGTCTACCATGAATCCACAAGTAAAATAATGATATGATGCACAACTACTGTGTCAACTACATGCTCACTCACAGTAAACAAGTGTATTGCTAGGTTTGCACCTACCAGTGTTGCATGTGTCGCCACTGTAGCCATGAACACAGTGACAAAGGAACCCACCGACCTTGTGTTCACATGTGGCACCATTAACGCAAGGACTGCTGGCACACTCGTTGGCTAGATCTGAAAAATTATTACATACTGTAACATCACTCTAGTGTCGTTGTTTCTGCTGTTAAAATTTGGAATGCGTGTATAACCATAATGATATTTTGTCCTGCCGAAGATGCCATGTGCGAATTGACACAAAACAGAACCAAGGAATGGGATATTGATTGTAGACGCGTTGGCATTGAATATAATAATTTCATTCATACAAGCATTATCAAACAAAAGTTTGAAACAGCACATGTCACAACACTTTTAAGTGTATTCTGTCTTGCCGAATATGTTATACAAGAAATAACTCAAACGAAAAGCAAGTAATTTGACACTGATTGTAAACAAGTTTGCATTGAATATAACATTCGTGCAAAAGTTACCAAACGAAAGTACAAAAGAGTACGTCACAACATTTTTAACTGTATTCTATCCTGCTGAAGATGTTATATGTTAATTGAATAAACCGAGAAGCAAGTAACTGGACACTGATCATAGACGAATTGTCATTGAATATGACATTCATACAAGCATTACAAAACAACAGTTTGAAAGAGTATATATAACAAGTTTTAGCTATATTCAAGGCCAACACAAATGACAAATATACAACCAGTCCATACTATTATAAATTGTTCATAAACAAAACTCTGGAAAGAATTGAGACAGGCCAATTAGTCGACAGCATATGCAGGGATTGATGCATACGATATGAAGTATATTACCTGGTTACAAATTTGTTGACACATTACGATATGAATTATATGTACACATATTTCACCCACCTGTCTCACAGTTGATCCCAGTTGTTCCAGCTTGACACTGACATTCATACTTCCCGGCAGATTCATGGCAAGTTCCACCATTCTTGCACGGGTTACCGTCACATATGTTGATTTCTGAAGGATATATTTTGTCCTTTCAATTTGTGTAATTCTCTTCTGCATTCCATCGAAATACCCAACAATTTAAAAATCATATGCACATATATTTAGTTATTGTGTTTCCACCCAAGACAAATGTTTTACGTCATGATACATAACAAATAGCAATTATATTTCCAGTTTCCTTCAATTGTACATGACACAATAACTGAACAAATCCACTGTTGCGGATAGTATATAACCCATTTGATGCATGTCGTTCTACTGGTTTATTGCACTAGTACACCTTGTCTGCTGAGGAGGCCACACTGACAATTTCATTAAAATCGGTTTAGTAGTTTTTGAGATTTTGCATTATACATGTATATTGAAATTATATATAGAAATCAAAATTTCCGGGTTAAATTTCTATGTATGTATAGTTTCAAACTGGAAATCTGTTTTGAGTGGGGTACGACAGGGATCAGTATTAGGCCCTATACTGTTTTTAATATATATATAAATGATTTGGAAGATGACATATCTAGCAAAGTACTCAAATTTGCAGATGACGCAAAAATATTCAGAAAGGTTACTAATGATACAGATAAACAAAGTTTACAGGATGATCTAGATAAATTAGTTAAATGGTCAGAAAAATGGCAAATGTTATTCAATTTTGGGAAGTGTAAATGTATACACATAGGACATGGAAACATGGACGTAGAATATAAAATGGGGGATGCTGTACTAGGTAGAACCACACAAGAAAAGGACTTAGGAGTAACATTTAGTGCTGACATGAAAGTTTCAGAGCAATGTGGGATTGCTGCTTCGAAAGGAAATCAAATTCTAGGGCTAATTAGGAGAACTATCACGTATAAGGAGAAACATCTAATTGTACCCCTGTACAAAGCAATAGTTAGACCACATTTGGAATATTGTATTCAAGCATGGAGGCCATATCATAAAAAGGACATAGACAAGCTAGAAAGAATACAACGAAGACCAACCAAAATCATTCCAGAATTGAGACCTTAGTTACGAAAGTCGCTTATTACAATGTAGTTTGACAACACTACAGACCAGGAGACTAAGAGGAGACCAATTAGAAGTGTTTAAAATAGTGAATGGTTATGAGGATGTTGATAGGAATATGTTCTTCAAACTTAAAGAAGGCAGTAGAACCACAAAGCTGCATTAGTTAAGGAGCAGTGTAGGTTGGACATGAGAAAGTACTCTTTCTCACAGAGGGTGATAAATGAATGGAACAAACTGCCAAATGATTGTGTTAATGCTAGTAGTGTGAATATGTTTAAAAATAGAATTGACAGATATTTGATAAGGGCAGGTTACATATAGATGTGAAAATTGTTGGACTCTCGATAAGCCAATGGCTTCCTTGTCCACTTGATATCTGGAACTTGTTGTTTGGGATGGCAATCTTGTTAAATAATTACATGCTTCGTTTTGTGTGAACAGTTCATTCCTCTCAACAGATTGTGACCATTTAAATTAGTTGTTTTCTAATCAAACCTCACACTTTAACTTTATATGCATGGCTGTTTAAAGAAATTTATACATATATATATTTAAATTATGTATTTAAATCTATATATATATATTTAAATTTATATATACATATATTTAAATATATAATTTAAATATATATTTCTTCAAACAACCCTGCATATACAAACTGTAGAAAACAACTACATTAAAATGTCATAATATATATATATATATATATATATATCAGAAGACAAATTAAAATTTGCAGTTTTCTTGTGTTTTGTTTGAATATATATATATATATATATATATATATATATATATATATATATATATATATATATATATATATATACATATATACACACACAAACAAAACACAAGAAAACTGCAAATTTTAATTTGTCTTCTGATGTAACAGCACATTAAATTTAAAAAAATGTATGTGCTTTCACATAGGACATGGGCATATGTGGATGAAGAATACAAAATTGAGGATCCTGTATTCATTAAAGGACATTAACATTAGTAACCAGTGCTGAAATGAAAGCAACGTGGCATAGTGGACTACAAACAAGAATTAGATCGACCCTAGTTAGGAAACTGCCCAGTAGAATGTGGCTTGATAACAAAAGATACCATGACGAAACAACATATACATTTTTGCCCCTCTGTCTCATGACTTTTGCGTGTCAATGTTCACGATCATGCTTAATGATTCTGTTTTGTTGTGCCTCTGAGCTCAGGTTCCTGAGGATGAAGGTGCCATAGAAGTTAATTATTACGATATTATTACTACTTTGCATATTTTATGATTATGAATTATATTGATATAAATATGTCTTTCAGACATAAGGAATGAAATAGAATTAGAGGATACGAAGTGGCATTAGTAAATGAACAGTATAGATTGGGTATGAAAAATACCCACTTTTCACCGAGGACTGTAAATTAATGGAATAAATGATATATTATTGGTGTTAATACCAATTGAATCAGTATGTTCATCAACATTAAGTCCATGAAAATATCCTGTGGCTACGTACCAGTCTCACAACGTTCGCCAGTGTATCCATGTATACAGGCACATCGGTACCTGTTGACGAGGTCCTGGCATGTTCCATCGCTGCTGCACGGGGAACTCTCACACTCGTTGATTTCTTTAAAACAACATGATGTCAACAACACATTTAAACGCATAGCCGTACAACTTAGCATCAGGGTTCCTGAACCTTTCAGCCAATCACATTTAAGACATTTTAAAGACTTCTCAATACCAATTTTCAGAAAATTGCATTGGCATTCGACACATAATTGGTTATTTAATTCACCTTCTTTTTCCCACGTCTCCATTTTTTTGTGTTTCATGCTCTGCATATTGTAGGCACTTAAAAAAATTAGATATCATGATAGAACATTGGCAATTGATTTAAATGAAAGGTGAAATGTAAAGGAACCAAAAACTGCTTATTTTATTAATATATCTTTATTAGATCCAAAGATATTGAGATTTTAATACGGTAAAAATTTGAACAAATGTTGAATCTCATTTATGCAATAACCAACACAAGTCCGATGTAGCAGTGAATTGAAACAGGCCAAATAAATGACGTTTTTTATTGCAAAGTGGACTGCTTATCACGCAGCCACTTTGGGAAGAACATTAACAGGAATGTGAGCTCCTCAAAGCAAACCAGGCAGGAACTGAACACATGTACAGCCCCGTCCGGCAAGTTTCTCAGAGCCCACATTCCTACAAGCATGACGATAACATATATACATCAAGAAGTCGTCATGAACATGTAATGCAAAGAATACAGACATTCCACCACCAATACACAAATTTAATTACAAACAGGTGGGGCCATTTCGCTAACCTATATAAACATAAGCCAAGAATACCGATGAAGAAACACGAAGCCTGTCTGCGCAGAAAACCCCATGAACACCAAATACTAGGGGACAAACCCCCGTGTTCATCTTATATAAGGCCAAAAGTGGGGAAAGCGGTTTCGACATCTTCCAACTTCCTATTTCATCAACGATGTACAATCGCATTTAAACTAAGCATTGAGAATTAGGAAGAAAGGTGGGGAGGAGGGCGGATTTCGAGAGACAAATTTTAGTCACAACTTCGCAATGCAGAGACTGAATCAGGAGTGAAAGATTCAAACTACTGGCTCTGGTTTGAACTGGTTTCCGCTAAGCCGTGATTGGCTGGCTAGTGCGGAGTAATACAATTTATTTGGCCAAATAGTTCCGGTGTAGTCTCGGACACCCAGGGCAAGTTTAACGACGACCTGTCTTGGTTATTTCATAAAAATTGTTATGCACCTGGTGAGTTGCATAAATTCATTTATGCAATAACCAACACAAGTCCGATGTAGCAGTGAATTGAAACAGGCCAAATAAATGACGTTTTTTATTGCAAAGTGGACTGCTTATCACGCAGCCACTTTGGGAAGAACATTAACAGGAATGTGAGCTCCTCAAAGCAAACCAGGCAGGAACTGAACACATGTACAGCCCCGTCCGGCAAGTTTCTCAGAGCCCACATTCCTACAAGCATGACGATAACATATATACATCAAGAAGTCGTCATGAACATGTAATGCAAAGAATACAGACATTCCACCACCAATACACAAATTTAATTACAAACAGGTGGGGCCATTTCGCCACAAGGTCACCCACAAACCTGTGACCACCCCACCACGACCTATCATATACAGGAAAGACTCTCGTTTTTGTATTTTCTTTTAATCAATGTATGATTAAAATGGCATAACTTTTTTGTGTGTGCATATATTTTTTTCAGGAGTTGCAAGCACATTAAGTAGGGTCACAAATATGCATAATCCAGTCATATATCATTAAGAGTAACTCAGTTAATGCAATTAATAAGTCAATATAAGTCAACTCACCGACACATGTCCATAACTTACATGATTATGAAGATTTGTTAAATGATTTGTTTGCAAACTCATTAACCTGGGTCATAAGTATACATCACACACTCATTCCATAACTCAACTGATGCTAATTCAAGTGTAAACTCAACAGGATTATGAAGATATTTGTATAATTTGTTCAGGGTTTACAAATTCATTAAACAGGGTCATAAAGTATACATCAAATCATTTCATAACCCTATTGATGTAATTAATAAGTAAATATTGGCTAATTAATGTGCAAACGCAACAGGTCAACACCTTTTTTTTTGCCAAACTGCCATTGAAAAATTACATACATATACTACTTGATATCATGGTTGAAAAAATCATGATTTTTTAAAATAAAAAAACAGACTTATTTGATTTAAATCGGATTTTTTTTATTTATTCGAAATCTGGTATATAGACATTTATATAGATGTTTATATTGACAAACTCTTTCAAAAGTGTTCTATTCAAATCGATTTGGGTACTTGTCTTAACAGTGGGTACATGATTTTTGCTTATATAAAGACATTAGACAATGTCTACAAGGCCTCACCCCCTGTAGTTGCATAAACTGTCTTGAAAAGGAAAGCTGTGTCTGAGGCTGTAGCAGTGCTAATTATTCTTTGCTGAGAGGGTGGTTTAGCACCTGACCAGGACCCTGGGTACTCTGAGGGTCTCCAACCAGACTGCAAACCAGTACAGTATTAAACAATTGTAACCCAGACTGTCTTACTTGAGTCAACATACTGAATTGGTAACAACTAACACAAGCTCTAGGTGGACCTTAACTCAGGGCTTCTGACTTGAAAAGATACTTCCTCTGGAAGACAAGTTTGTGTGGCTTCACTGCATTCAGAAAGGGAATAGCTCAAACACACACAATGTCGTAAAATATTTGACTGTCAGGTTATCTGGTGTCAATACAGCTACACAAGTGTGCACACTTTGTGCTTTTGTATTAAAAAACTTTGTTGATCTCGATGCTTGTAAACAATTATTTGTGTTAAATTCATATAAATCAGCGATTAAAAAATCGAAAGTAAAAAAAATCATAAATCAATGATTTAAATCAAACAACCCTGCTTAATATTATAGTAATATAGATATACAAAATAAAAAAAAAAATATATATATATATATATATATATATATAAATGTACCATTACTAATAATAAAAAAAACAAATATTGGCTTTTTATTATTTGTAAAGAATTAAAATCACAGAAATGTAAATAAGTCATGATTTTTGTTAAATCGATCTTGCTCTCCAACTCCAAGAATCAAAATCGGATGAAATTTCACCAACTAGGGAAGCTCAAAAACACCCCTTCACATTCGCGTAGTGGGAAAATATTTCGTACACAGACTAAGACCTCCATAAACATTTTTGTCTGCTAAACACACACCAGAAATACACCTATGTCGTCCAATCGATGTATTTCACCTTAATTTTGGTTAAATTTTAATCAGAAACAGACGATCATGAAAGGGAACTTACTATTGTCCAATCTGCCGTTGTAAATCACGGAAAGGAACGGAAACAGCCAACAATACAGGATGTAAAACAAAAGAAGAACCCATGTGCCGAGAATTGGCGTAGATAAACTGACACGATTTTTGGCACGCCGCGCGAGCTGCTCAGCCGATTTCGTTCAAGTGTCTACTACTCGATAACCGCCATTTGCATAGGGGCACGGACCACAGTCACTTTTCCCATAGACGACCATTATAACATTCTTGCGCCTACATTGAAAATTTATCCTACAATTTTTTTTAAAAATTCACAGAAAATGACAGACCCACTAAGACACCTGGTGTGCGAAATTCGTGAAAATGACATACCTCCTTTTCGCACAAATTGCTTCAAAGCATGAGGCCCGTGCATTTCTGCCATGAAATTCCCCGGTTTCTCAAATATGAGTACATCCTGCCTAACAGCCACTGTGTCATTACGCAACTGGTATACATACTGACAAATGGCATCATTTCAAAGCTTAGATGCTACTGTGCACAAAAACATCACTTCTACTCACTCATACACACAATTTCTGCTCTCACAAATAAACCCTATCTGCACAATGAATTTTTTCCTTGGGACTCTTTATGTATGTAATGGCGGATGGATTCTGACTGTGGTCCGTGCCCTAATTGATTTCCGACATCTCACAAACCGTCACGAAAGTTATACCAAATCGAAGAAAAACCTTTTTCTCGATAAATCACAGAAGGAAATCCACATCGCAATGCAACACATTAATTGATATGTCACCGAGACATGCCCCCGTATGTGAGGGGAAGAATTTCGAGTGGGCTGAGTTGCACATATGCACTTTAGTCATAAAGCCCACACTGCTTGCTGTGCCAGAGATATAGAAAATCTTACAAGTGTTTCACAAAATACGGGGTATTTTCATCAATACAACACTAAAATTGTCAACAAATTTTTTATTAAAATATTTTTTTAATTTTTTTTTAATATGCACTGTTTTTGGGCAAAAAGCAGGCATTTCTGTGTATTTCACAACATTGATAGGTAATATTGAGTGTTCAAACTACAACGAATTATGGTATGTGTGAAAACAAGCTATATATCTGACAAGTTTTCATGTGAACATTTGGCATTGCTGACACGGATGACCCAATTTCAAGTCACTGAAGGTGCCAACTGCCTGTCAACGAGATAGAATGGAATGATGCCTGTTTGGGGCTTTTGAGTGTCTCCTGTTGCAACTACAGTGACGATAAGCCTACTTTTTGCTCAGATTTCAACTACAGAGGGTTGTAAATTCTATTCAGAATTTACATTGGGGTATTTTCTCAGCCAGTAGCTGTGCAGCATGACAGACAAGTGGTCTACCCCACTAAAATTATGGCCATTGCTTAAATGTCAGTTGGACAGATTGCTCCCAGATCAGTCAGATAGGAAAAGTTTTTGACTCTGATACAGATATCAGCATGGAGAAGAAAAGTGAAGGTGTGGCGAAGTTCCAAATAGCCAAAAATGAGAGGAGATGTGGCTTTCAGAAGGGGCACACTGTGCCAGGATATTGTGGTTCTACACATACAGAATAAATTGTGCACCTTGGGGGCTTCACTTTGAAGGAGAGGATTTTATGTCACCTGTCCAGGGCATGATAACTGCACAGCAACATTGACATTGGATTGCTATGGAGGTGACTGCAAGATATGCAGGTACTCCTCTATAGCCTGCTCAGGTGGGAAAGGAAACTGGTGGAAAAAATCAATGTACCTGCAGACAGGTACTCTCCACTATCTCAACATGACCAGTAGAGACAGGATTACACTGAGAAAGATTCTGCAACTAAGATAAGGGGGAAATGCACAAGCGTTAACAAAACTGTGTCTTAACACAAACCGAAATGATGGCCTGAACAGAGGGTTGAGTGCTTCTCTACCAAAAAATGTGAACTTCAGTCGCAATGTCAAGGGATGTGCCTGTGCAGCCATTGACAGGCTGAATTATGGAGCGGGGAACTCTCTACTGTGGAAACTGGAGACAAGCAAAGCTTCTATTAGTAAAGGTGGAAGCCTGCCACACACTCCCCCCACATGTATGTGAGGGGAGTTCAAGAGAGGATTACCTCATAGCCCTGCGAGCACAATGAAGCATGGACACACACAGACAGATAGGCAAGCAGCTGAGCATGCAAAAACACACAAACTGGTGAGTAATGATAAGACTGGCTTAATTAATTCATTGATTTGTCTCTCACCTGTTCAACTGCACAATTTCTAAATACACTGAGGGTAATGACCATGACCAAAACAATGCTGCTCTCTCACACACTGTCTTCTATTGTTGTTTACATGCAGTGGCTCCAGTATCATATGCTGTGGATTAACACACAAGCTGACATTGCAAATATGGCTACAACTTAGATGTCTAGGAATCTTTCATAAATTATGGTGTAGCATATACATTAATCTATGACTATGTACAAGAACTGTCTTCCATTTCCAAGCTGGAAATTTCACACATATGACACCATACTGGGCTAGCTAGCCTAAACAATATGCTTTAAAACACCCAGTCCATAACATGCAACTGTCATTTCTTGACAAGACAGTGTTAAACTTGATTCTCCACCTATATTTTCTCACAAAAAATGTCATCCATGCTTGTTTTACCACGATGCGTTGCCTTGGTAACAAGCCAGTCAAAATTTCATATTGGGCACGGACCACAGTCACTTTTCCCATAGACGACCATTATAACATTCTTGCGCCTACATTGAAAATTTATCCTACAATTTTTTTTAAAAATTCACAGAAAATGACAGACCCACTAAGACACCTGGTGTGCGAAATTCGTGAAAATGACATACCTCCTTTTCGCACAAATTGCTTCAAAGCATGAGGCCCGTGCATTTCTGCCATGAAATTCCCCGGTTTCTCAAATATGAGTACATCCTGCCTAACAGCCACTGTGTCATTACGCAACTGGTATACATACTGACAAATGGCATCATTTCAAAGCTTAGATGCTACTGTGCACAAAAACATCACTTCTACTCACTCATACACACAATTTCTGCTCTCACAAATAAACCCTATCTGCACAATGAATTTTTTCCTTGGGACTCTTTATGTATGTAATGGCGGATGGATTCTGACTGTGGTCCGTGCCCATAGCACCAACCGCCAATAAGCATCTGCCGCCTAGCGGCAAGTTCATGGTCAGTATATGCTTAGCCACCAGATGGCGAAACCAGTACGTATTTTTTATACACGGTTCTGATGTCTCTGCAGATCTCAACTACGACGAATATTTTCAACTTTGCGACATTTCAGCTCCGCAACATTTGTGCTTTGCGACGTAAGCTGGTAAAACATCTTGAAAAAATATTATAGTGGCTAAATCAAATTTAAGGCCATTTTAAGACCTTCCACAGAAAAGTTACCACTTTAAAGACTTTTCAAGGCCTTGAAAATTGACAAATAAATATGACTTCTAAAATTTTTTTAAGGATCCGTGCGAACCCTGAGTATAAATAAATCGTTTCGTTGGCATGTACAGCAGGACTGCAGTCACTAGTCACAGAGAAAGGGAGGGAGGGAGATGCAAAAGGAGTGAAGGAGATGCAAGGAGAGAGAAGAGAGAGAGAGAGAGAGAAAGGAGGAGATGGAGAGGGAGAGAGAGGGAGAGAGAGAGAGGGAGAGTTTTGCAACGGTACTGACCCGATCTCGTCTTTTCTCTACCTCATTGTCACTTCTGAAATATCTACATTTGCGTATGTCGTACCATAGGCAACCAACCTAATTATATTGACAGGTCACTCCTGTAAGAAAGCCTATTCAACTTCAATCATCTAGTTCTGATCTACTTTTGTTCATAGAGTTGAAAAAATATTGGAATTAGGCCTTTCTATGTTGCTGCATGAACTTTATGGAGTTCACCCCTTGCAGTGTTAGGTCAGTTGACACATAAAACAATTTCGCCGTCATTTATAAAACTTATCTTGTTAACCTGCTTACCCTTCCAGGCATATCCATCCATCCGTTGACGAATTAGTGTTGCTTGCCGATTTCGAGATTGATTAACCTTGCTGCTCAGGTGCACCACTGAGCTTGGTTTCGGAGGATTTAGGCACAAAATAAGTCTTATTCTTCTTATTATTATAAATAGTTTAATGCTAATGCAAGTGTTTTAGTTTAACCCATACGAATGTAATTATCATTGACTACCAAATATATTTACTTGTGAATGTAATGTAATTAGTTGTTTACCTAATTCGATGGAACCATTAAAATAATTTTACCAGATAAATCGTGAGGTTAATTTAATTGGAGTATTTTTTAATTCCTTACTTTTAAAATTAACACGTCTAGTGAATGTGTCATGTTTTCTCACTGCTGCCATGACTACACACATCAAACAACACATTTATGGTTAATGAAAATGTCCAATGTTGATACTGTAGATATATCTCATTTTTAGCCATTATCTTGTGATGCAGTGAGTCTCAATGTCCACCACAACAACCTCTTGTCACAATTTTCATAATAGGTACTGGAGACAAATAAGAAGGGGTGTTTGGGTGCGCACATGCCCTTTATTTTTAATTTGGATATTTCCAGTTCAGCATGTTCTGTAACACTTACCTGTCTCACAGTTGACACCGGTGTATCCCGCCAGACAGTCACATGTGTAGTTGTTGTTGCCGTTTATACACTCTCCTCCATTGTCACATGGGTCGCTGTTGCATTCATCAAAATCTAAAATCATTAACTACATTTTTGCAACTGAACTGAGCTGCATACCTTATTGTCAACATAACCATGCAATGCTACTGTATGTACAGATGCATTATATGAGTATAAATAACTCAGTGTTCTGTCATCTTCGTAATGTTACTGTGCGGTTTATATAATCTTTACTGTGACATTAACTCTGAGGAGTCTGAACTATGCCTTCTTTGTAGTGTCTATAAGTGTGGGTTCTGTCATCTTTGCAGCGTCACTAACACTAACTTACACCATATTTGTTGTGTCAAAAGTTGCGCCTCTCGGTTCTGCAATTTGTGTTGTGAGTCACTAGCTCTATATTTTGTCATATTTATAGTGCCATTAACTGGGTTTGTAATGTCACTAACCCTTGGCTGTGTCATCGTTATAATGTATCTGACTATAGGTTCTGTCATCTGTTTAGCGTCACTAGTTGCGAGTTATGCCACGTTTTAATGCCAGACAATCCGAGTTCTGCCATCTTTGTAGAGTTATTTACTGTGGGTTCTCTCATCATGTAGGCACCACTACATCTGGGTTCTTTTTAGTGTCATTGTTTCAGGGCTATATCATCTTTGCCGTGTTAGGTTATCGTTATTGTTTCTGTCATTTTATAGTGTCACTATATCTATGTCATGCCATCTGTGTAGGCAGTATCAATGACCATGGGTTCTGCTATCTTTACTTTATTATCACTAACTCTTGGTTATGCCGTTTTTGTCAATAAATAACTGAATTGTATCGTAAATTCTCTATGCTGCCATGAAGGAGGACAGGATATGAAGACATGTTATGTAGATCATTTTACGTCATAATGCAGCAACTTATTCGAAGTCAAACTGAACATATCAGACGCCGTGTTACTAAATTGAGTGAATGGGAATACATTTTGTCAGAATTATAATATATAAATAAGATGCTGATGTACCTTGACACACAGTGGCGTTGAACTGGGTAAAACCGACATGACATGTGCACTTGAAGGTACCAACGGTGTTGGTACAGTTGGCATGTTCGTCACAACGATGTTCGTCACCGGCACACTCGTCAATATCCTCGTGACAGTCACCACCAGTGAACCCAGCGGCACACTCTTCACAACCGGCTGTCACATTGCAGACTGTGTCGCTCTCACGACAGTTACAAAGACGCTTGCAGTCCTCGCCCCACGTACCACTCAGACACGCTAGAACAATGGCCAAAGGAATGTACACATTATTATTATACTGTCATAATGGATACAGATCAGTGGTACTTCTACACCAGTCGTATGACTAGCAGTGTCTATTGAATATTGACACAATAGTGATAATAAAATCAAGAGGGTGCATTAACAATGCCCACCAATGTCCAAAGGGTATAAATAGAATAGTGGCATTCCTAGATTTATACACCCCATGGACGTGATCATACGCACGGACATAACGTTGACAGTACAATACTCAAACAAGCAGTGAGAGATGTCATGTAATATAAAATAGTAGTGGTATCACTACGCGACCAGCGGATCGTTGGCCTTCTCAAGCGTACCATAACGTTGACAGTACAATACTCAAACAAGCAGTGAGAGATGTCATGTAATATAAAATAGTAGTGGTATCACTACGCGACCAGCGGATCGTTGGCCTTCTCAAGCGTACCATAACGTTGACAGTACAATACTCAAACAAGCAGTGAGAGATGTCATGTAATATAAAATAGTAGTGGTATCACTACGCGACCAGCGGATCGTTGGCCTTCTCAAGCGTACCATAACGTTGACAGTACAATACTCAAACAAGCAGTGAGAGATGTCATGTAATATAAAATAGTAGTGGTATCACTACGCGACCAGCGGATCGTTGGCCTTCTCAAGCGTACCATAACGTTGACAGTACAATACTCAAACAAGCAGTGAGAGATGTCATGTAATATAAAATAGTAGTGGTATCACTACGCGACCAGCGAGTCGTTGGCCTTCTCAAGCGTACCATAACGTTGACAGTACAATACTCAAACAAGCAGTGAGAGATGTCATGTAATATAAAATAGTAGTGGTATCACTACGCGACCAGCGGATCGTTGGCCTTCTCAAGCGTACCATAACGTTGACAGTACAATACTCAAACAAGCAGTGAGAGATGTCATGTAATATAAAATAGTAGTGGTATCACTACGTGACCAGCGAGTCGTTGGCCTTCTCAAGCGTACCATAACGTTGACAGTACAATACTCAAACAAGCAGTGAGAGATGTCATGTAATATAAAATAGTAGTGGTATCACTACGCGACCAGCGAGTCGTTGGCCTTCTCAAGCGTGCCTATGTCATAACATGCAACATCAAATGTTATGGTCAGTTCAAATTGGGAGACACTAGAAAAAAGGCAACACATGAAGCCACATAGTTTTCACTTTCCTAAGGTGTACAGTCTACCTATGCTTTGTAGCATCAGAAACTGTTATTTAATGATTGCTGCATCAACATGTCTAGCGATCACAATATAGTGACACTCACGTGTGCAGCTTATTTTGTCACTCATTAGTTGGAAGCCGTCATTGCAGCTGCAGTTGAAGCCACCATCAAAGTTGGTGCAGTTGTGATCACAACCGGCAGTATTATTCGAACACTCGTCCACGTCTGAAAAATAAAATGTTGGTTCCCGCATCTCTATGATTGTAACATCATGTTGTCATAATAATTATGTGCGTGCGTGCGTGGTGTACGCGCGAGCGCGTGTGTGCGTGCGTTGAATTGTGAAAATAATCTGACTATGTTATCAAATCACATTTGCCGTGGAATCAAAATTTCCAAATAATATTCTGCTAGGCAGAAACTGAAGGTAATCAGATAAACAAACATGGAACGTGAGTACAAAATTATCCATTTATTTACCTTGAATACACTGCGACCAATGCACATATGTGATCGCGGAATTAATCTGAATTTCCAAGTACTTTCTGCTAGGCTTCATAGGAAAAAAATGAAGGTATCCAGATGTTCACCTTGACTACATTGTTATCAATGCACATACATTACTAACGCTGTGAATACCTGAACAACTGTAGAAGTCGTTTTGTAGGAGGTATCCAGCTCGACAAAAACACTCAAAAGTATTTCCCTTTGCTTTACATCCATGTGCACAAGACAAGCCAAGGTTCTCACATTCTTCTGCCAGGTTGTTGTTTGCATCTGTGGGCAGAATTATTTTATTCATGTAGCACAGTTTCTATGAAAACTCAAAGCGCTTTTCATAAATGCATGATATAAAATATAAACGTTACACATAAAACGTACACATAAAATAAATACAATTAGTACAAGGTAAAAATAATTAAATGAACACTATTTCAAAGCGGAATTGGATGGAAGTTACTAAGAGCACCAATTAAAGTAATATTAAGATAATACTTATAGTTTAAAATAATTTACACTAATTTATTAGAATCCCATTATATACAGTTCACAGCACTATATATTAAATATATTAAAAATAATACGTTTTGGTAAGACAATACTCGTAATATCATGAATGCAATTACATATGCTAATCGGTTTTAAATTATCTTGCAATATATTACTACAACTATTATGTAGTTTCCTTTCTGCTACAATTACTATTACATGCTGACGGCAATGTTATATATTACTATTCCATTTTAAGCTAGTGCTATTACAATTACTAAATGTTGCATTTTGTCATTGGAAATATTTTTGGTGGGTATATCCATTGAGCCAAATGAAATAAAAGATTTTTGAGGATGGATTGGTAGACTATAACATGTCGAGTGATGCTTAACTAACAACACCAATGACATTTAATGAGAGTGACAAAATGACAAATAAAATGTCAATGAAATGCAATGACTCTGCTTTTGTTATTTTTCAGCAAGACATGTTTTGGTAAGAGACTTACCAATAGAACATTTGAGATTGTCTGTGTTGAGAGAATATCCGTCGAAGCACGAACATTGAAAGCTGCCATTTGTGTTTTTGCACTGGTGTTCGCACTGAGATGTTCCTTCAGCGCACTCATCTATTTCTGTGGTAAAGAACACGACTACATTAATTAACACATAAACAATACTCACACACACACACAAACACGCACACATGTGCACACACACGCACATGCACACACGTAATGCAGTCGTAATGTTATTTTTTATGTTGGGATGTGTGTGTGTGTGTGTTGCGTGGTGTGTGTGTGTGTGTGTGTGTGTGTGTGCGTGCGTACGCGCGCGTGCGGTTTTTTATGTTGAACATTTACACAAACAAAATAGATTCCTTGACATAATCAATCATAACCATGCAGTAGTAAGGAGTTGACTCTGAAACAGGTGAAACATTGTTGGTGTCGACAATTACTCAGCATAGCCGCACAACTGATACAAGACTTGTCAACTTGTGTTAGTTGAACTTGCTATATGGCAAAGTATGTTGCCTGATGGACATTTAAAATGTTGCCAGCAGAGGCACTTAGACATTTTAGTTAAATCAGCCATTGTCTGTTGGATAATTACTGTTTCACAGAATGTTGCTGATTGTGGGTATTTATTGTTGTTTACCCCTTACCACTGCAATTCTTCTGATTCTCTTTCAGTCGGTATCCATCCTCACATGCACAAGTGAAACCAGTCTTTTGCTTGACACAGATCTGTTCACAGTCATGTAGTGGATTCTCGGGATCACATTCGTTAATTGCTGCAGAAAGAATAGCACTGACTTAGTTTACAAAACAAACTGTTAAATGAATATATAATAAAACACAATTATACAAATATAAAATTTATAAGATGTTACGATATCTATGCAAGTGCTATGATTATATAACATGTAATGTTTAATCTACAGGGTTATCAACCACTTTTCGGATACATTGTTTGTGATACATCCCACCAGATGACGTTCGTGATGTAGGTGTTGTCTATAGCAGCGACCACAGTTTCTGCCAGGTATAAATCATGTTTCTACCATGTACGTGATCTGCATCCAACTTGGCGTCATCTTTTATTTGCATCTTTCTTAATTTCTTTCCAGGTGGTTCCGTGATTCTTTATCTCTGGCCACTGACGCCCTCCAACAATTCTTTGGTCTGTCTGGTTTTCTTTTTTCCTTGGGGGTTCCAGCCAAGGGCCTGTCTTGTGATATTTGTGGTTGGTTTTAGGAGGGTGTATCCTATCCAGGTCCATTTTCAATTTTTTGCCTGCCACAATATCTACACAACAGTCACCCTATTTATCTAGTATCTCGCATCTTTCAAATATGCCAGGCAGCTCATATCGTTTATCTCCCAACCCCACTTGTTGTTCCTAAGATTAACATGTTCAAATGGCACTTTCGCTGTAGATGTGCCCATCTGGAACGAACCTCCCATAAGTTTAAAATCATTTGACTCTATTGCTACCTTCCGCAAACAAACTGAAGACATGTTTGTTAGAAAATAAATCTGCCTCTGAGCTCGGGTTCCTTTAGGTGCTATATAATTTATTATTATTACCCGTGTCCCGCACACAATATCACACACACGAACGCACGCACGCAAGCACCCACCTATCATAGATTGTAGATATTTTATAAACACAATTGCAATTTAATTTTATAGACAATTCCTTGACTGTTGTGACATGGAGTTAATACCAGGCTGCATTTGTGTATATCCATCCTTAATCAAGATCAACATGATATGTTATCATTAATCTAGCATACTAACCAACGGTAAAGTGGTTGTAGTTAAATTCAAAGCCATACCAGTCAAACTTACGAAAACAGATGCCACCATCTTCCATGGTTCCTGCAGGACACTCGCTGCAGTTGTACAGTTGGCCCGTCAAAACCTCTTCGTCCGCAGTCATGTCCGTGCAGTTTGTGCCCTCGGTACAAGGGTTGTCCTGACACCCGTCAAAGTCCTCTTCACAGTAATCGCCTGAGAGAGGTTTCAAGATAATATTTCAAAACTAACGGTTACAATAACAGTGTAAACTGTACAAATGATATTATGTCTAAAATGTGTATTCAAATATAAACATAAACAATGTGTAACCTGAAAAAAATATATAAACAATCACTTCATCTCTAGTTTTACTAATGTGTAATTATTATTCATTATTAGAATGCAACCGATGATTGCAAACATTTTAAATCATGCCTTTTGTGTGTGTTACGAATGTGTAGTGGCGACACGTTGCCACTCCACCAGAGCACGTAGGAGTAATTTACTGGTTACTTCTGCATTGTTTCTTTGAGCAGGTATTTTCTGTCACCATGACGTTATCACCCTAAAGGCCTTTAAAATAATGGCTTGGTCATTGCCTGAAAACTGTTGTTACCAACTTACCAGGCACAAAATATCGGCACAGATGGAATGAGATACTCAATAATGTGTGGTTTAAAACATAATATGGCATAGTATATGAGGTATACAAAAATAACCAAATTAATTATTCCTACAATTCCATATGTATGCCAAATGCATTTGATTGGGCTTTTGAAAAATCACCGGTGATGGCTGATATGCATTGGAAAACGCATTTACATGTTCAGCATTTCAATGTGCATTAAAATTAATTTGCATGTGTTACTAAGCCTAGCTACAATCTTACTGAATGACAACGACTACTAAGTGATACGAAGATGTCTGGTAATTACACATACACAATGATGAATACAATTACAAACAAATACCACGCATATATTTTTTAATGTAATTATCACAGTAAACATAACATATTCCTCACCTCCCCAACCCTTGGAACAACTGCATTGGACGACCCTGAATGACTGCTTCAGTTCGTAGCCGTCAGCAAGCTGGTCAAACTGACATTCTCCATGTCCAGTGCAGTTGCACAAGTTCACCGTAACGTCAGCGGATGCAACACCTCCCTTACCATCAGATGCTGAAAACCTGTGGGGGACATTTACATCAAATTACCAAAATAACATCCTGCTAAACGTGTTAGCATGTAATGGATACATACATTTGTATGTCATATGTATGTATGTATGCATGCATGCATGTACGTAGGACCATCCCCTATCCTCAGCGCAGATGTGAACACACTGATTACTGACAAGAAGAAGATAGTTGAAAGATGGTCTGAACATTTCAATAGTGTCTTGAATCGTCCTTCAGCCATCAACGATGAAATCAACAATCGCTTCACTCAAGCTCACTACCAGAGGTCTGACATCTCAACTCTGCCAACCTAGCCAATTGTCAAGGGCCAATTATAGTGGAGTAAGCGACTGATTTTCTTATAATAAGACCATACATTATTACTTCTTAGCAAATATTATCTTGTATATTATCTCGTATAACTGTGGTATGACATTATTAGTTTGACCATGACCATATTAGCCAATTGTTGCTGCAACAGTGCAGCCGCCGAGTGCTGCTAACTGTCTATCAGCGCCCCACTTCGAAGGTTGGTATTGAGCTCGCTCTTCCACCAGATTTTCTAATCGCTCTAAGCAACTGTTAATATGTGGGCTCATCGCGTATGGGCTGTTGGTTCATGCTGCTATGGTCGTAGAGGCTGAGCAAGGCATTCAGCCAATTGCGTCTGGCTATGGTTCTCCATCAGGAATTGATCCTGGCGCGGATCCACTGCCAGTTGCAGAATCGGTGGTACTAGATGATAATAAGGTTTTTTACATTGTTTTTAACAATGTCGACGTAGGACATTGTGCCATAATCTGTGACATCTACACTACCCTCTCATTCCCAAATTATTGATCTGGGCACTATGTGAATAATTCCTATTCCACACATCATTCATCGCACCACAACAGCTACTGTGTATCTGTTAAGTTTAGACCCCTGCACATTGCTTTGCCTCAATGATGAATACTGGCATTGTACAAAGAACAAAATCCAAAACTTCAACACCAATGTAAAAAGCGTGTTGCTCTATGGCTCTGAGACACGGAAAGTAAAAAAAAAGAGAACCCCAAACATTCAGAAACAAATAACCACGATACATCCTCCAAAATGCGTATGCAAAAATGTGCAATACGAAAACTGTACGAGCAGGGTGCTGAAAGGTTTTTACGCAACCAATTGTGGATGGATACTTTCACAGCAAAGGTAAGACCAATTGGCGTAAGGCCATATCCCTGAATCGTGTTAATTGGGGGGCCTGTATATTAGCCGGAACGAGCCTGGAACGAGGTTGAATTGCTAAATGTGTGGATTACGTGATCTGTATAATGATTTCACTTGAATGTGTAGTTAGATAACGTAATAATGCAACTTTTCACCAAGTGGGAAATAATTACACGTACATTAAGATATGTTTTGGGCTCCCGGAACGATGACTTATTGACGATCGGCGGCCATGTTTTGGCTGTTCCGTCTATTGAACATCACCTAGTGGGCGGCCTTACATTAGTGGGTTACTGTTCATACACAATCTTCTGCAGTAATACTGGTGATCACTGATTGGGATGTGTACTGGTATATGAAATAATTTATATGTAAATAAAATGGAGTAAATCTGAAATGACACAGTTTAACTACACCCTTCTATACAACATCATTATGTATATTATGTCTATGACTATGTATTATATTTTATTTTATAATATGTATTACAGGTAACTATATTATATTACACTTCTTCTGTTAACCCTTTTCCAATACACTATTGGTCAATAAAACTTTCATTCCACGTATCGAATATTGGTGTTATATTACATTATTATGTAACGCAACATATTTTTTTAGAAAATTAAATATTTATTAAAATATTGTATACTACATGGCACTGTTTTTTTTTATTCTTTAGTGTTACACAATGAACACTACAACTAAATTCTTTTTTAGGAGCGGCCTTTTGTTGTTGTGCCTTATGCAATTTATGAGTGAATTTAAAAGAATAAATTATGGAATAATTACTTATGTTAGATTCTGAACTTGATACACAATTTATATTGGGCCTCTCTCATGTTTTGTACATAAGGCGCCCGTGTAACTATGCATAGTTGCTATTTATCATTAAGGGAATTAACTTCACACGATGTTCTTTGTAAATGTGCTCTGCAATGGTCAGGTTACTGAATCGTTGTTTGACTTGTGAATCCACTTTCACAAAATGTTCTTTGTAAATGTGCTCTGAAGTGGTCAGATTATTGAATCATTGTCTGACTTGTGAATCCACTTTCACAAAATTTTCTTTGTAACTGTGCATACTAGTACTTTCATTTCTTACTTATTATTTAATGGACCCTTGTTTATTCAGGGTTCAGTAACTACTGCAATTACAACTCAGGCAATCAACAGGATTAGCACCTTTACAATGAGCTGCCTTATTTAGTGAATAGGGGTGTGAATGTAAAAGTTATTGCAATAGTACTTTACTATGAAATCACTAGTGTGTCCAGATGCAAAAGGACTCATTCTACAATAGAACTACCAGTATAATGGGATTAAACTCACAAAGGTAATCTTGTTGATTGCCTCATGAGAAACAAAACATTTCTAGGCAGAATGAAATAAGAAAGATGTGCTCACTACATGTGTTCACCCACTGTTCCCCACAATCAATGGCATGCATCTGTGTACTCTGGCCCCATGTTTCAGTGACATGATGCAGCATCGGGAGATCCCAAAGAAGTCATTCCAGCGTACTGCTCCACCTTCTGTTCAGGTGCCCTATACATTCATTCCCATTGGGTCACTTCATTTCAGAGAGCCGGAGACAACCGTGTGTTTCTGCTTGATAGTTCATGTGCTGGGTACTCAGAGTTACCAGCATCCCTTCAAATCCAGCTGGCCCAGATCTATGGATCCAGTGATGGGCAGCTGGTTGTCGTGGTTCCCTCTCTCAGCAAACAGATAAAAGGTGATGACTGTAGCCTGTATGCCATTGCCAACATGTTCGAAATCTGCCAGCATGGTTATGATAATGTCTTTCCGCGAAAAGATAAGAAGACTCCCAAGGAAATCCTTTCTACCACACATGTGATCCCGATTCTATGTGACTGTGGTCTTCCCAACTTGTACGCTGACATGGTTGGCTGTGATCTCTGTGATGCCTGGCATCACAAGGTCTGTGTTGGGTTCGAGAATACAGCTCTCCCAACAGCAGTGGTTATGCCCACAGTGTAAATCGGCTTAGATGCAATATCATACAACAGAACAGTCCTCGGTGTTGTCACAACAGTTGTTTATCTATTCTTTTTTCTTGTGTATTTCTATCTCCAACTGTGGCATGTTAAACACTGTAACTATTGGGCGGCCCGTAACTTTTGCACAAGGTGGTGTAGCAATGTTCAAATACTAAGACGCTAAGCTACAACAGCCCTGCCGCCAGCAGGCGTCTATGTTATTTGATCATGTTATGCTGTTATCTGCTAGATGGGCTAGGATTTTACCATAAAAATCTTCAGTGTTGGTTATCTATACATAATATGTATGATATGTGAATATGCAGATATATGATTATGTAAATAGACAGATATGTACATATGCATATATGTAAATTTGTAAATATACGTGTTATCTCTAACTGTACTAATCGTTAGCTGAATCATCTACAAACTTAATACTCTTTCTTACTGTACACGGTGGTGTAGCGATAATCAAATACTAATACGCTGGAAGCTACAACAGCACTGCTGACAGCAGGCGTCTATGTTATTTGATAATGCTATTCATTTTATCTTTCCAGTTATGTTATCTTACTATTGTACAGGGTTTCATCAACTGGAGTTAGTGCAGTGCAGGTCGCCATCAAATAAGCCTGTGCCTTCCCACTGCCTTGAATCATGGATATATGATTTTATATTGTTTTATAATTGTCATAATTGTTGTACGAAATAATACATGTATGCATGCTTTATAAAAAATAAACATCCAGATTTTTTTTTACATTCTTGCTTTGTGTCGTTTTTATAAGTTAGGTTGTGTTTAACTACTCACATTTAAATTGGTTTTAATTTAAACTGGTAACTTATGCAGTCATTAAATATTTTTCAGGAAATGTAAAATATACAAGGAAATTACTAAAATATAATAATGTATATTGATGACCACACACACCTATACTATCAATCAAATCCCCCCCAACGGAGCAACCATTACATGCAGGCCGAGATCTCTACAGGTCGAGATCACCATGAGTAACCTACTAATGTCAGGGGTGATGTTCAATAGACGGAACAGCCAAAATATGGCCGCCGATCGTCAATAAGTCATCGTTCCGGGAGCCCAAAACATATCTTAATGTACGTGTAATTATTTCCCACTTGGTGAAAAGTTGCATTATTACGTTATCTCACTACACATTCAAGTGAAATCATTATACTGATCACGTAATCCACGCATTTAGCAATTCAATCTCGTTCCGGGCTCGTTCCGGCCTCGTTCCGGCTCGTTCCGGCTAATATACAGGCCCTTAATTGGGGGAATATGTTCTTCGGATGTTTGTTTACATGTGATTTCAGGTTTAGCTGATGTGGCTTTCCAGCACACATGGGTATAGCAGTCAGAAATATAAAATCTGTGGATATATGCCAAAATATAACGATCGAGATGATCTTAATTAGGATATTGGCCCTTTATTATGCACCACAAGAGTTCTTCTTTGTAATAATAATAGTTATTCCTTTGTTGTTGCACATAAATCAGAAAACAAATAACGGAAAACCTACGATATATTCACAGGTTCCATGTTGACGGGAGTCCACTTGAAGACACCCCCGTCGAACGTGGCGCCATCTAGGGATGACTCTGGTGTGATGGTCACGTCGTCCCCGTCTGGGTCGAATGCACTAACTGCCAGGATGTTCTCCATGCCCACCATTGCATTGAACACCGCCTCAACGGTGATATTTGGACTTGCGTTGGCTGCAATTTTGAAAATTAACACTCAACAAATTATGTTAGTCATTGGTCATTAGTGTGTGTGGGGTGGGGAGGGGTGCATGTGCGCGTGTGTATTATATATATATATATATATATATATATATATATATATATTTATAGGTCGAAAATATGTGCAAATTATTTTAGTCATTGTAATTAGTGTGTGTGTGTGTGTGTGTGTGTGTGTGTGTGTGTGTGTGTGTGTGTGTATATATATATATATATATATATATATACATATATATATATATATATATATATATATATATATATATATATATATATATATATATATATATATATATATATATATATATATATATATATATATATATATATATTAGGTATCTCTGAGGGCGGCAAAAATAAAACACATTTAAAATGTTGAGTCACATCTCAGAGAACATGGAGGAATAAGGAATAATAAAACAATTTGCGCAGATTAATTAAAAACACTTTTTCTTTGAGACCTTGTTTTGAAGTTGTATGTGCAAAAGGCATGATTCCGTACACTGCTGTGCAACGTCATTGTACATATCTTATTGACATGTACCAATTATTAAAAAATATATCATTGTACAGTATATATGTTCATGTGAACCAACAAAAACAACACATATCTGGATTTTTTTGAGGGAATTTAAATGTCACGTTTTAAAGACACGACCTAGTGACATTACTTGTAGAACAAACATAGACGTATTCTAGAACTTATCCATGCATCCGTGCTTTTCAGCAAGGGACACCTTTTGTTAACCGGGGTTAGAGTTTTGATGCTGGATACATATTAGGAAAAACATTTGTACGGAAGCACTAATACTATATCTTAAGCTCACGAAAAGTATACAATTTTTTATGGACAATTTAAAAATAACACCAATACTTTCTTTTTCCAATGTTTCAAAATGTTGTCGGGGAAAATGCAAAATGGGCCTGCTTAAACATACTTAGAATTGCTTTGACAATTCTCAAGAAACATTAAGCGAACAATCTCAATGAGTATCAATAACAATGGGTTGTTTGTCTGGCGCTGTCGCCGACATCAATTGCTGTCGCTGGCTTCGCGCTTCGCTTCGACGGTTTGTAAATTGCAATCGAGATTCACAAATACGCCTTGCGTACGAGTCAGATAAACAGTTTTAAATGCATTTAGTATGCAATACCAACATAACAGGTGACATGACATACTTCCATTACATCCTAAATTTAATCGTTTTCGCAACGCGAAACCAACATGCCAAATTCCTAACCCAAGGCTCTACCGGTACGCAAAAATATGAATTCGTCATCCGCATATGAAAGGATGAATCGATGTTAAGTGGTGCGTAATAAATTTGCGCTTTGGTCGAGATCGGTTCAAAGATGAAGTGAAACAATTATTAATTCTACCTATTGTCGTTTTCTGTGTTTTATCAGCTTACATACTACGTTTGTCAAATCATATATGTTTTCGGCTGCTCAGATCCGTACATGTTTTATTCAGTTCAAGAATCATCGGGGTGTGACATTTAAAAATAATACACGTTGATGCTAGCATAAAAAGTTTAATAATAAGTTCCATAAACTGCATTTTGGCGTATAGAACAGTGCTGCAACCACATACAGGGCTTCGACAGCGTTCATGGACTTAGTGCAGCGGGCGGCGATCGCTGTTGTTTAGTAGCTCCCTGGTGGCAGATATGGGAACACCTAACGCGCCTCGCGTACAGCGCGGTCCGATATCATGTTATGTACAAATGCCATTTAATTGGGTTACTTACATTGTTGTTAAAAAATGTAGGCATGAAGCATTAGCACTGCGTGAGTCAACAGTTTGACAAAGAAAAATCATACTTCTGTAATGTGCTCTAACTTACACAGAGTCTCGGCAACCTTCACGTTCTTTGAGTTTGTCTCCAAAGTTGCAGCTGCAGCTTCCGCTTTGTCTGGAAATAATATCATTGTTCGTACACTGTTTTATTATTGAACTCTGGCTTTATCAGAGAATGTTCACACTTGTCATATGAAAGTTGAAATGTAACCTTTTTCATTAAATTTTCATTAAATTGTTGATTACTGTAACTTGATTGAGCATGTAATTTTACATCGTATACCGCTGATTGAATATATATTTTATAAGTTATAAAATTTTATAAGTTATATATTATATATTCAATATTAAGTCAAACATTACAAACAACGCAATATGAATTATATTTGTAAACAAATATGCATGACAGGATTGAAATGCATACACAACAGATGCAATAAGTTTTTAGGCACACAACGTAAATGATGTCGGGTTCCTGAAGTCTTCGAACAGCGGTCGGTGTTCTTGCCTGAGCTCGAAGCCATGTTGGGCGACGAATGTCAGCCCATTGAAGCAGAGAAAGGTGGCATTAGAGTCGGGACAGCTCTCAGATTCATCTAGGTAAGCGAAGCCTCCTCCTCATAGCGATCTGACTCGATACCTCATGTAGAGTTGGAAGAGGGGGTGTTTGGGCAGCTGGAGGCGAAGCAAAGCACTCGACGAACATCGATATCTCCAGGATTGGATGACGTGTAGGATAGGAGAATCCGGTCGAACTTCTGCAATACAGGCATAAGCCCCGATCTGAGGGCCCCGCGTTGTGGTGGTGTCGAACGACATGAACTGCACTCGATCTGTGATTCTCCATTCTTCTAGACACGTAATCATCTCCTTCGCCATCGCTTTCAAAGTCAACAGTGACTTCAGGAACCCGAAATTAGGTCACGACTTCATTTACATTATGCGCTTAAATCCTCATTTCATTTATAGGCGCTTGAGTCCGGTCGTAATTAATATTGATTGTATAACTTAACAATGTTTTAAAACAAATATTCAAGCGGCGGTCCCCGACAGTAAACTTCCATGAAAAATCAAGTTACGATAACCAAACAAACTCCACGTGACACCTCTGATCAATACAAAGTGTCAATATATTAGGGCTTTGTTTGCACAAACACACAAACACAAACACAAACACACAAACAAACACGCACGCACGCACGCACGCACGCACGCACGCACGCACGCACGCACGCACACACACACACACACACAAGCAACATATTCAAGCCATGTCTGAACATTTATATTTAACTTAAATCTAAAAAACCACATGGTTTCATGTGATGACCTCCAAGTTAGAAGAAAAAAACCACCGGTGTTTCCATTATGTCCACGGCACTTGAATGTCAAAGGAATGGAATTAGATTATACAAATAATATCATACAAAGCGACTCAAATAATTCTGACAGGAAGGCCAACAAAAACATGGATACACAACAAAGACAATGAATGCACTTTCCTACATTGACTATACCAAACAAACCCACAAAGAATACGGGTTGTGTTGTGGTATAGTATATCTACACATTATTATGTTCACTCTCTACTTGAAGTGATTTGTAAGAACTGTAGATATAAGAATTAGTGTACCTGTCACGGCATAGTCAAAGATACACTCCTTATTGTCTCCACATGTCTCCGTGGCTTTTGTTCGCCGCTCGGTTGTCATGTTACGAAGTACATCCTCAATGAACAATGGCTTGAAGTCAGTGCGTGCATACGTCGAGTAGCTCTCCCCCGGTGCGTAGTAGAAGAGTGAATCAAGACTGTCGATCCTCCCTGGCCACAGAAACAGCAGTGTGTTCGACATTATATAGCGCAGTTATCATATGTAGGATGATAAAGGTTGGAAAAGAAAGAGAAAACTCAATTTCAAAGTCAACAATTAATACATGGATTAATAAAAAGATTTTTGTCAGAATGCATTCGATTGAACAAGTAATTAGTTCACTCGATGGTTCATGTCTCAAGCACAGGAGAATGTTCAGAGTATTTATTTATGTACTGAGCAGTGGCTCTCTCAAAGGTGGTGAGCAAAGGGGGCCCCCGCCTAGTCACTAATGCTACCATGCCCTCTCCCGTAAATATGCTGGTGCTGTGTGAATAATTTAAACAATAACACCATTAAGTGAATAATATTACATTACCTAACATCATGACTGTAATATATTAAAAAAGGGCAACAATACATATATTATTATATTGCTTGCACACATCATTTCCTATGATTTTATATGTGAACTGATAAACCGATTTGCATTCCAATCCATCATAATGTGTGCATTCAATTTAACGAATATCACATCATTAACATTTCATTGAATATAGGGTTATTATAATGTAAAAAATTTTGCTACAAGTAATAATTAAGCATTACATACATTAGTATTCAATGTTTTAACTGCATAATTATTTGAAGAAAATATGACCTAGCCGACAACAAATTAGCAAACGATCCAGATAATTCAGACGTTGTTCTCCTGATATTCGCATACACTTAAGATTGGCACATGCATCTGATTTATACAACATGTCATGCATTATTATAAAATAGTAGCAGTATGTGACACTTTAACAATGTGAAGATTATTTAATAACAGAACAGTCTGTATAGTCCAACTTCTTAGTGCCACAAAATAGCAACATACAACCTGTTGCATAAGTATTTCCCTATACTTAGTGACTTCAACTGCATGAAATACATATTTGTTTATCTTTACAGAGATGTATTCCATGGTATTCAATTCGATTGTTACTATGTTTAGTAATAATCTAATTACAGCAAAGAGTACCAGCAAACTAACTTATCTCACTCGGCATTTCCTATATGGATTAATTAATTTATTTCACCATCACAATATACTGTGTTTGGAATGTCAACAAAATTAATACATTTGCTTTAGAAACATTCCAAATGTAATTAATGTTATGTGCAGCTTTGGTCGTAAGCATCATACCATTTTGCCATCATTCGGAGACTTATTTCTTTAACAAAGACTACATGTTGACAACATGTATAGTCGATGCCAATTTTGAAATTGACAAACCCTTTTGTTTTGATGCGCATCTCAATTTGGTTTCCGAGGCGCAACTAAATATACGTTTTTCTTTCTTCTTCTTCTTTTTATTATTAAATTAAATCCTTGTTGAACATTACAACATACCTTAAATCAAAAGTACTATACTATGCAAATTGTGTTATTTCCCAAATGACGTATATTTTTGTTAGCTAATACATCATAATTAGCTGTGTCAACAGCTTCATTATGGTCTACAAAATATGTTAATACTGCAATATAATTTGTATTATTATAACGGATATTTTGATATTAGTGTGAATTGAGAATGTGTTTACAATAATTATAAGTGATTGTATTACTAGTATCTATCCAATCACCCACTAAGCCACTCACCTACTTCGGCTTATATCATACTTTTATATTGATACTTACATCGTTCACCAAAGTCGACGAAAATTGTCTTTTCTGTCGAGCTGTTTGACAGTGGCAATGCATTATCTCCTGGGGGCAGAAGATCGTCAGTCGCATCTCCATTGAAGACACCCATCAACCCTTTGGTTTTGTTGATGAATGTATCTGGGGCTCCGACGGTGATATCGAGTTGTTCCGCACTAACGCCTATGGTCAGCGAGAACCCTACAACACACACAATGACATGCATTGGGACATTGTTGGTTTTCCATTCACCCATTTAAAATAACCCTTTTGGGGAGTCAAAACAATGCCAGTCCATTTTGACTTGCACCATGTGATTGGTTGGATATAATCTATTAGATTTACTTCTAACACATGAAAATGAATTTTCATTGTTTTGATTATTCAACGTATCTTTCGAGGAATTAAAACTTTGAAAGTCGATTTGTGTAATAGACACACATCCAACCAACCACAATGGTGCGGACCAAAATGGACTTCCGTCGTTTTGATTCTTAACAGCGATAAGCTGCTTAACATATGCAAGGATATAATGATGGCTTTACACATAAGTGGAATTAGTGGTCATGTGAACAGGTCTTCCACGAAAAGTGAATACATTTGTTCGATAATTATGCATTACACAATAGCCACGGCATTACCTGTAGTGTGCACCAGCACAAACACTGCTGTCATTAACGTTACACTAACATCACACTATTTAACACATTCCATATCATTTATATTTGTACGACACACATATGTCCTACCAGATTTAAAAGCAACAATAAGCTGAGTGGTATTCTTCTTTGTGATGGAGAGACCCGTGTAGTCTGCGTCGTCGTCCACGTTTGACGAGTTGAACCAACGGGTTATATCATTGCCTTCCACAAATACTGTAAGACCTGCATACAAAATAAGGGATAATTCTGTTTGTTTTGCAGATAGGTGATGTCACAACCTCGCAAAGTGATCATCTCTATTTACCCACTTAGATGCATCCTTCACATTCCCCATTATACAACATTCTGCTCGAGCTATATGGAGGCAGGCACGCAAGCACGCACGCACACACGCAGACACAAATAAATTACATCATCATCATCAACTTTATTCTCAAAAACCTTATTAGGTTACATGAGAATCACAATGTTGCATACTGTTACAATGTGAGATGGCTATAAGTGTATGTAATCCAGGCTTCAATAATACTTATAAATTACATTGGTAAATGGTTTTACCAAAATACAAAATACAAAAGTATCACAGGAAGATCTACTTACAACTTAAAGCTATTTAAAATCTCCTGTACGAATTTACATAATTTAATTAGCTTTGCATGGCTTGTCAAATTAAACAACTGGTCCATTTTTAAAGTGTTTGGTCTCACAAAATAATATCTAGAAATAAATTTAATTCTAGCTTCTTGAAAAAAAGTACATTTAAACAAATAATGAAACTCATCTCCAATATCATTACAATCACACAGAGTACAAAATCTCTCTTGCCTATCGATTCCACTATACCTGCCTTGCTGAATAGGCAACCGATTATTACAAGTACGAAATTTACACAGAGGTCTAGATAGATTTGGTGGTAACACCAGCAAATATTTCTCCATTTTCAAATCATGTTTAATTATTCTGTAGGTTATACACCCATTGCTATTGCAAATATTACTACCCCACTGCTGATGATACTGGTCAGTAAGTTTCAATTTGACAACTGCTTTAAACCATTTAAGATTCACTATTTCTTGATTCAGCCACAAGTTAGATAGGCCAGTGTTATTTAAAATGTATTTAACATGAGTAATCCAAGGGGATTCAAAGATATTTTTAACATATAATTGATATAATAATTTATACATAATGCAAGACAGTTTAGATTCCTTTCCCATCAATAGTTTCCCCCAAAAATTCAACAATCTACTGCTTATTTTAATATTTAGTGGAAATTGCCCAAGTTCTCCATAAACCATGGAAGTATGTGTTCTATTGTTTACCCCAAGTAAAATTTTACAAAATTTTCTATGTAGCTTTTCAATTAACATAATATTTTCACATCCCCATACTTCACATCCATATAACAATATTGGGCATATAAGGGAATCAAATAGTTCTAACTGGATATCAACAGGGAGTTTTAGCTTCCTAGCTTTAGAAATTAAACATAACATTGCTCGGTTTGCCTGTTCATATAAATGTCTGATTGCTTTAGAGAATCTACCATTATAGTTAAAATTAATTCCTAGATAGTTATACTTATCTACAATGGCAAGCTTATTTGGTCCAAATTTAAATTCTGGCAATTTTCTAATCTTCCCCCTTGAGAATACTAACACCTTAGTTTTGGCAGTATTAACATGCAATTTCCAAGTTTTGCAATAGTTAAATAGGGCGTCAAGTGCAGATTGTAACTGAGTAGGTGACTCTGCTAATACAATTGTATCATCAGCATACAGCAACACAAAAAGCTTTAGATACACAACAATGTCCTCTTTTTCAAAACAATTTTCCATTAGACTAGAAATGTAGGTTAAACCCCCATATGCATTTGACAGATGTGTTTCAAGATCATTAAAAAATAATGCAAACATTAGTGGTGACAAATTTTCGCCTTGTCGAACTCCAATATTGCATGGGAAGAAAGGTGACAAATGTTTTGTAAATGTATTCATAATACATGATTTGGCTTCCTTATATAAGTTAAATATCACAGTGAAAATGTTTCCATCAATATTATTTGATAATAATTTCAACCATAGGAATGTTCTGTTTACAGTGTCAAAAGCCTTTCTGTAGTCTACAAAGGCACAGTATAAGCGCTTCCTTTTATTTAAGTATAAATCGATTAAATTTTTCAAGACAAATACATGATCCATTGTGGAATAATCATGCCGAAATCCAGTTTGTTCCTCCTCCATTATTCCCAATTCATCAATATATTCAGTTAACCTATTATTCAAAACAGAGATGAATAATTTGCAAAAGCAACTGAGCAGTGTGATCCCTCTGTAGTTATCTGGGTTAGTTACAGGACCGTTATTTTTATAAATTGGCAAAATAATACCCATGGCCCAATCTTTAGGAATATGGCCAGATTTTAGTATGACATTAAACAATTTAACATATACAGAGATCATACAATCCTCAGAATGTTTTAGGAACTCATTTAGGATTAGGTCCAACCCACACGCTTTGTTGTTTTTTAACTTATGTATACCATTTCTTACTTCCTCAGCTGTAAACATACTATTTAAAAAAATATTATTATTATTGTTTGCAAAATTTTCATAATCATAGTCATTCTGATCCTCCTCCTCACTAAAACTTAACTTCTTAAAGTGTTCAAAAAAAGTGTTAGTATTAACTGTATTGATTTCTTTACCTTTGTCACCTTTCGGCTCATTAATAATTTTCCAGTAGTCCTTTGGATTCTTACTCTTCATATTTCTTAATTTATTTGCAAAATCCTTAAAATACAATTTGTGCTGCTTGTTAATTTCCTTTTTATAGTTCCTACTTGCAATATGTTTGGCATTTCTATTAACATCAGTTTTATCTTTACAGTACACTGCCTTGGCTTGAAAGTAATGTTTTCTCCTTTCTTTACAGGCTTGATTAAACCATGGTTTATCGTTAGCTTTTTTGTCAATGCTTTTACCCTTCATTGTAGGTCTATAGTTATCCTTCATACAACCAACCATTTTAGCAGCACTTTTTAATATATCATTAATGCGATTTACTATATCATTTACTGAAGCCTCATCAATATCATTACACATTAAATTGTCAAGATCTTTCTCTATATCTACAACATCCTTCAAATTAATACTACTTTTAAAGCTCGATTCACAATCCTTAACCCATTTTGGTTTGTTAAATTGGGCAGTATCATCATTCTCAGTCATCTCATCCTCCCTTATTGTTGGAACAACTGGGTGTTGCATGGTACATTTAAAGCCCATTTTAACAGGGTTGTGAGCATCAGATAACAATTCATCAAATTCCAAAACCTCAAATTCCATTATATTATTAAATGATTGTGGAGAAACAAGAATATAATCAACAGTGCTTACATTTTTGCATGTAGTTGCACCTCTGTCCCTATCGACACCAATCCTGCCATTAACAATATGGACATTTAGACTTTTACACAATGTGATTAACCTGTGTCCATAATTATTTGTCTTTTTATCTATTGAATTTCTATCCAGTGGTATGCCTACATTATCTGAATTATTTTTTCCCATTAACTGTTGCATTATATCTTCGTCAAAGTCATTCAACATCATATTTCGATCGTTAAACTCAATAAAATCACATAAATTACCAGTTCGGGCATTAAAGTCACCAACTAAATACAATGGGCTGTTTAAGTCATTCCTCAGGTTTACAGTGTCATTTTCTATATCATCAAACAGGCTAGCTGATGAATAAATAGAATTCTCTGGCGGAATATAAACTATTCCCCATAATGCTTCATACCCAAGCAAATTAACATTTGATTTGAACCATAGTACACAATTTGTATCTCCATGTACAATTTCAATAGTGTTAGACAGAGAGTTCTTAATCAGTAATGCTACTCCTCCGGATTTAGATTTAAATTTTGTTCTATTCATTGTATGGCAATCAAAGCCATCTATATCAATTATGTCAAGATCATCCAGTTTTGTTTCTGTTAGAAATATTAAATCATATTCTGAAATAAAGAAATCAAAGTCAGGCGATCTCAGCCTGGTCATTAAGCCACAAACATTAAGTAGAACACATTTGATATTAGTTACAGCAGGTTGCAAAGCAGAGTTCTGTTCTGTAATTAAACTCTTAGTTCCTCCGTCTTCACAAGAGGATCTTCCTTCCCCGTCCTATTCTACACCGAGAACGTAGGACCCAAGTCCCAGTGCCTTGAGATCTGGTTGATCAATTCCAACTTTAAACAGATCATCAGGCGACTGGATTGTGATCTTTTTGCCTTTGATGCTGCAGATGATGCGCCCGTCGCGTGTGTATGCATAGTCAACCGCGTCTGCGTGCTTGGCTATCATCAGATGTGTCTTAGCGGCGTTAGGTCTTCCGTGATGAACACCTTTGCATCAGTGTTGGTGCTTACAGTCTTAAGTTTCTTTTTGTTCATCATCAGTTGTTTTATCAATTGCCTGGACACAAACTTCACCAGCACGGGTCTTGCTCGACCTCCCGACTTTCCCACTCTGTGGGCCACAGATATATCATTTGATTGTATAATGACGTCGATACTCTTTGCGATCGATATGATTTTTCTTATCAGATCGACCTCGGATTCTTCGGCTGTATCACCTTCAACTCCGAAGACTCTGATTGATTCTCTCCTGGAATACTGTTCCATTTCATCGTGTTGGAATCGTAGCAGTAATACCTGTTTCTGGGCATTTTCAAATCGTTTCTCCATCATTGATACTGATTTTTCCATTGCTCTGCTAACCGCCTCGGTCACTGCCGCCGTGACAGCACCCACTATCACTGGCATCAGCTGCTGTATCAGAGCCTGTACATCAATATTTTTCTGGGTGCTCACGCCTAAGCCGCTGCTGCCGCTAGTCACATGTGTCAGGCTTTTAGAGACAATCTTCTTAACAGTTGCCTGCAGTTGGTCACTGTCGGAATCTGAATCAGAATCCGGTTCTGTATTTTTCTTATCACCAGGTTTAGTAGCACTGCGCAAAACTGGCTCTTGTCCTTTCTTGACATGCTTGCCCATCAATGCGGCTGTCTGCGTCACTCGAATGTAAACAATGACAGCAATGGACAATGGTCTTAATCGTAATGTAGGTCAAGCTGCGCAGCCGTGGGTCAGTTCGACCAGCCAAGACAAGTTGACCCTCGATTTATGCCACCAATTTCTAACGGTCAGTCCATTCGATGTCAGTATCCTGTTGTGAACACTTCATTTGTGGTATACATACACTTTGGCGTCAGTTCCACTTTTAGAAACAGGAGTATCCGTTGGAACAACTCAGAGCAACTATTCAAACATGTGCCACCTCACCAGCGCCATCTCTCGGTCTCTTGACTATTTCAAATGTTTCTGGTGGCATAAATTATGATATGTAACAATCTGTGTTTTGTGCAATCAACACTCCATACGATTACATCACATATCTGGCATGCATTCCTAAGGCTGTTATTAAACAAATGTCTGCCAATTAATTAATTAATTGTTGTCCACAAATACAATAAGACCTGTTTAATTATGGAATAATTTTGACTGTTTTTCAGAGATGTGATGTCACAACACTCATATACCCATTTAGACGGGTCCTTCGCATTCCCCGTTAAAACTAGCAATAATCCTCTTTAACAACTTGCTGCAGTGAATCCCTGGTTTGAACCCCATAAGATGTAATCGGGCATGACCAAATCATTCCATATACTATAAATGACAAACTCTTCTGCTTGAGCTATATGAATGCACGCATGCATACACGCACGCACACATGCAAGCACGCACACACAAACACTCATACATTAAGAATCTGGCCTATTTAAAATCCACGTTGGACTCGTGTGTTTGGTGGCATAAATTATGATATGCAACAATCTGTGTTTTGTGCAATTAACAATCCATACGACTACATCACGTATCTGGCATGCGTTCCTAAGACTGTTATTAAACAAATGTCTGCCAATTAACTATTTTGCCTAAATTATGTCACCCCAGAGCAAGTGTGCATGCATACATGCACCTATATACAATACTGATGGTGTGAACTTATCACTTACCATCCTTTTCATCTGTCATTCCAATATGGACGGTGTCAGAACCAGTGTCTCTGGCAGCAAAAGCACTGAAGATAGTCGCTTCCCTCTCTGCACCGTTCTTGTCAACAGCTTTCGCCGTGCGGCCCTGCAATGTGAAGTTGCCGCGTGTCGTCTCTATGAGTGTGTACTCGCCCAGGCCGTTGAAGGTGTACTGGAAGCCGTCCAGTGTGCGGATGTGTGGGTCGCCGTAGAACCAGCCTACAGCATTCAACCAAATAATAACGATATGCACGATTTGACCTCTAAAAAGATGGCGCGTATTCAAACATTTGTTTATATTCAATCGAATTCAAATTAATGGGTTGTATTTATATTACATAACACATTAATTGTAATACAATTATAGTCACGTTCCTGATCCAGTTTCCTCCATACACAGTGGCCACGAAACACGTGACTGCATCAACTGCTTTACTGTTTAAGGTTGTTGATATGTTAAACCAGAAATGACCTGGTTTAACATATGAACAACCTTAAACAGTAAAGCAGTTGATGCAGTCACGTGTTTCGTGGCCACTACGTATGGAGGAAACTGGATCAGCCAACAAATTGAGTTAGTTAGCATGGCTACAATGTTGGACCACTGAAGTCTGTCAGACGATCCACGTCAAAAATATATCCCAACATATCATAACACGAGTGGGGAACTTGTCTTTTAAAGTGGACAGTCGGATGAATGGAGAGATCAATAAGCAATTAAATATTACTAAATATCACACATCTGACTGATTACCGTATAACAACAATAATCTTTAAGTCGAAATCCATCTTTTATACAATGTGTTATTTAATATTTTTCTCACTAATTTATGTGTTTTGAATACTTTCAAAATAGACCAGTGCATCTAAAACAATGTACAGTCTAGTTTTCAGAGAGTGCAGCCATTTTACCTTCATACAATGGTTGTGCGAATATAACAACAATATAACAGAACACACATCAATCACAAGCCCTGTCGGGGAATCCAACAGTTAATATGTGAAGTCAGATAAATGTCAGATTTTGATAAATCTATGGAACACTTATTGATGACATACCTATGGCAAGAGGAGTGTAGCCCCAGCATCTGTCCATTGGTCGGAGTCGGTAGAAATATTTGCAGTTGTCACTAAGATGACAGCACCACTTCTTTGGTGTGACGTCAGCTTTCTCATGCAGTCTCTGCCAGCGAGGATGGTACAAGAAAAACTGACCTCCACGACCATCTAATGTGCTGATGAGAGATCCTGAAGACTTGTAGCAGCACTCCTGTAATGCAAATGATTGTACAGACAATGGTTGTGATAAATATACTGCACTCGGGGGAGTTGCGTACATCATTACATGTCTACAAACAGGTATTCAGTGGCTGCAGCTTACACATCAACGCATCCAAAATGGAAATATATATATAATGAATATAACTTTTCTTTTTAACACACCTATTAACTATGACCCACTTCAATATTACAGCAAACACCGGCTTCCTTCTTCTGAAACTGAATTATGGGACTCATTTAATAGATGTGTTAAAATAAAATGTCTAGTCTTTCATCCTCCCAACATTTGCACCAGTGAAACCACGCATGTTCTCAGAATGTCCTCTAAATATGCCGCTCATTATGTGACACCAATGCTGTGACTGACCTAACATGTGGTACCATTATTGTGACTGAATCATCGTGTGGTACCACTGTTGTGACTGCAGTTTCTTAAGGAGCTCAAAGTTGAACTCCTACATACACATATAAATACATACTTACTTACCTACATATATACATATATACACACACACTTACTTACATACATGCATATATATATATATATATATATATATATATATATATATATATATATATGCATTGTTTGTTTGCAACTGTGTATATTTTTTAATATATATATATATATATATATATATATATATATATATATATATATATATATATATATCCTAACTAACTGTCTTATCATTTTGCATTGATGTACTATCGTGGGCGGTGTCCCCTAACTAACTGTCATTATAATTTTGTATTGATGTACTATTGTGGGCGGTGTCCCCTAACTAACCGTGATTACAATTTTGTATTTATCTACTATCATGGGCGGTGTCCCCTAACTAACTGTGATTTTAATTTCGCTTTGATCTACTATCGTGGGCGGTGACCCCTGTAATCCCATTTAGTGTTGCTATTATTAACAGTGACACAACGTCAACTGCGATGACACTTTATTTGCTATCGTGGGAGGTGACCCCCAACTTCTGGCACTTTTGCGTCGAGGTACTTTCGTGGGCGGTGACCCCCTAATTAACTGTGTTTGCAATTACTGTATTGATGTACTATCGTGGGTGGTGTCCCCTAACTTACTTTGTTTATAATTTTGCATTGATGTTCTATCGGGGACGGTGTCCCCCTACTTAACTGACTCTGCAATTCTTGCATTGATGTTCTATCGCGGGCGGTGACACCCTAATTAACTGTGATTACAACATTGCATTGATCTACTATTGTGGGCGGTGACCCCCTAACTAATTATGCTCTACAATGTTGTGCTGATCTACTACCGCGGGCGGTGACCCCTTAACTAACTGTGATTCCATTTTGTGGTGATCTATCGCTGGGCGGTGAGCCCTTAAATAACTGTGATTACAACTTTGCATTGATCTACTATCGTGGGCGGTGACCCCTTAACTAACTGTGATTCCATTTTGTGGTGATCTATCGTGGGTGGTGACCCCCTAATTACTTGGTTACTGTCTTGTATTGATGGGTTATCATGGGCGGTGACCTCCGCCCCCAATACAATGCTTTTAACGAGTAATGTGGTGGCAGTTACCAAGCGTATAGCTGTTCACTCAGTATTGGCTCTTCCACAATGTGTTGCAGGATGGCTCCATCTAAGAATGTTCGTCGTCGACGACCTCTGCCCCACAGCCCTGTGGCAACAAGGTCGCGAGCGGCGGCTAGCCGCGCTGCCGTTGCACGATCGGCAATGGGCCACGTCGTGCAGCACCTTGCGACGAGCCGGCCCACCAGCAGGCCGTTCGTCCGGTAGCGGGCGCAGCCGCGGGTCAAAGAGGTACAACGGAGGAGCGCTTGTCGAGTATGGAGCGCCGGCTTGAAGCTTCTGACAAGATGCTGCTGGAAGTCCACGCAATGGTGCGTGGTCTGCAACAACTGCCTGCGACCAACACCGTACCTGCACCGCCTCCAATAGCGGTCCCTGTGGCAATGGCGGCGTCTGCTGGGGGAGCCCATTGCTCCGCCCTTGGCTAACCTTTGTCTATGGCCGCAGGGCGGCCATACATCAAGTCGGGTGGCATCATATGCGGCAGGCGCTCCACCAAGCCCCGTTCCAAGACCAATGTCAGCCCTGTGGCCAGAGGCCCTATCTTCAGGTATCCATACAGGTAATGAAGTACACACTCTCCCCAGGGCATCCCAAGAACTAGTAGCCTCGTTTGCAACTTCAGCCCTATCCCGTCATTCCCGCGTGTCTGACAAGCTCAAAGCCCAGATTTGGTCCGGGGAATATGTTAGTATTTCCTCATTGTTGCATGACTCCTCACCACAAAGCTATTCCGTGTCCGACAGGCCAGGCAGTGACGACGAGACCCCATGTTCTGTGTCGCTCCTAGGGCAAGGAGCAGCACTGTGTCATTTGACCAATGGCTGCAGGGTTTCGAAATTTACATGTCTGTCTTCCTGCTTCAGCCGCAACACATGGCAGAATCACACAACATGCTCATGTACATCCAGACGGTTCGTTCATTATATGAGAAGGGTGCACACTGGCGGTCGTATGACGAGGCATTCCGGTCGCTTCGTCAGGTTAACAATTGGGGGTGGGAATCGGTTTGCTGGTACCTGTGGATGAATGCACCCGAGAGTCGCCCAGCTGCCACACCCAGTGGGGCCCCCTTTCGTAGGGCCAGCTGGGGTAATCCACCAAAACCTGATTCGCCTTCGCAGCCACCTGTCGCTACACACACACGTGTAGACGATGTGGCGGCCCCCACTCGGCGGCCCGGTACTATAGGCAACAAACCAAACCCAATCCTGCCCGACCGACATCAACCACCGGCAACCCTGCGGCCCATTCGTCGACAGCTGTTTTCAGGAGATAGTATGCCTACCCCAGTCTCTCCCGACGCTCTTAGAGATATCCTTGTCGGCTACAATCATAATCTTGTTCCGTATCTTCTCAATGGCTTACCAGCATAACAAGATAAAGGGGTCACCAATTTTATGTCCGCCGTCGGATTCCCTGCAGTAATAGACAGCAAGATAGGAGTTGCGCTAGGCAGAATCTTAGGTTCTTTTAATGTGGAGGGTTCCTCTGTAAATGATTTCATTCCCAAGGAAATTTCCGTTATCCAATACGGAACTATACAGGATGCTATTAGGCTCATCAAACAGCAACCCGGCTGGACATAGAATCGGCTTTTAGGATTATTTATGGTAAGTTTTTCATGGATGCTGTCGTTCCGATGGGGGTCTCCAGTGTTTGTGCGATCTTTGAGCTTTCAGTACAAAGGTGGAGTTCAGTTGCTTTTAGAAAGTATATCATAATTGCTTAACAGGTTAGGTCGTGGTGGGGTGGTCACAGGTTTGTGGGTGACCTTGTGGCGAAATGGCCCCACCTGTTTGTAATAAAATTTGTGTATTGGTGGTGGAATGTCTGTATTCTTTGCATTACATGTTCATGCCGACTTGTTGATGTATATATGTTATCGTCATGCTTGTAGGAATGTGGGCACTGAGAAACTTGCCGGACGGGGCTGTACATGTGTTCAGTTCCTGTCTGGTTTGCTTTGAGGAGCTCACATTCCTGTTAATGTTCTTCCCAAAGTGGCTGCGTGATAAGCAGTCCACTTTGCAATAAAAAACGTCATTTATTTGGCCTGTTTCAATTCTCTGCTACATCGAGCTTGCGTTGGTTATTGCATATATATATATATATATATATATATATATATATATATATATATATATATATATATATATTATATATATATATATATATATATATATATATATATTTGTTTTAACGGATATTTCCGCTTTATTGAAATATTTCCCAACTATGCTAATTACAAAGTGTTTACTCCAATGTATCGTATGTTTTTATTTGCTTGATCACAGAATGTACAGCTTGTCTTTGTCATTATTTATGTTTGAATAAACCATATTTCATGGTGGTAAATGGCTTCCTTGTGTTGGTATTGTGCTTATTCCAGCAACAGTAATGGTAACATCACTGATGTTATTATGATAGTTTAGTTTTTGAAAACATATATTCACTGACATCAATGAATATGGCATTATGGTAAGAGATAATCGTCTGTACCTGTGTTGAGAATCCCCATGGTATGCGTTGATAAATGCACTGTCTCTGACCGTCTGTTGCATTGAACTGCTTCACATCAAACTTCCAGCGGCCGTCAGCCATTGCAAGACGGAAGTCACATGGGCAAGTTAACGTGAGACGCCAGTATGATCGCACAGTCGATATCCGTTTCAACTCATCTCTCATCCAGTTGTAACACACCTGGTCGTAGTTAATCTCTTTACTTCCAGATGCAACAGTGAAGAAGTAATGGCCGAGTTTACCTAAAACAAACATTTAAGACACCTTTGCAGAAATATACTAGGTTCAGTATTTTGAATGATGTGGACTATAGAGTATCACCGAATCATATTTGTTTGATATGAAGACCGTGCCCTCAACATCAACTTATGAGAAATACCAGCATTCGAGAACAACGTATTTCGTCTAGATCATAGTGTATCAGTAGTGTACACACTACATTATTAGTTTTAACTAGATTTAACAAATATTAGAGTTACTATGCATTTGATTACTTACCCGCGTTACCGATCTGCTTGTCAGGATGGATAGCGTTTGTCATCTTGAATGGTGTCAACTGCAAATACTTTTCCTCATTCTGTGTGTATGAGATGTGTCCTATGCTATTTGGACGTGTTATAAACTCGTTGTCCCAGCCTATGTCCACGTATACATGCGTCACGAAGGTCTGATACCGCAGTGGATCGTAGGCAATGACTACTTGGAAGGAATTTGACTGCAGACAGAATACATTAAGTGTAAATGGCAGAAAATCTGCTTTATATATGCCAGGATTTACTTTTATTGAAACACAACAAAGACAAAACAAACAAGAAACATGAAGTTTTGTGAGAGAAATAAACTGTTGCAAGCAATTACGAGACGAAGTTTCACTATAATTTTTTATCAAGACATTTAGTTGACCATGTTCAGTGGATGACCATCACCATGTAGTTACTGTCTACTCACCGAGTCGTGTCTTGAGCGGTACATACGGGGAAGCATCTTACTCCACGTTATCACCATCACCCAGCTGACATCAGTGACTGACACACCACTGCTGGCGAGGACATCATCCTTGGCATGGGCGATGGCATGCTGCATGAAGTTATTCATTGTTTCTTGACTGACCACACTTCATCTCCTTCATCACATTACAGTCTATACACATTTAAATGTATAACGCAATCTATGAAAATACATAGTACATTGGCAATTATACGATTAAACAAATTATGATTAATGAAATACAAGCTAACTTCGGTTAACGTCTCTTTACATTTATGACAAATTATAAATACAATGCAACTGCTAAATGAATAACTTTTGCAGACCTGCACACGAGCCAGTTCAGTGGAAGTTGATCCTGCATTGTTCAAGTCATATATGTGATAGTAGACGTCTCCGTGAGTGGCATCATTGTCCGTCCATAGAGGGGCCAACATAGATAGCCGTCGTTTTTTTGCTTCACGGCGCTTGGCATAACTCATCATCTCCGAACTGAGCTTGTCTGGATTCCTGCTGTCGAACTCCATCCCAAACGTAACGTAGCCGTTTGTGAAAATCTGCACAGAGAAAAGACAACTCACTGTAGAGAACAATGTAAAAATCACGTATTCAGAATATACTTGCAGCAGTAAAAATATAGCCAATTAGTTAACGATACTGACTATGATATCTGGGTAAACAAAAGAATTATACAACTGGCATATACTACAATAATTAGATAGTGGTAATATAAAGAACACAATCAGATAAGTAACACCCTCTGCAATGCAAGGGTATATATAACTGGCTGATTGGTTCAGTCAGTCAGATAGTGATAAGCAAAGGTGTACAACAAAACATTACTGATTCATCATAGTAGATAATTACGATAACTGCAGGAATAAAACCAAATAGCGATGGTTCAACCAATCAAACAGTGGCAACAACAATAGTAGGAGTACAACCGAATGGTAATTAGCAAACCAATCCGATAGTTGTAAAGAACAACAGGAGTACAACCAAACAGGAAAGATTCATCCAATAAGAGAGTGATAACAACAGCAGTAGGAATACAATCAAATACTATTGGTTCAACAAATCTTGTAGTGAGAGCAAAGGCACCAGGAGTAAAACCATGCAAATAACAATAGCAAAACGCATATATATGCACACATGACATGTGTAGAGTTAATGGTGCCTATCTAGACCTAATTACATAAAACAATTATACAATTTCACCTACCTTCACACGTTTATGCCGGTCATCAAATATCTGGATTTTCGGGATCTTTACGAAGCTGGACTTGCAGCTTTTGTTGCTCATGTCACAGTTGAAACCTGAGTCATTTCTCAAGTTCACGTCACCTTGAGATGGGCCGTATTGATAGTAGGTGTACCGGACAGCTGTAAGACAAGCTTGTGATAAAGAGTACTGCATATCTTATATTAAGACATAACTGTTCTTAGTTATTTATACCGTACAGCCAGCCATTATTAACAATGATAGAAGAGTATTTTTATGTACATTTTATTTTTATGTACAACACACCATAGGATGTTATGCATTTGCTAAATTAATACTTTCTGATTTTAAGTTATCACACACTTGTATGTAGGAATATGTTGCAACATCATTACAAGTGGTAATCTAACATGATTTATCGGTAACAATATTGAAACTTATCAACTGTAGAATTGTAAATCATTATTATGTTCCATTCATCAACACATTATGGTGTTTTCATTAGCCATAGCCGTAACGTTTTATGTCGTACGCCCTCACAGGTCACGAGACGTGGACAAGAGGAAAATATATCAGATACATGTTTACTTGATTTGAATATACTAATGGCCTGACAAGGACAAATTATAACATAACTCGAGGGTCATGAGTGCCTATGCCTGCAGCAAGCACAGCACCTGATGATCATAATGATGATAATGATTCATTCCTGGTGATATGGCACAAAACATGCGTTTCAAAACAGGTTTCCTAGCCCTTTTGAAATTTCCCCAGGGGAATTTCGAAAAGAAAATGCAGTAGCCCTGTGTACGCCTAAATAAATTCACCCTCACACATGCGAAACTGTGGCCGGACATAAGGCAAGCACACTGACAGACAGACAGACAGGCAGACAGACATACATACAGATATACATACATACAGACTTTTACTTTGTTTTATTTATATTAGAAGATAAGTCTATACACATGACTAGTTTTCAATACAGCATTCGATGTAATTGTAGTTTTTCTTTAATATAATTAATTAACATTTATTAAATATACTTATATTTTATACAGATGCTTCTTATTTAATAGGTTTACTGTATATACATGACTATTGTACATATATATGTCATTTATTATATTGGTTATGTTTTAACAATCTTGTAATTTTATGCGCCTCTGTAACGAATTTATATTCCGCCGCTTTTTAAATGAAATACAATATTATTATAATTAGTATAAACCTACCGGCTTCACATGTACGTCCAGTGTACAAGTCTGGCAAACAGCTGCATTCGAAAGTATCGTTTTTGTTCAGGCAAGTTCCGCCATTCAGGCATGGGCTGCTGACACAATAGTCTGAAACGATACAGTCAATTTGCTTTGATTACATAGCAAGTAACATTGCACACATCTGAAATACCAATAATAAACTAATTGATTGATCAGGGGTTATTTGTATCCATGTTGTTCTAATAATGACAACTGGGAAGAAAGCGATTACAAGTTCCTTGGTGGTACCGACTTTGTAACAATTGTAACCACATAACCACACCAGTGACATTGTTGTCTGCATGCACATTACAGCAGCCAGACAACAAACACCTTCCTTGCCATGTGACTGGACAATACAATAACCTCCTATGACTGACAGTTTAGATATTTATTTTTTAATTTATTTTTGGGCTTTGACATGTTTGTGGCGTCAATGCATGCTTATTAATATGTTATGTAATATATAATTTACACTCATTATTTATGTTAACAAAAGTGTGTATTACCAACCACATTCATGACTTTCAAGATTTTAACTGTACAGTTAAACATTGTATTTGAGACAAACATATTCTGTCGGATTTCGCAGTTCATCAAAATATAAATAACAAACATGCACTAGAAGTCATAGTTTACTGTAGCAACATGTGTAAGATAAAGCAAGAATAATATGTGCAAAGCCTCAGTTTATTCTGCCTTTGTGTGATTACCTATTGCATATTGGTACTGTTTAGTTAACAATTATCAGAGGCTCATAAAAGGAAATGTATGTACTACAGTACTACACGTTTTTGTTTGAATGGAAAATTTTAATAACATGATAAAAAAATAATTTAATAGAAATAAATTGTGATGGATAATATTTAACGTGGATTTAACGCTGCCGTTGTAGCAACAATTGCATGAACTAGCCTTCCTGCCTCAAATCCAATATCAAGCGGATGTTTTTAAGATCAATCTTTGTTTTTAGCAGTTGCAGAAACGTACAGCTTTATTGCAACCTAATAACGACTTACTGCATGGACGGAAAAGTAAAATCATAATGAAATTACCTTGTTGGGCTTCGAGTTATCAAGCATGTGAACTGGCATGGCTAAACACAATTACAATGAAGAAGTGCCTCGACCAGTTAAACTATCATTAGCACTCTCAGTTCTTTCAAGAGACACTTAAAAACACATCTTTTTAAACTGGCATACGACTGACGTGATTGAGTCACGCTCTCGTTTTAATGATATTGCTATATACCAATGACTTATTCATTATGTTTTATTCATGTATGTACTATAAGTGTAATATCTGTGTTTATTTATTTTTTAATATTTAAATCAGCTCCTTACACTATCTACTTTTAAAATAATCTATATTTTATAGTTTTATTTAATCTATGGAGTTTTATGTAAAGTATGTATTTTATAGTGTTATTTAATTTATGCAGTTTCATGTAAAGCGCCTGAGAGCATTTTATCTTAATTGGATTCGGGCGGTATATAAATTCCGATATAATAATAATAATAATTACAATGGAGATGGGAGTATTTCAATTATAATCCCAATGCAGGCCCGCTGGAAAAAAGTAACTCCCACCCCTCGCTGACATTTTAAACCGGAACATCCCTAACATTGTTTATGATATTGTGCTAAGGAATGCTAATATGCTGATAACTCCAGTAACAAATATACCGCAGTGTATGCTATGGCTACCACCGATTTATGTAATAATGAAAACCTTTGTACACTTAGCCAATTAATCAATGTACATGCACGCCTATGCACACACATACACTTACACAAAGCTGGTACAAGTGCATATGCTATGTACTTGAGTATTAACATCATTCGATGCTACCAAAACCAGAATTGTTTTGAAAAAGTATAATAATTATTCAGTGGAATTGAAGAAAAACAGTACAACATGATAATGACGAAACAGCGAGCGCCATTTTTGTGCTATGATAGGTATTTTAAGTTCTATTTTAAAATACACTACTAATAAAAAGCACGCAAATTAATACAATGCATTAGCATGTTATTGCAATATTTCCAAATAAAGTATTGATTGGTCAATTTCAGAGCATGCGATGGGGTAAGCAACATTTCCGGCCATTTCGTTCTGACCGAAGGGAATATTCCATTTTATAATTATTTGTTCTTTCAACATTAATGTTTAGATATTTTACCTGAAATTTTACTATTATCTTATTTTTTCATTCCTCTGTCCAAACTGTTATGTTATGTTGTTTTATTGAGACAATCGCGCAGCCAGAAGCATAGTTACATGCATAACTTTTAATAAAGTAAGAAATAAGGGTGGTGTGTGTGTGTGTATATATATATATATATATATATATATATATATATATATATATATTATATATATATATATGTATGTGTATATATATATATATATATATATATTATATATACGTACCAGCTCTGCAGTTGAAAGAGGAGTTAATCTTAATAAATGTGATATTATGCTACTCAAAACAAGACATACAATACAATACCACACATACAATGTCGTTGTTGATGTAAAAGGAAACTCACTTGTGACTGAGCATTTAGATCCAAAGACAAAATCTGCAGCAATCCAGCATGCGCATCGAGGTCCTTGTGGTGTTGAAAGACAGATGTCCTTGCAACCACCATTTGAATCGTGGCAAGAACCGTTCGTATGATCACCTGACATCGAAATAAAAACAAACATCACCAGTGATTATAAACATAGCGTCAATGAATGCATGTAAACATAAAGGCAACATGTCTCTGTGGTAATTGTGTGGTACTGATAATGCTACCACATGGCAATCACAGTATCAGAACACACAACCATGACAATTTTGTCTTTGCAGGACGCTGTATTGACAGTGGTAGATACATTAACAATAACAGTCATATGTCACACTAACAATATGATAATGGTATAACAATTAATATGTGGTACAGTAAGTGACTGACTCAATAAGTAGGCGGTTACACTGGAAGTCTAGTTTACTTTAACAAATGTATATGGATAGTACGTATGGGAATAGTCACACTGAGTGATAACATGACATCAATAAGTGCATGTATCACATATCGAAAGTCGCTTCAATGTTAATAATCATGGTCATATTAACATAACATGTCAGCAAGTGTGAATGACATAATATTGATGTCTGTGACACAAAAAATAACTGTAATTGCAATGATTAAAATAAGGGCGACAGTAGCATAGCAGTAGCATATGATAATCGTCAATTTGTGAAGAGATTCCTCAGACTGGTGATTGTTATCTATTAGTCTGTTAAGCGAATTGACTGGTTTTGTTTGTAATGGGTCGACAGCTTCTAGCTGTCTCATCAGACCGGCTACCACTAGATGGCACCAGACATACTAATGAGGAAAACACTGAAGGAAGTATGCCATTTCTGAACAAGCTACTGGTGATTCACGAGATGTCAGTCGAATGAATACTCACACAGATGAATACATAAATGTTCACATCACCCATTACACCAGAAGATGGGTGTGATACATAGATTGCTAGACAGAAGTGAAAACACGGATTGTGACTGCAGTAGAAGACTAACAAAAGAAATTACAACACATCAATACAGCCCTAGTGAGATGGGGGGTACTTAAAATGAACTATAACATCGCTCTAGAGAAAGAAACAAATGAAAGCCGAGAACATCACATGGAGTATACAGGCAATCACACCAAGATGTGTAAGCATATGGTGGTATTTCCAAATGTCAAAGGACACTCTAACTCAAAAGAGCAAAGATTATGAATAATTACCGAAGGCCAAAAGAAGGTACCAAAGGATGTGTGGATGCATGTACTCGTAGCATATAAAAGTTGTAACGCCATTTAAATAGACCAAACGGGCATGAAGGAACACATAGAAGGCACAGGGAAAGCACAAGTAAGTAGAGCTTACACCAGAAGCAACAATAAATCATCTAAGACTGATATACATAAATCAGCCATCACAAACCACATTACTCAAAATAAATATTTAGTAGACTGGGAGGGAGTCAGACTGGCGAAAACGGGGAATTAAGAAAGCCATCTGGATCCGCAAAACGAAATAAAACTGGGGAAAGTGCCAATCTATCCAACACCAATACCAATGCCTGCATAGGCTGACTTTTGGTTTTGAATCTTGATAAATCTTATTGTTTTCTTGTTAAATCTGGTCCTGCCGTCTAGAGGTAGTGAGTCTGATGTAAGGTGTCGAAACTTTACAAATGAAAAAGACAAAATATTAGGCCCATTACTCTTTTTTATATATAAACAATATTGAAAATATATCAGATATCCTAAATCCTATATTGTTTGCAGATGACACAAGTCTCTTTAATGCTCATACATGTTTCAACCCTCTCATCGAAGAGGTAAACATTTCCATACCAATGAACTTTGCTTAAACACCATAAAGTCAAATTTTATTATATATACACACCAAAAGGGAAACAACACAATATTAACATTGCCTTAATACAAGTAGTAGGAAGTAAAATAAAGCATGTCAAATTAAAAAAATTCCTAGGAATATTCGTAGATGAACACTTAAACTGGACAACACATATTGACAACCTATCAAAAATAGCACGGAATGTGGGAATGCTTAACAAATTAAAACATTTTCTCCCTATGTATACAATGAGAACTGTTTATTGTTCATTGATCTTATCACATTTATAATATTGCACTCTGTTATGGGAAAATGCTTATTGTACAAACTTAAGCAAACTAAGAATACAACAGAAGATAGCTATTATGATAATCACAAATTCTCATTACATCGCACATACTGATCCTCTATTCTCAAAGTTAAAACTATCAAAATTGGATGATCTCTATAAACATCAACTAGGTATTTTATGTATAAAGCAGCGAACAGCGAACTCTCATATTCTATTTTAGCAATGCTTACGCGAATACAAATTATCCACAAACGTAATCTCAGAAACCAAAATTGCTATTACATCCAAAACAGAAGTACAAACAGCAGGAAATTTACAATAAATTATTCAGGATCAGTATTCTGGAATGCATTACCTAGTAAATTACAACAGCTGAAATAACTGTTACTCTCTAAGTATCAAAGACTTTACAGCAAACACTGCAAATAAAACAAAATTGTCTGCCTTGGTTGCACCACTGTTTCTTTAATCGGTGACTCAACTCATATTTAAATATGTTAAAGTGTATGTATAACCAAAATAAAATTATTCATTCATTCATTCAAAATGAATACGAAAAACGATATTAACTAATTGTCCAATTGTCCTACTTGGAGGATGGTATCAATAACAATTGTCCTACTTGGAGGATGGTATCAATAACAATTGTCCTACTTGGAGGATGGTATCAATAACAATTTTCCTGTAAACACAACTATTGTACCTGTGTCTAAAAATATATTATTCACACATGCGCGCACGCACGCACGCACACACGCACACACGAGAACACCATGGTTTCCATACCTTGGGCATGATGTTCACTGCTGTAGGTGTCAATGCCGCTGATGTATCCGTAAATGGCAGGTCCGACAGGTTGAGGTGTTGGTGTCGATTCAGACAGGTCAAGTTTCCAAATATGCCTACGCACCAACAACAGTAATAACAATATCAATAGTTAATGCTATGTCCCTATTGTGATGGATACTACAACTTTTATTTGACATTCTCTATTTCTGCAGCTTTCAGCAAGGTTGTTTGCTGTTTGCAAGTAATAATTCCCTTATTAAATGATGTATATGTACTTTAATGTCGCTGACCTTAAATTATCGTATTTTTGCACTATTTTTAAAGTACCTTGCTTGAGATAAATGGTTGTGCTTGCTTACACAAATATGTTAAATGAGTACTTCTGCATTTGCGAATATGACACCAGCTAGTCCTATATCTAACAATTTGTTTGGTTACCCATTGGCAGTGGTTTCATGTTACTTTCTTGTGTTGCAACATTTCCAAGGCAACAGGTTCGATGCTGGTCTTCATCATAGAAGCCACTGATTACAATGTCAACATGCAATCTGATCGTTAGTGGATGCACAGCTCTTTTTGCAATCAAAAAATAAACACTGTTTAGTATGTTGATGACAAAAGGTCAATGAACAAATATGTATATATATATATATATATATATATATATAATATATATATATATGCATCAGTGAACAAATATGTATGGGGTGGTCACATGTTTGTGGGTGACCTTGTGGCGAAATGGCCCCACCTGTTTGTAATTAAATTTGTGTATTGGTGGTGGAATGTCTGTATTCTTTGCATTACATGTTCATGACGACTTTTTGATGTATATATGTTATCGTCGTGTTTGTAGGAATGTGGACTCTGAGAAACTTGCCGGACGGGGCTGTACATTTGTTCAGTTCCTGTCTGGTTTGCTTTGAGGAGCTCACATTCCTGTTAATGTGCTTCCCAAAGTGGCTGCGTGATAAGCAGTCCACTTTGCACTAAAAAACGTCATTTATTTGGCCTGTTTCAATTCACTGCTACATCAGACTTGTGTTGGTTATTGCATAAATATATATATATATATATATATATATATATATATACATACAAAGAAGTAATGCAACAAATGTGGGAATAGGCTAAATTTATATTTAGTTTTCAACTCCATGGAATGCTATTATTTTTTACGCCGCAGATTGGGAGTAAATGTTTTGTCCAACCCCAATGGCCTGGGCTGCAAAAGCACAACTTTCAAATTTTTTTTTAAATGTTCAAACATTTATTTTTAGAAATTTTCTCAGAACATTCATGTTTAAAACGACATAATTCTCAAATTTAGAACATTGATGTACATTACATTAATTTCACCATTGTGGTGAATGGTAAGCAGACAGAGGTGCCAGTTGTCATGACAACCTTTTAGCACTGGGCCAAAGTCACCCTAGTTTATGCTAGGCAGCGTAACATCCTTCAGACATAGACTAAGTTCCAAATACTTAATACGTGTTTGTTTGCTAGTTTTGTGTAAAGAAGTTTTCCACGTGTTTACATCATTAAGTCCATACAAATGTTGTCTATGTCATCAATGCAGTTTATTACACCTTTGTATACTCATCTAAATTTTATATTTTAAAACGTTGTTGTCAGAAATATTTGAAGGACATGTTGAAATTGATTATATTTTCTTGTGTGAAAATTAAATGACGATAATGCTCATCTTTTTGAATGGGATAAGGGGTACTCCACTCAAATGGGGATATATATACAAAGTCCTCATTACAAAATTGTTTATCATGCCAAAAAATCATTCGCTATTATTCAAACAAGCTTCCATGAATAAGTTCAGCCACTCTTTATACACTTAAATTTAATAAAATTGCAGAATCTCTATCAAATTGAAATTGCTAAATTTATGTACAATGATATACATAGTAGCCTACCAGTGTCTCATTTTCAAACATCTTTACATTTACCCATGAGATTCACAATCATGATGCAAGGCAACGTATATTATATGTCCGATCAGTAGTTATCCTGTTACATCATCAGACATTCTATTATGTAAAGGCCCATTGATCTGGAATAAAGTTCCTTATGGTATTTCAAATAAACCTAATATAAAGTTTTGCATCTGCATTAAAGGCATGTGTCTTACGTGGCTATGACAATTCAAATTAATATTAATATGTTCTACCGTTTCGTATTATTTTATTTATTATGATTAATTTGTATTACCTGTTGTTTGTACTTATTTCGTTTTGTATATTTTATGTACGTATACAGTTTCGGGAAATAAACTCACTCGCACACACTCACACAGTAAGAGTGGTCTTGGTTTTGTATTTATATTGAATATACATGTTGCTGAATGTAAACTATGGTCTTTACTGGTAAATAGTATATTTCAAATGTTAATTGACTAATCCTCCGTGAAGGCCATATTGCCCAAGTGGCTACCATCACACTTCCTTTGTCAAGTTGACATACTATGTTTTGATATTATGTATAAACTACTGCTATAATAAAATCAGGTAATTCATCATGATTGTCATCATCATCTTCTTCACAATGACTGATTTGTACATAGTGATTTGTTGTTTCAAGGGTTGGTAATTGTGATACATTGGGAGTAACGAAAAGGTAGAATTGTCATAGTCCATTCATTTATACCTGCTAAATATGTCGATGTAGAATAGGTTCCCTCCAAAGAAAGCTAGTCCAGTGATTGGTGCATTCTCTCTAGTCAACAGAAGTGTTCTGTCGCTGCCATCGAGTGCCACTGATTCAAGCTTACTCGCTGTGCTCCAGTAGAGTCGTGCACCTGAGTGGATCAACAAGATGAACAAAGTTACATCAAATATCAGCAATAATCCAGCATGATCCAAGCTACCACAAAGTGTGAACACTGTCTTAACATCTTAGTCCATACTATTGTGTTACTTGAGTTTTAAATTACATTTTAGGCACATTTTAACAGTAGCCTCAGCGATGAAATATTGTTTACACCAATTATTATCTTAATAATAGCACATGCTTCAGACTAAATTGATATGCAGCTTGACATAGGAGAACAATTTAAAGGGGAACACAAGTTGTACAGTAATACACATTGGCGTTTCTATAGAAAGGAGTACCGGGTAGTTCATCTAGTATGTGTTGCAAAACGAAGAGCATGCCAGCACCCTGTTTAAATAACTATGCATTTTGAAAGTTGTAGATTTAGTTAAATTTAAGAATGTGGCACTTATGTCTAAAACATATCGTAATGAACTACCGGATAGTTTGCAACAAATGTTTAAACATTATACATCAACACACGGTACTAGAAAGATACTTTCAGCAGCTTTCGTGTTCGTATAACCATAAAAATCAATGTATATTTCTACTTGTGGGGGTGAAATTATGGAAAGTATTACATATAACGAGGCAGCGTAACCGTATGCAGCCATCCGACAAAAAAACAGTAGAAAACATATTTGTCAAACTGGACCAGCTAGCAGATAAAGCCGTACGACTTCACGACGGGGCTAAGATGTTAGTTCACAATACCACACGATACATGACGACCGGGGAAGAACAGTTGTAGACCCGGTAGAATTTCGAAATCTTGTGACTGGCTTCTTCAGTGACCAGTCCTTAGGAGCAACACACATTGAAATTTCAATATCAATCAGTGAATCTCGCCCTCTAGAAAACCCGATCACCTACACAAAAGTAGAACGCTCAATGAAGCACCTTACTAACAACCGAGCTAGTGGCTAGTGACGAAATACCAGGCGAACTACTAAAATGTGGATCCAAAATATTTGCAAAACATATAACAGACATCTTCAGCTGTTCATTAACTGAACAGCAAAAACTCTCACAGGTTGGTCATGGGATTTTGATCCTGCTTTTGAAACCTGAATTGTACTTGACTATCGTTGGCTAGCCGCCAACACGCAATGTTATCAAAGCTCGGTGCATGTACTAGGTATCGACATAAGTCGTGCATTTGACACTTTCAGGCGAGATAAGTTAATAACAATTATTGAGTCTTTCCTCTGCGAATCGCCAAAACATCCGAATGCTCCTTGCAGAGAAACAACGTTGGAACCAATATTAAAATGGAGCAACTGTCAACATTTACATCCACTATTGGTACACCATAAGGAGAAAGTACACCATAAGGAGAAAGTACACCATAAGGAGAAAGTCTGTCGCCTGTTCTCTCCTTGATCTACATGATCTACTTGGAAGTCGCCCTCCATGATCTGAAAGACAATTTGCCGCAACGCCCTCGAGAAAACACTGAAATACCATACTACATGGTGCATGCCGACTTCATCAGCAATGCCAGCCAATTCCTGGATGAGGTACAACGAATTGCTCCTGGTTGCCTGTCAAAACGGTATCTTAACATCGACGAAACCAAAATAGAACGTACCAATATTCACAAAAGAAACAACCGTGCTAGAGAAGACTGGCGCATGACACACAAGCTACGTTCTCTACTTGGCATGGAGAAAGCAACTTGTGGCTGTGGGTTTCAGGAAGCTGTGGTCTATCTGGGTGAGACACCGCTGTGTATCCCAAGACCTCTGATTGTGACTGTAAAACGTGTTTACAATTCCTGTGATCACATACAACAATGGCACGTGGGGACTAACGCTAACGGATTTGGCCAGTTTTGATGCATTCCACCGTCGACAGCTGAGACAGGTCATTAGCATCGGGTACCCTTAGCGAATCTCAAACAACGCCCTCTACCGAAAATGTGCATGCAACCCACTGAGCGTGTCTGCCATCAAAGCTCGGTGGAGTCTGTTTGGACATGTGCTTCGCATGCCATGTGAAACCCTTGCACAATATTTCACACCCGCTGATGATGCTGGCTGGCGAGCGACCACGAGCAACACTCCCAACTGCCATCAGCAAAGATCTGCAGGAAATCGGCAGGAATCGTCAAAACCAGCGAGATCTAGGCTGGCTGAGATCGCACAACAGAACTCAATGGAAGAACTTAAGTCAGAATGTCTTGATAGCGACACAAGCGAAACTTTCCCCACTGTTGCAAGGAAGCAGAGAAGTGAAAATGCGATCAAACGTATTACACACAAATATCGCTGGAAGCAGATGCATACAAGGATTTAAAAACGCTGTAAAATGTATTTTTTCTCTATGAACTAGGTATAAAAAACATTCATAATCAAACCTAATATGGTGTATACAGAGTACATATTAGTTGAGGATTTTTAATAAAGCTTTTTTATAAGGACTCTTATATAATTATTATAGTTCTGTTCGCCCCTTTCCAACACACTATTATTAATAATATATTATATTTGTTTATATTGAATATTATGTTGTGCTCCAATTTGTTATTATGGAATTTGCACTACTGTTGGGGGGGCACTCCTCATTACGAGTAGCACCCGTGGCAGATTGCCCCTCACCTTTGATGTCATGTAGAGTAGCAGTTTCATGCATTGTATAGATATATGTATATATTTACTGTTTGTCTTTGTGTACTTCAGTAACTTTACATTGCCTTGTTTGAGCTAAGGCTCGTGTATACAATGCTTTATATGTTCATTTTATATTCCTGGTATGCTTGAAGTGCATACCAATTGGCAATGAAATATGCCCATTACCAACCTTTATACACCATCGTTTCCTTATTCATACATCAAACGAGCTTCGGCCACAATAAATGTCTGTATTTTCAAACCTCCATGACAGATGACATAAAAATATTGATTGATTGATTGATTGACTGGTTGATTGATTGATTGATTAACGCACACGTCCACACATCACATTCAACACACACATATACACATTCATACATGATCCTTTATGTACTACGTTATTCTAAAAGTATTGTAATCCTCTAAAAATTAACATACCTTGTGAGTCAATGGTTAGCCCATTGACAGAGCTCCCTGTGTTCAAGATTACTCTATGTTGTGTTCCATCCATGGCCGCCGCCTCAATGTTGTATGAATTCAGCCAGTACATCATGCTGTCAAAGCACACTCAATGAAAACATGTAAGTCGAATAAGTTGAAATTCTTTATGGATGATTCACATTTTAAGATCAAACATATACAATACATATAACTAGCATTTTGTCAAGGATGATACATTTACAACTTTAATAAGTTTCTTATGTGTTGTCGACTGTTGTCTATCGTATGCATCATTAAATAGTTGGCTCAATTTGACCAAACTTGGTCTTACTCGTTAATTTCGATATAGGTATTGTTATTATCGCAGATTTGTCAGCAGAATATAATAAAATAAATTACACGGTTATTGATATACAGCTGTATGACATGTCATATAGCAATCGTCAGCAACTGACAAGATATGGCTCCCATATCTAAATTTGCACATATGTATTTTATCTGCAATATCATAATTACACTCTATGACTAAGTGCAAGTTATGTTTACATTGTGTGTAATTGTTACACCGTTCCATTCCAATGTTTTAATGTAATGACTCATTTAACTCACATTCTCCCATAATAATTGTATGAATTCATATGTGTAAACTGAAACAAGAATGCATGTGTCCTCGTCTGCACCAATCAACCAAATGTTGCATTTCAAAACTCGCGCCACAGGCAACTGAAGTTTTATATATTGCATTGCTTCGACAGATTAATACTGCTCTTTCCGATGGTTGTGTTTTATGTGTTTTTAAGGTTCTTTCGATCTGTATTTTCAAAATCACTGTTTTATACCACGAAGAATATTTAAAGTTCAAAATGGCGCAGTTTTGGGAGTTCGGCAGCAGTTTTAATGATTATGGAAATTTTACTGTAGAGACAGTAGCAATGGAGAAAGCGGCAGTGAAAGTGGAAGCGTAAGCGATGGTTATCTTGCTGAAACAAAAACTAGTTTTTAACCAGTGTGCCTGATTATGCGCCAGAGCTCATTGAAAAATTTTAAATAATCAGATTATTAAATACTGTCTCCGGGAACAATGGTGTTGTAATTGACATAATTATCGCACAATAAGTCATACTTCGTTTTGAAGCTCTCTTAATGCTACATCTAAACTACAAAGCAGCACAGGTGACATGCGGTGGTACCGTCGCATCAGGTCTCGTTAATTATGCTTAATTTTACTTTCGCTTTAGTGCTAGTATGTGCTGGTCTGTAATAATGCAAACTAAATGCACAATGGCACATTACAATGTTGTAATATTACATGCTTATCATGTCCATAAAAAGCATACCAATATATTATACAACAATTACACTTTTGCATAGTTGCATTATAAAATAACGATGTTTTGCTCAACGACGCATGTGTTAGCAACGTCTTATAACATGTATATCGACCGATTTTGACTTAAGCCTGTTTTGTTCACAATTCTCTCGATCTAGATCAAGGATTGAACACTGCATTGGTCATAACACTTGATTCCATGCAAAGAACAACAACCTAAATTTACACTGGGCTCAATTAACCACAATGACTGCAGGGAATCTAGCTAACGGAGGGCATTGTTCCGCACCAGGTGACCGTGACCCATTGTTCCACTCTCCAGTCAGTGATACTGAAAAGACTTCATGTATTCATTGTGGCTGGAAAAAGAGGTGATGCACTTTCACAATTGGTGAACCAGTTTTAATTGTCAATTGTCTAGTTTCACATTAGTTCCACATATCCTCTATCTGATCAGAAGTAGAAACTCACCCTCGTGGAGGATCCAACACCAATGCTCTCTTAGGTCGTCCTGATTTGATGAGAGAGAAGGGTCGACCTCCATCAATCTTCATGGCAAAGACAGCATCAATATCTGTGTAGTACACTAGTCGAGAGACGACATCAATCGCAATACCACGTTCAATATACTCTACAATACAACAAATAACACACTCAATGTTGCTAAGATTTGCATGCTGACATGAAATTAATTACCCTATATAAGTAATAATAATAATAACATAAATAATAACGATAATAATAATAATAGTAAACTATTTATGGAAGTCTTCAAAGTTAATCGCCAGAGGGTCTGCCATTCGTTGGATTATTCCTAAGAATTAATATTTGATCTATGCAAGCGTTCCCTGGTCGATAACCAGCCTGTTCTTCCCCGACTCTCACATGCACCTCTTTCGTTTTCTCATATCTTGGTAATAAACCATTTTCCAGTCTTCATTGGTATTTTCATTCTTCCATATTTGGTTGAAGAGCTTTACTAGAATATCAATATTTTCTTACTTAGTTCTGAGCTAAATCCTTATTTCTTTAGATTTAAGATTTAACAAGATTTAACAAGATTGCCATCTCGAACAAGTTCCAGATGGCAAGTGGACAAGGAAGCCATTGGCTTATCGAGAGTCCAACAATTTTCTCATCTACGTGTAGCCCGCCCTTATCAGATATCTGTCAATTCTATTTTTAAACATATTCACACTACTAGCATTAACACAATCGTTTGGCAGTTTGTTCCATTCATTTATCACCCTCTGTGAGAATGAGTACTTTCTCATGTCCAACCTACACTGCTCCTTAACTAATGCTGCTTTGTGTCCTCTGGTTCTACTGCCTTCTTTAAGTTTGAAGAACATATTCCTATCAACATCCTCATAACCATTCACTATTTTAAACACTTCTATTTGGTCTCCTCTTAGTCTCCTGGTCTCTAGTGTTGTCAAACCACATTGTAATAAGCGACTTTCGTAACTAAGGTCTCTTAATTCTGGAATCATCTTAGTTGCTCTTCGTTGTATTCTTTCTAGCTTATCTATGTCTTTTTTACGATATGGCCTCCATGCTTGAATACAATATTCCAAATGTGGTCTAACTATTGCTTTGTACAGGGTACAATTAGATGTTTCTCCTTATACGTGATAGTTCTCCTAATTAGGCCTAGAATTTGATTTCCTTTCGAAGCAGCAATCCCACATTGCTCTGAAACTTTCATGTCAGCATTAAATATTACTCCTAAATCCTTTTCTTGTGTGGTTCTACCTAGTACAGCATCCCCATTTTATATTCCTCGTCCATATTTCCATGTCCTATGTGTATACATTTACACTTCCCAAAATTGAATAACATTTGCCATTTTTCTGACCATTTAACTAATTTTTCTAGATCATCCTGTAAACTTTGTTTATCTGTATCATTAGTAACCTTTCTGAATACCTTTGTGTCATCTGCAAATTTGAGTACTTTGCTAGATATGTCATCCTCCAAATCATTTATATATATTAAAACAGTATAGGGCCTAACACTGATCCCTGTGGTACCCCACTCAAAACAGATTTCCAGTTTGAAATCTTACCATCTACTATTACTCTCTGTCTTCTGTGTGTAAGCCACTTTTCTATCCAGTTGATTACATCATTGCCTATACCATGGGCTTTTAGTTTAAGTAACAATCTTTGATGTGGCACTTTATCGAAAGCTTTCTGAAAATCTAAGTAGACAACATCCACTGGTGACCCGTGATCTACCCACTTTGTAATTTCTTCTAAAAACATAAGAGATTGGTTAGACATGACCTTGCTTTTAGGAATCCATGTTGAGATGTATTTATTAATTTATGTTTTATGAGGAATTCCACCATGTGGTCTCTAATTAATGTTTCAAGTAATTTACATACAACTGATGTTAAACTCACTGGTCTGTAATTTTCTGGCTTCTTCCTCGATCCCTTCTTAAACAGCGGCGTAATGTTTGCTTCTTTCCATTCTGAAGGAACTATTCCTTCTTCTAGTGACAAGTTAAATAAGTTTGCAAGTGGTGTACTAATTTGATCAACAATTTCCTTTAGCAGTTTTGGTGGTATCCCATCAACTCCAGGTGATTTATTATCTTTCATCTTCTTAATTTTCTTTGCTATCATTTCAGGAGTTACAAATAACTGCCCTAAATATTCTGATGTATTGCCCTCAAATTTAGTTAATGGAACTGGAAGTGAGCTGATATCTTCTGTGGTAAAAACTGAGCTGAAATACTCATTCAGGACCTCTGCCATTTGGAACCCATCTGAAATTATGTTTTCACTGTTGCTTTCCAGTGGTCCGACCTTATCTCGAACTTTCTGTTTACTCCTTACATAAGCATAGAAACTCTTGCTGTCATTTTTTATATTACCTGCCAATTTTTGTTCAAAGGTTCTTTTAGATTTTCTAATTTCAGTAGTAGCTACGTTAAGTGCCTCTTTGTAGTTGGTGTAGTCTTCTACATTTCCAGTGTGTTTATAGACCTTCCACAGCATCTGTTTGTGAGCAATTTTTCTAATAGCTTCTTTTGACAGGTGTTTTTTCCTGGATCTTTTCCCTTGTTTTCTTAATGGAATAAATTTCTCAATAATGCCCTCAATCTCATATTTTAAACAAGTCCAGTGGTTCATGTAAACATTGTGGTTAACAAGCACCACGAAATCGTTGCTTGAAGTTCTAAATTACTCATGTTCTATCTATTTATGGCTGATCACGCCTTCATCAGCACATTCAGCATTGGTCAACTTCAATATAGTGCAACTGTGTACCAGTACTGTGTCCAATCTTAGGCAGAGCAGAAGTGAATTTCCTTGATACACATATGTTGGTATTGTACCTATAATGATATCATGTCCTAATCCCAGGTAGTACATTTGTTAAACACGGGTTCAACACTTGTCAGGCCTGTGTAATAAACCAAACATTGGAAAACAAACTTTCAGACATGAATCACGGATTAGTAACAGCATTAACCTATTATTTGCATTCCTAAATAATTGGAGATCAAACGTATAATATAATATGTTGTTATGTTTCTCAAAACCACGTCTAATTTGTATATCTTATTTTGTCGTACCCGTGACTATATGATAGAGCAACTTAAATTTCAAATTTCTTTTTCTTGATTTGTCATGCCCATTTTCTCAGACAGGTAAAGCATATATATATATATATATATATATATATATATATATATATATATATATATATATATATCAGGTTCATATTACATAAATAATGTTTCCATTGTTCAAAGTTCATTATTCTTTTTCATCATTATCAAATAGATGCAACCAACATAAATAATTGTAATAAAGAATGTCATAAAACTTGTATAGAACACATACTTCTCCGTAAATTGCTAAATGTTCCATAATCCATCCCAGTAAGATTTACTCTTTTGATGGCCGCATCGTAGTAGCTAGTCCAGTAGATCTTCATGTATGTAGGATCATAGGCAAGTGACGTTTTATATGTTCCCTTTGATAACGGAGCTCTCCAAACATACTTGCTTGTCAGATCAAATTGGTAAATAGCACCATGGAATGACTCAGTGACGATCAAAAAATTGTCTTGCAGTATATCTACAACACAGAACATTTCTAGTTATGAAGACTCGTTCCCAAACATAAACATGTTAAACAAGGTCCGTGTAGTTGTTCACGAAGCGATTACTCTTAATACTGGAGCAAAGTTTTGTTGGTTACGTATTCTGGTTTAAGTGGGTTGGGGTTGTTGCTCTTCTTTATTGTTGACACATATGAAAACTTGTTCACACCTTCGTTGAAGTGTCATGGAAATAATTCCCCAGGTGGTGATGTACATTTTCGTTATTTTCCCAGTCAGTAAAGTAGTCAAATGTTTGTAGAATGGTGGGAGTTTATTACAGATTTTTTTGCATCTTAGTGAAGCACATGTTTTACAAGATCTACAGAATATAATGATATATTCAGTTTTATGACGTATTATGAATTTTTTACGAGTCATTTAGCTTAAATAAATGAGCCCATACAGCTTTAGTCATATTGTGATATTCATTTAACATTGCATACCGATTTGTTAAGCAATATAAATATGAAGTGTATATGATGTTCAGCGCATCGATCCACGAAATGGGAATTAATGCTATATAAATGTACAATTATTATTATTATATTGAGATTGCCTAAACTTTTCGTTTTGATGCGCCTCTGAGTTGCAGTTTCCGAGGATTTAGGCGACATAGACGTTTCCGTGTCGTATTGTATTAACTTATAATAGCAAATCTTTGAAAAATTATATGCATGGTTTTGGTTCTTCAACAACGATATAAAACATATATGTATTGCATTAATCTATAACAGTTTGCAGCAGATGGTATTCGGTTGCATGAATCGTATGAAATAACACAATGTATTCACATCCATATCAACACAAGTGCACACAATGCAAATAATACTCACCTGCAGCCATTGTCCACTTCGAATTGTTGCCGAAACTGTATCCTTCTTGAAATGCGTGCACAGTCCCATCAGGTGTTGGAAAAACAACGTTCTTGCAAGTTCCTTCGGAAAGACCGCAAGCTCTGGCTATGTCACTGCCTGTTTTAAAACAACCACAGTCATACACTATACAAGCAAAGCAGCAACACTGTTACATGAGTGACTGTAGTCAGTATGGCAGAAGATGTGAAATTGGAGCAAATTGCAGCAAAAGGAGTGACAGTGGCTGGGTTGGTGTTTATGCAATAACCAACACAAGTCTGATGTAGTAGAGATTGAAAAGGGCCAAATAAATGACGTTTTATTGCAAAGTGGACTGCTTATCACGCAGCCACTTTGGGAAGCACATTAACAGGAATGTGAGCTCCTCAAAGCAAACCAGACAGGAACTGAACACATGTACAGCCCCGTCCGGCAAGTTTCTCAGAGCCCACATTCCTACAGGCATGACGATAACATATATACATCAAGAAGTCGTCATGAACATGTAATGCAAAGAATACAGACATTCCACCACCAATACACAAATTTAATTACAAACAGGTGGGGCCATTTCGCTAACCTATATAAACATAAGCCAAGAATACCGATGAAGAAACAGGAAGCCTGTCTGCGCAGAAAACCCCATGAACACCAACTACTAGGGGATAAACCCCTGTGTTCAAATAGTATAAAGCGAAAAGTGGGGAAAGCGGTTTCGACATCTTCCAACTTCCTATTTCATCAACGATGTACAATCGCATTTTACACTAAGTGTTGAAAATAAGGAAGGAAGGTGGGGAGGAGGGCGGATTTCGAGAGACAAATTTTCTAGACACAACTTCGCGATGCAGAGACTGGAACAGGAGTGAAAGATTCCAGCTGCTGGCTCTGGTTTGAACTGGTTTCCGTTAAGCCGTGATTGGCTGAATATCGTGGAGTAATACAAATTATTTGGCCAAATAGTTCCGGTGTAGTCTTGGACACCCAGGGCAAGACTTGCCTTGGTTATCTCATAAAATCTGTTATGCAGCCGTAAGTTACATAAATCCATTTATGCAATAACCAACACAAGTCTGATGTAGTAGAGATTGAAAAGGGCCAAATAAATGACGTTTTATTGCAAAGTGGACTGCTTATCACGCAGCCACTTTGGGAAGCACATTAACAGGAATGTGAGCTCCTCAAAGCAAACCAGACAGGAACTGAACACATGTACAGCCCCGTCCGGCAAGTTTCTCAGAGCCCATATTCCTACAGGCATGACGATAACATATATACATCAAAAAGTCGTCATGAACATGTAATGCAAAGAATACAGACATTCCACCACCAATACACAAATTTAATTACAAACAGGTGGGGCCATTTCGCCACAAGGTCACCCACAAACCTGTGACCACCCCACCGCGACCTTTTCTGCAGTAGGATCAATAATTTACACCACACCATTTATTTTACAACCACTGCCTAGTAGGATCAGCAACGTTCTCTTTTAATTCCATATTGCGACTACTGTCTAGTTGGACCAGTATCATTCTCCTCACCTTTCTCGTAATGGCTACTGTTGTAGGCTGCAATGTGTTGAATAGCACTGAAAGAGGCGAGTGCGACACCTTGGGGTGTTGGGGGTGATTCATCAACGCTCCATATAAACCTGTACAAAACAAAAATCACACTAAATAGAAACAAATAGAAATAACACTAAATAGTACAGCAGAAACAGTAGAATAACCGACATACCAACATGTATTTATTATAACACATAAACCATATTCTTGTCCGTGAGCCAAACGAATGGATGGAGACGACTCGTCAAGAGGGCATGATGTGAATGTGGCCAACACCCGACAAGGGACCAAGGGTGAAGAAGGAGAACATGTGTGTCTGTATGTGTGCATATATGTGCCTTTATGTGTATGCGTGTATACAAGTACGTGTATAGATGCAAACATGTACAAGTTTGTATCTGCACATGTATATGCATACATTATTGTTTGTATTTCTGTAGGAACATCAGGTCGTGCTTGTGCAACACTTAAACATGCATGCACAAACATGTGTATTTAGACACCTGGCACATATTTTTTTTAATATATGTACATACACAAGCATGCAAACACATATAACTGCACATTTTCATTTGCACGTTGGCACACAGACACACATATTTTGTTATTATGATTACATTATCAACAATTTATATGGGCAATACCTGTTATCAGTGTAATACAAATTCTCTCCAAATAGAGTGATGCCATGTGGAATCATGTTTGGCGTGTGCAAGAACACCCTCCTGTCACTGCCATTGACAGCCATTGATTCGATGTTTTCATCCCTGTACCAGTACAGTCGTTTCCCTGCACAACATAGATTTAATTTCATAACTTCATGGCGATGAATATGTTTGACTTTGTACCAACGTAGGTGACTGTCACACTTTGCATAGGAGAGCAGTCATATTAATCCGTTTTATTTTAGAGTAAGTGAATAGCATTATGCGTAGTTAAGTTCAATTGCATTCTAGTGTATTCATATCGGCAAACTTGTAGCGATCACGTTTTACACTTTAGCATTAGACAGGAATCCCGGTTATACCACGGGACGGAGCTGACGAGTTCTTTGTCCTGGATATCATACAATCCCTTAAATATACGACAATAGAACAAATCAGTCAATCAATAATTAGTCAATCACACAAGAACGCGCATTCAAACAAATCAGTTTGTAATACAATGGTAAACAAAAATAGCTTATTTGTGGGATGATTGAAAGTAGTAACACTGAAGTTAAATACTACTAAAGTCATGTTACTCTCTTGCTATGATAATCATTGCAGTGGAAGTGGAAATAAGCAAGCATTAGAACACAAGTCGTGGATTCTTTGTATGCTATTGTGCTACTGTGTTAATCATTATATATCATCAGTAAAAAGGAAGATCAAACAATATGACAAGAAGTGAAGAGGAAGTACATATGAGGGTGCATAGATGGGCGACAGTATGGAGGATGGTGGAAGCATATATATATATATATATATATATATATATATATATATATATATATGCTTCCACCATCCTCCTATATATCGCTTCATCTATCACCCTCATATGCACTTCCTATATATATATATATATATATATATATATATATATATATATATATATATATATATATATATATATATATATAATTATGTTCAAATGTCAAAATTCAACCTTCCTGAGACTTGTAATGTAAACAATGCTTAAATGATATTTAAAATTACCCTGATTACAAAGGCGTTGTTAACATACACCCCCCCTCCAACCCGATCTCTTGATTTATTAGCCCACAACTATCGAACATATTTGACTTAATAATTTACTTTACGCATTAGTCATCCCGCCACAACTCAGCAAATATATCTTCATTGATTTAATCAACTACGCCACCTGCCCTCCCTTTATCCGTTGAAAATTCACCTGGGCCATATGCATACTCACTTAAGGTTGGCACTACCTTAAGCTCAGCGATATTAAATTCTCATATTATACAACAGTCAAACTTTGCTGCGCTACACATACATATTTTGTATTTTGAGAGATTGGTTGTGCTACAAAAGGTGATATCAGCATCAACATGTTTATGTAATATATGGAATATAAATAACTACTTAATCCATAGAATGGTCCATGCAGTTGTTTGCAGTGACTACTTTCGATGAACTAATAAACTAATTTTCGGCAATGAGTGGACATCGGCATCGTATTCCTAAAGTCACAGTGACACTTTATACATTTGTTTTACATGATTTGCACCTCACTTGAGTACAATGGTTTTGTAAGAGGTTCTCGTAATAAACATTTGTTCACTCACTATTTAGCGCGCTAAACGAAAGATGGGAAATCAAAACAACAAAATTACGTTTTCTATAATTGATTTGAATGTATTTAAAACATGCCATATGTGCTTATATATTTAGGATTTTAGATACACATGTACGTTCGTATTCAGATTGTGTACGAAAACTAGAACATCATTTGAGCCATCTCAGTTGGAACGATGCTTTAAAGGGCTGGATAATCGCGCGTACCCAGAACAAATAACGTTTCGCGTTTTTACGCGGTTTTGGAACTCCAAGATGGCCGCAGCATTTGCACGTTGACGCTATTACGTAAAGATAAACAATAGTCTGTGTAGTCATATATGTATATATATATATATATATATATATATATATATATATATATATATATATAATATATATATATATATATATATACATATATATATATATATATATATATATATATATATATATATATATATATATATATATATATATATATATATGTATATATGTAGGTGGAATTATTATTATGTGGAATAAACGTAAAAAAACAGCTGTAGGGAAACATTGTATGTTACTGTTGTGTGTATTATGAGTTGGGAACACATGCATAGAAGACTGGGAGATGGCAAAATGAGAGTAGTGTAACTAGAACTAATATATTGGAAGGAAGGAACACCCGAAAGTGTAGATAGTTGGCAGTATACTGCGACGTGCAGGATACGTTCAGAAGTCTGAGAATAAGCGTGGAGAGATCGACACACAACATAACAATATAGTATATACATAATAACAGAATAGTAATAATAATTACTAGCACAAATGAAAAACATGAGCATAGTAGATAAACAACAATTAATGAGAAAATAAAGGAAGACAGTCACATGTCAGAGTTTGAACAAATGTATGAAACCAATACTTATGGACTCAGAAATAATTTGATACAGTGCACATACATCACAACAACAGGAAAAGGTGAACAAGGAAACGCCCATGTCTTATAACAGCTAGTACTTACCATCTGAATCTACAGCCAGACCAATGGATCGGCGGGTAAGGGAGTTGCTAAGGAGTGTACGCTGTGTTCCGTCCATGGCAGCGGCTTCCAAGTAACTGTAGTCTTTCCAATACATCATTCTGACAACATAAATACACGCTTATTCTATCTGAATAATCGCAAAGACTTGAAATTGCATAGAGATTGAAACGTGCTTCCACGAAAAAATGGAGGGCCAAAATACCAGGCAATCCTGCATTCTGATATATTCTAGGCACATCTTCAGAAGTAGAAGTATGATGACTGAAGTCAGATACACTGCAGTATATTATGGCGTTGGATTTTTGAAGACACAACAATGTAGAATTCAGAACATACTCTATAGTGTTTTATACAATATTCCACATAATTTTTTTGTAGAATATTCCATCGGATTTTTGCAGACATAGCAATAGAATGTGTAGTTTCTATTGTTTTGTACACAATACACTGCTATGCTTTGTACAATTTTATAAAATGATATACAAACCTATAGAAAATTGAAACAGACATGAACTATTTACATAGAACCTGTAGTTTTATATAAACAATTCTAGGCTTAGGATTGCACTGTGGCAGGTGCTAATCCACCCTATCAGCTAATAGTAGTTGTTATTACTGTCAGCAAAAATTAGCATTCTTCTAAGATAGGATATTGTTGAACTACCAGCAGCTATGGACATGGTTTGAATGAGCCCAACCTTAGGTTGTTAATATACTCTATGTAAACCTGTAATCTGCTGGAAGAACATAAATTATACATTCCCTAATATATTAGTTGCAATGTTATATACACGTGCGTATATAATACTGAAACATTCGCCAGGTTTTGTAAAATAACTTGTATCATGATTTTATGTCTGAGTTAAAAGTTGTTTTACGTTCTTATGTTTGCTCCAAAGAAAAGCTGCTGGCGTAATTTTCCTTATACATTAACTGACACAGACTGAGAAGAAGAAAGGTGATTTTTGAAACTGTGAACATGAGATAATATTTGTGAAAACAAATCTGAAACATTCATGTACAAGCACACGTTTATGAGAAATGTGTTGTATAGAGAAATAATCCATTATGTTTGTGGACACTGTCAAACATTTGTTAAGCACCAAATTACTTGCTGAGCTATTTTATCCAATGCTAAAAGCCATCTTAACACAGCCATTGGAAAATTATTTCATTGGAACTAATTCATCAGAGACTATTTTGAAACATGTATGTGTACACTATTGATTGGTATCGGGTGATTCAATGATGAAAAGAAGGATAGGGAAACTGCCGTTAAAACATGGCAAGATGAGACGATAAACATTGTTATAATTTAAACTGCGTGGATATTTTAGATTTTAATTATTTATGTTAACATAACTGCATTTTAATTAAAAGATTATACTGATATTTACTTATCTAATAATCATACTGGTGTATTTCGTGCACCCTAACCTTGCTATATTTTATGCTTGTATAAAAATCAGAGGTTTTCCTAGTTGTTCAGTGGTTTTTGCACTTTGGCCCTGTTCTGTTCAGCTTATATACTATGCTGCTCAGCCAAGTCATTACTAATCATAATCTCAGTCATCACCTGTATGCTGATGACACACAGGTTTACAAATCACTTTCACAATCAAATGCACAAGAATCTGTTTCAACTTTAAGTGACTGCCTTACTGATATCATGTTTTGGTCAAGTAAACTAAAGCTTAATCCAGATAAAACGGACCCTATTATTATGGGCACTAAACAACAACGAAATAGGGTCATCAACCATTTGACAGTGATACATTCCCATCAGATACTGTTTGTAATCTAGGTGTTGTTCCCATCAGATACTAGGTGTTGTCTTTGATAGTGACTTCAACCTTCGCCAGCATATTTCTCAAGTATGTAAATCCTGTTTCTATCATATACGTGATCTCCGTCGAATTTGGCGTCACATATCTATATCTACTGCTAAAACAATATCAACGGCACTAATTAGTAGCCGCCTTGACTATTGTAATTCACTACTAAATAACATCGCTAAAAGAGACTTGGCTAAACTCCAACGAGTACAAAATTGTCTGCCACGTGTGGTTCTGCGGGTGCCTCGGTTTTCACCGTCACTACCACTACTTAACCAGTTACACTGGCTTCCAGTTTCTTATCGAATTAATTTTAAGCTGTTCACTCTTACATATCGTGCTCTATCTACACAACAACCGCCCTTCTTGGCTAGTCTCCTGCATCTTTCAAATATCCCTAGGCAGCTGAGATCATAAATTTCACAACTTATTGTGCCTAAAACAATTAGTAATGACTTGGCTGACATAGTATATAAGCTGAACAGAACAGAACAGGGCCAAGGACGGATCCTTGTGGGACTCCGAGTGGAAATAATAGTAGTTTAATTATAAAAAAACTACATAGGTTGTAACTCTTCTTCTCATCTGTGCAAAAGGAGCAGTGCCCTGGATGCCTATGCTGCGCAGTTATCTGATTAAAATTGAGTGGTCAAAAGTGTCAAACTTTGCACTCATATCGAACTGCACTACAAGTACACCCTTCTTTCTGTCTACGGAAAGGAGAAGGTAATCTTGGTATGAGCCGGTGACTCCATGTTGTGGTATTGTCTAAAATATACACTTTGCAACGAATATTGCTATTGTCTAGGTGCTGGCGAAGTTGTGCTGCCACGTGACATATGATAAGATTGATATTGGCTGGTAATTTCTTTCAACAAAACGTGGTCTTTCATCGTAGAATGTTGTACATATTTTGCCGTGGAACACACTGGATAGTTTCTAGGAAATCACATCATCTTATACAGATTCAAATGCTACCTTTACAAGACTAATGGCCAACTAGTTATGGCGAGGTATAAATATATTAATTACTTTATTCATACCGTACTTATTAGAAGGAAAGGTGATGTCTATTTTCGGGGGCAGATGGGTTGCTTTTTTTGTAATTTATGCGATTGATGACACTTTCAGACGTTGCCGACGTATTATAAAATATTCGGTTAACCCAAATCATCCTAAAACCGTTTGTTGTTATATTTTACAAAACAAATGCCTTGAGGGTTTATGTTTTGTTATTTATAAAGCACAGCAGAGTGTTAAAAAGTTAATAATTTTCGTGACATACCCCAAAAACTTCCAGATAGCACCACTCAACTTGCGCTTTAATTGATCCACTAAGACTACATTAGGGTTAGGCAACATATGACATTTCTAGAAGTAAACAATTTAAAAATTATTATGACATATCATTCTGTAATTGCAAGTTTACATTTTACTAAAATGGACAAAATACAAAACTTGCTGCATGCATGTACATTAGTTTCATAGAGTTCTGTCTTGCAGTTCTTTCATTCATTATCAGCCAATATCCATTGAAATCATCATAATTTAATTGAACATACTCACCCTCTCATTGAATCCAACGCTATGTCGTATACGTGGTTGTATCTTGTTGTAATGACAACGAAACTGTGATCATTGTCCAATGTATTGGCAATAATGACATAACGGTTGTTGTATCGTTTAAAATAGTACCACAATCGAGATACAAAATCAAAAGCAACAGCGTATTTGTAGTAGGATCCACCTCCTGAAACATAAACAATGATGCTGATCAATGGTATCTAAATATAAAAGTTCGTATTATGCTTGAATTGTAACACAATGCTTAATTATGGAATTGGGAGGAAGGATGGGTTGGGAAAGGTTACAGAGGATTACAAAAAACAGTATACATATTTTATGACATAAGAAAATGAAATGTTGGGAGGCGTGGAAATGAAAGAGTTGGAAGGACACATATAGGGAAGCACATTCAGCAGTAGATGCTACATTTGTGATTGTTTTTGTAGACACATTTATAATCATCATTGTCGTCATTATCATCATGACATTTATTAAGGTATCACCACAACCAGCATCAATATAGTAATCAACACTATTGCCTACCCTATCAAAACCATTTACTCACATTTGCTAGATTCACAATCATCACATCGATATCACTATCACTAACATCATCATCATCATCACTGTCATCATCATCATCATCACCACCATCATCATCACGTTCAAACACACTGTTAGACAAAACGTATTATAACTTTAACAGATCATAAACCTGCAACGTATTCTTCTGCTGTTCCATCCAAATTTGCCCTTCTGATGTTGTTGCTAACTCTCCAGTAGAGCTTCTCTGCGACTGGATCATATGCTACATGTGAGAACTGTTGCCGTCTCATAGGAAGTCTCCAGATAGATTCATTCGCCAAGTTAATTTGGTATAAACTCTCTTGGAATGGGTCTGCCACGAGCAGAAAGTTGTCCATTATCATACCTATTCAAATGACAGAAAAACAGTTATTTTACTAACCTTAACTGCTTGATTAATACAATTAGTGTACAGTAACAATAACAATGATGACAGTAGTTAATGTTTATCATGCAAGGAATTGAAGTGTTTTGTTTGCTCTCATGCATTCCTGGAAAATACTACGTATGTGTTATCCATCCCAGGCAAGTAGACACATACGTCCAACGGGGCTAGGTAAAATGTTTCGATAAACGTGTTACCAGTTACTATGCAATCTCTCCTCCTATTCCATTGGTTTAACTTATTTAGACCACATATGCGTTGAATAGTATGAATTATTGAACAAAATGGCCACGGAGGCTCCCATTAAGACATTGCATGTCGCTAGCATGAAACCCACTGCAAGGAAACACAATAACGAAAATAATATATCAATAAAAAATATATATTTATATATATATATTTATTTTGGAACTATTTAAGAATAGGTTATTTGCATGAAACCAGAAAGCTATTATCTCGTTCTGCTTATTTTTATAATAGATCTTTTATTTGTTCAGTCTTGTATATAATATAGTGTTACTCTTTTTTGTTACACAATAAGGAAGTCCAATTATGTATAAAATAAACAAGAGCAGACCTAGCATTCACTATTATGTCATATCCCCCTGTAGCGAATCATAATTATTGCACCAACCGAATGTTTTACCAGATCATTGGTTGTTGTGTAATACGTTATTTTTTTAGACAATATATTTTCATTTTGAAATTGATGGTAACAAGGAAAACTCATTTTAAAGGTTTTTACTTAAATAGTGTACGGTGTTATGTTTATATTTTTATTTCATCAGGAAGTATTCCCTCACGTAACCAAAACTTTTTCAGTTTGAATAAATATTAAACTTTGCCTGATTTATTCATAACGGTTGGATTCATAACCACACTTTTTGATTTTATGAGGGTACTTTTTAAAGGTAATGGGTAAATTATTTGTTTAGACTCAGGAACAGCATTTGCATGGTTTAGACCAATTTATGAAGAAAAAAAATACTCAATGTATTCGAGATTTGATCAAGGCCTTAATGAAATCGTTATTGTATTGAAAATATGTAGATATTATTGATTTAACACTGCATTTCCCCATCAAGGTTCTAAGGTTTGATCAGTAAACCTTTCTTGCCTCTACGTTGCACTGCATACACGGAAGTTGCTAGATGGCGTGATTGTCATATCAACATTTAGGAGGTTGTCATATTAACATTTAGGAAGTTGGTATGCAGAATTATCTTCCACCAATTCTGGATGTCAATTTATTTTATTTTACTAAATATATTGAACTGAAAATAGCATTAAATTTAGTATTTTCACAGAAAACAACAACCCATGCTTTACTGTTGATAAGGATATAATAATATGGATACCATTAACCAAACTATTACGATTTTAGCATCATATCCTAACCATATTTGGGAGAAAGTGTTAATAGTGCAACTGTGTCAAAACGTACCCATTGCCATAGAACACTGTGATGAAGTTTCACGTAGCATAAGGCCTTCAGGACAACCGCATCGAGATCCATTTGGTGTTGAGAAGCAGACATGTTCACAGCCTCCATTGAGATAACTGCAAGAGTTATTACTCTCGATGCCTGAAATGGTTAACACAATTATTATTAATATTTATTTGTATGCTACAATGACAATGATATCAGTTAGTGTCATATTAGTGATATTAATGCATCGAAAACATTGAAAACACACATAACATTGAGTCATTAAACTGTCGACAGATAGCAGTGACACCATTGTCAATGCCTACGTATTTACGTGCAATGGCAGGTTTACCTACAGATTTACTTGCAATGTCAATTACACTGATGTTGTTGGCAGTGACCACATTAATAATTGTACATGAAGTACAATATAGTAACACCCATAGTAAACTATGTTGTACATGTAGTATAATACCTGATAAACGACACCTTATACTACATTTACCGCTATGTATGAGAACATGAGAGTGGCAAACATAATGCAGTGTCAGAATTAATAGCAGTACTAAAAATAGCTACACATAGCTTAACATATGATAAGCCATGCAACAAATATATCGTTGGATATCATCAGACGAAGAATATCATATTATATACAAAAAGAAGTATGTGAAGAAGAGTTTGGCTTTGTGCCTGGACATGACACTGCAGCTAAAGTATTGGCACTTCCTAACATCATAGAGAAAGCAACAAGTTAAAAACGAAGAACTTGAAGAAACTATGTGGAAATCGTTGTTGGAATGTTATATGTTATATGCGTAGGCATTTGTTGGAATGTTTTTTGCCTAATCTTCAGGTGTGGATTCTTTGAAACATAGACATTTAATCAACTGGCGTGGAACGAGTAGGCAACAAACGGTCAGAGGAGTTTCCTTGTGTGAATGTTGTCAGCCAAGGATATCTACTGCTTTATATGTGTCTTAACATTGTCGGGGAGTAAATTATGCATATGGTAGATGAATATATGCCTGAGAAATGATAGCAACCCCAAGGGAAGAATTTGAATAAAAATAACAACTGCAGTGAAAAAAGGTGAGAATTTCCGTCTGAAAATCAACGAAGCGCAGACAAATGCTATAGCTCTGAATGGATAGATTCAATATGGATTTACGAGACTGGGACTGAACTGGTGCCAAAGTCAAAAATACCTAGGTTCAACTATTAGTATGAAAGACACAGCATCAGAAGAAAGTACAGTCATCTAGCTCAGCCATAAAGTACGGCCACTGGAAAATAATACACACAAGTGTGGTACTTAGCAGCACAGAAGGAGAACTACCAGAAAAAGGTAGAATATAGATGGGATGGATTGACAATATAACACATCATACAGGTGGTGGTCTAAACATATTGCAAGGATATGCCACGGCCTAACTGAGGCTATGGCTACACATCGTCACGACCATCCTGGAACGTGACATAAATAGTAATTGACATAAGAATTACGTCAACATAATACACAACTACATATCAAATGTGTATTTTTCCAATGCCAATGACCAATGCTAAGGGTTGCATAGTTATAAAGTATTAATTTATGTGGATGTTTAATTAATGTAATTTTAGTTTGACTTATGTATTTGAGAAACCAGTTCCTGAGCATCTCACCGTGGATGTTCTTTTGGCTGCCGTATCCAGCCAGGCCATTAATTAGACTGACGAAGGCGGGTCCAACTTGCTGTGTTGTTGGGGCTGATTCAGAAACATTGATTCTCCAGATGTGTCTGTAAGTATAAACGTTTAACAACAAATGTGTTTGTAAGTATAAAAGTTTAACAACAGATGTGTCTGTAAGTAGAAACGTTTAACAACAGATGTGTCTGTAAGTATAAACGTTTAACAACAAATGTGTCTGTAAGTATAAACGTTTAACAAATGTATGAGCATCTTCACAATGACGAGTACTAAAAGTGATCCAAAATACAATGATACGTTCACTTTTGTGACAGTACGTGTATTGCAGATGTGTTTAGAGCTATGCAAAATTGTCTGACAAATTGTTCGAGGATCTTTCCTCATGCTTAATGTTTTCCACTGCTTACTTTTCTCCAATGTTTCACTCATGCTTAATTTTAGATACATGGTAACCACAATAGTTGTCCAAAATGTGTACATTTCCAACTCAAAGCAATACGCAGGCCTCAATGGATGCCATTGGCAACGCTTTGTTGTGGTGCCAACCATGGTGCCATATGGAGGTTTAATTAAAACAACAGCTGCGTCACCTGGCGGAATTATTTTCATCATTTGTTTTTACAAAGATTTTGGTAAAAATTAAATTTGTAACTTTTTATAAATCTCAGTTGTTTTCAAACATACTGTACGCTTAACAGATCGAATACAACATCTTTATTTAATTTGTCCTGAGTGCTATGAATTAACGTCTCGTTTTAGTTTTCAACAATTCAAGACCCACTAAAAATTACAATTAATAACAATTCTCGTAACTATTAAAATTACACGACTTTTAAGTTATCCTAATGTATTGGCAATGCCACATGTATGAGCTACTAAAACAAATTGTCGCTGTGTAAGATACTGATTACCATGATGTTACTCTATCAGCCTATGTTACTGCAGTTTATAATGCTCTCCAAATAAGTGTTTTCTAACAGGAAAGAGTCAACCATTATGTTTAAAAATTCCACATGGTTCTATATGGTAACACGTGTTAGGTACATGTTTAAGGAATAAACAATCAATGATAACAATTATTACAAACCTGGCTATAAATACGACATAAACAGACAAATACACCATGTCGCTTCCAATTAATCTAGCTGCCTATATGTGAGTATTACTTAATAAGCATAGCTAAATATGAGGTCTACAGTTGAGTTGTTTTCTATAATTCATATATGCCTATACCTGCGGTCAGTGAAAAACAAGTTCTCTCCAACAAAAGTTGTGAAGAACATTGCTGTTGTGTTCAACAGCACTTTCCTGTCGGTGCCGTCCAGGGATGCAGACTCAATTGTGTCACTGCTGCACCAATACAGTCGTTGACCTACATAACACCACATTGTTAATACACGATCTGTATTGACAAGAGCAAGCAGCTCTTCAGGAGTTAGACATGTAATCGCACTCAATGACATACTCGCTGAACAATAATAGTATTAGTTAATGGCGTTGAACTCTCCACGGCCACACAAGTGACACTGATCAATAAGTAAAAAACTGGTCAACTTGAACGCAGGGCCTAAGTGCAAAGTGCTGTAGTTTAACACACATATTTTCTCCTAGTGATTACTGAATATTTATACCTATATTAAGTTAGTACTCAATAAATTTGCCACCATATGCATGCTAGTGCTCGGCACTCTGTTGGGCTTATATTTTTAACACGTTCTTGGATTGTCAAACATTTACCTAATATTACTAGATTACTTTAATTGTAAGACAGAATATTTACTTTGTTACATGGCACCACTGATTATAGAATCAGCAAATAAAACATAAACTATCTTCGTTGACATTCAAGGATATGATGTAGATTAATCGACCCTGACAGTGTGACATACCTTTAGCATCTATGGTAAGACCAACTGAATCGCCGACCGCAGTGACAAGAACTCTACGCTGTGTTCCATCCACGGCAGCTGCCTCAACGTCATTCCCTCGTCTCCAGTACATCATTCTGACATATAAGCAAATGTCATTGAATATATACTAACCACTACACTAATAATACTTGATGAATCACAATTCTAGATGTACTGTTACCTCACAGCATTTCACTTCTCTTTGTGTATGTGCTGCCTTCCAGTATATGACCGTAGATAGAAAGATACACCACTCCACATTAATCATCATCACGCGTTGAAGCTATACACACAACCGTGTCCACTGGCTACATCAGGTCACACAAACAGCGATGCTCCTGGTTGCATTGGGCCAAACACACAGCAGTGTCCCACTGGCTACATCAGGTAATACACACAGCAGTGTCCCACTGGCTACATCAGGTAATACACACAGTAGTGTCCCACTGGCTACATCAGGTAATACACACAGTAGTGTCCCACTGGCTACATCAGGTAATACACACAGCAGTGTCCCACTGGCTACATCAGGTAATACACACAGCAGTGTCCCACTGGCTACATCAGGTAATACACACAGCAGTGTCCCACTGGCTACATCAGGTAATACACACAGTAGTGTCCCACTGGCTACATCAGGTAATACACACAGTAGTGTCCCACTGGGTGCGCCAGGTCATATACACAACCGTGTACTACTTGCTACGACGTCAAGTCATACCATAGGCATAGCACGATAGGTGCCAACCATACCGCTTTCGGGCGGGAAATCCCTCTTTTTCACCATGATCCCGCTTTCTCGCTTTTTGGCTGAAATGTCCCATTTTTGTGGTACTTTTCCCATAATTTGTTTTACCCCTAAATTCAATATATTTCTTGCGCACAATGCCGTTGTGCGTGAGCCGTTGAACGTTCTATGAACATCTTATTTGTTGGTCTTATACTGGTCGGTGTAGTTTTCAACCTACTTAATAGAATATGCCATTTAAAAAAAATCTTAAGAAACATTTTGTGTAAGAGATCGATATACCAAATCATCAACAGCTACTTAATTTATTCAATTCTAACAAATTATTAAAACAGTTGTTTTGAGTGAACAACTTAACAATATCAAACGTCCGAACCATGTCGTGCGAGACGAGGAAACCGGCGGAATTCAACCTATATTTATGGCAAGCCGTACAATCTTTTTTCCATTTTACCACTTTGTTCCAATTACTTAAATTTGTTATAACAACTAAGTTTGATATAACGCTTTATAAAACACATACACGTATATTTGTATTGAATATATAACGTTAATGTAGTAGACTTTTTTCTCGTATATTTAACACGTTTTAATTATTCCTACTTTTATGACAATATTGGCTTGCCATACATCTACCACAAAAAAGGCGATTGAAACGAACGAAACATGCATCAGCAGATGCTAAAGAATAATGCCTGGAAAGAATGCAAAGTTGGATTTTATTAAAACATGAATATCATAAACGTGTTCCATCTTATATTATAAACCAAAATATATTTTGCTCATACAACACTATGTATCGTTACTGTCGTAAATAGACGCTGTGACGTCTCTAACACGATATCAAGCCAGTGTGTGTGTGTGCGTGTGCGTGCGTGCGTGCCTGCGTGCGCGCGTGCATGTCTCTTGCGTTACTGATTTTTAGTTTATACGTGAAAGTAGCGAAACAAGAAACAAGGCTTATTGTATCGCATGGAATGTGCATTTTGGTGTTGGGCACGGCGGGAAAAACGATGTCAAACAACACAATGTACAACAACAGTACTTGTCGGCGTCAAATTCAACCTACTTAAATTGAATATGCCGTATCACAAAAATCTGAAGAAACATTTTGTGCAAGAGACCTATATACCAATTTACTAACAGATACTTCATCATTTCAATGCAAACAAATTATTAGAAAAGTTGTTTTGAGTGAAAAACTTACGAATATTGAAGGTCCGGACAATGTCGCGCGAGACGAGGAAACCGGTTAAATTCTCGCTATATATATGGCAAGCCGTACTGACAATAAACGAAATAAATGCTTCAACGACGACGTCAATCGCCCGTCAATTATTTCAACTTTTCAGAAGAGTCAGACTTGCCATAGCTCTTCCAAATGCTTTATAAAACACATACACGAATAGTTGTAGTGAATATATAACGTTAATTTAATTAATATCTTCTCGAATATTCAACGCGTTTTAATCATTCCTACTTATATGACAATATTGGCTTGCCATAATATGGCAATTGTTATCACGTGGCCAAGAAAGCGACACGCACAAGCATACACTAAATAATAATAATAAAATATGGTAAGCATGCAAAGTTTTTTTTTATCTGGGTATGGATATCATAAAGGTTTTCCGTGTTATATTATATATGAAAATATATTTTGCTCAGACAAGACTGTCTATCGTTTTTGCCGTAAACATACGTACGCTGCGACGTCTCTTACGAGAGATAAAGCCAAATTACAATGGGTTGAATTTAGGAATTGGTTGAATTTAACGCCGGTGACTATGTCTATAGAGCGGGATTGCCATAACACAAAGGCTTCTGCTCTGTCCAGTTTGGGTGGCGGTATGTCACCGCCGGCACCGAAGTTGACAGGGTAACGACTATAGAAATCATGTTTGCCAACGTTATTGCCAAGAGCAACTTGCCGTTGGCCAGCACGGACGATTTTAGCAAGATAGTTGGGAAAATATTTCCCGACTCTGACATTGCCATTGGCATTGCCATTGCCATTGGCCATTGCCATTGGCATTGGCATTGCCAAAAAGTTCTCGGCGGTGAGAACCAAGACCACCCATATCATCAAAGAAGCGCTTGCTCCAGATTTTAATCGGGTAACGTTCTTTATACTATAAAAAAATCTGCCACCTATAACTACAACGAAGCTCACTCCTCAAAGTGAACGACAATGTTTAATTTTTATCAACCCTGGAAGGCCCAAACGCTTGCCTGGTGTAACCTACAATCGCCAGGTGCCAGCACTAAGTAGCTTATGTGTAATTTTGGGACATGAGGCATGATTATGTAAGTAATGTAATGTTTTGCTAAGTGATATCTAATCAGCAAAGACCTTTTGCATTGTGGTATACGTGTCACGTGGGCCCAGATAGGATTAATGGGTTCAATCATGGTGAACATATTGTAGTCAGAGTCAACATTTTAATTTTCTAGTTGTACTTTTTACTTACTTATCTTCTTATGCTCTGGTTGGTGCATATAAGGTATTTAAGTTATTTTTACATGCAATATACTGTTTTTGTTACATTTACTCATGATGAAAACATTATAAAATTAAGTTTTAATAGTGATGAAAATTAAGATTGGACTAAAGCAACTGTATTTTGTGAAAAACAGGTTGTTTTTATATTTTGGTTGACTATCCCATTAAATGTTGGTTTAAATGAATTGTTGTGTTCTAATTTGTGTATGGGTGTTGCTATTACAGTATTTCCCCTTGACTAATTTAATGTGATTATTTGGATGATATGTGCTTGCGCGCGAATATGTCGTGAACTCGGAAATTTGGGTTTACGCACTTTCCCACATTTCCATGAGCTGATGTTGACACGTATGTCATATACACAGTAGTGCCCTATTACATGCATCAGATCTTATGCACTGTAGTGTCCCATGGACTACACCTATTCATTCACGCCGTAGTGCCTCACTGACTGCATCAGGCCATACACACAACCGTGTCCACAAGCTTCACCAGGTCACACAAAAACTAGTGTTCAACTGGCTGCGTCAGGCCATACACACAACCGTGTCCACAAGCTTCACCAGGTCACACACAAACTAGTGTTCAACTGGCTGCGTCAGGCCATACACACAACCGTGTCAACAAGCTTCACCAGGTCACACACAAACTAATGTTCAACTGGCTGCGTCAGGCCATACACACAACCGTGTCCACAAGCTTCACCAGGTCACACACAAACTAGTGTTCAACTGACTGCATCAGACCATACACACAACCGTGTCCACAAGCTTCACCAGGTCACACACAAACTAGTGTTCAACTGGCTGCGTCAGGCCATACACACAACCGTGTCCACAAGCTTCACCAGGTCACACACAGACTAGTGTTCAACTGACTGCATCAGACCATACACACAACCGTGTCCACAAGCTTCACCAGGTCACACACAGACTAGTGTTCAACTGGCTGCGTCAGGCCATACACACAACCGTGTCAACAAGCTTCACCAGGTCACACAAAAACTAGTGTTCAACTGGCTGCGTCAGGCCATACACACAACCGTGTCAACAAGCTTCACCAGGTCACACACAAACTAGTGTTCAACTGGCTGCGTCAGGCCATACACACAACCGTGTCCACAAGCTTCACCAGGTCACACAAAAACTAGTGTTCAACTGGCTGCGTCAGGCCATACACACAATCGTGTCAACAAGCTTCACCAGGTCACACACAGACTAGTGTTCAACTGGCTGCGTCAGGCCATACACACAACCTTGTCAACAAGCTATATATTTATTACTACAATATCTTATGATCGCTATTATATATATATATATATATATATATATATATATATATATATATATATATACATACATACATACATACATACATACATACAAGCACGCACGCACGCACGCACGCACGCACGCACGCACGCACGCACGCACGCACGCACACACACACACACACACACACACACACACACACACATATACTGTGACATCAATCATTCATTTACCAATATTGCAATAATTATGAAACCAACCCTTAATATATTTTGTCCTCCCCATTCCTGATTCATTTACCCTCCCCATACCTACGTCACGATATAGCATGTGTCATTTCTTACCAGACACTCTTGTGTGATCAAGTCACAATCTTTATGTTGCTTTATCAACTCACCCTCTGGTGTGATCCAGCACAATGTCCCGGGGTACATATGTTGGTATCGTTATGAGAAGGAAGTGATGGTGACCTTCAAGTGTAGTTGTAGCGATGAAGCCTTTCCAAAACTTTTCTTCTGCATAGTCCTGATACAGTCTGCCCGTGTAATATACGAGTCGGGAAACAACGTCTACTGCAATGCCGTGGTTGTAGATATATGTTCCTACGAAAACAAAGTTAACAAACTACAATTATATCTAACAACATATGTGTCCTTTTATGTTACCGAAAACAAATATTATCCAGCTTATCCGCGTCGTCATCACTAAACTTCCTAATCACTCTATGACAGAGGTGGAGGAAGTTGGAATGCATGGATACGACGTAATGACAGAGGTGGAGGAAGTTGGAATGCATGGAGACGACGTAATGACAGAGGTGGAGGAAGTTGGAATGCATGGATACGACGTAATGACAACGGAAGATAAAACTGGGTTACATAGAGTAGAAGTTGGGATACAGGGAGAGGATGACATTTCTGTAGACGTATTAGCATAATCGTCATCCTAATTATACTAGCTATCACAACATCCATCATCATCATCGTTGTAGTGGTCAGCACCATAATTATCATAGTTAGTCGTTGCTGCCTTCAAGGTCATTACAACCACGGCAATTATATTACTTCTACAACAACAATCATCCTTAGAGCAACACATACCTTGGTAACTTGCAGTAATGTATTCTGCGCCTGTCCCATTCAAGTCAGCGCTCTGAATGAATCTGTTTTCATTCCAGTAAACTTTCGTTTCGACCGGATCGTAAGCTGCATACTTTACTCGTCTTTGGGTCAGTGGAATTCTCCACACCGATTCATCTGCCAAATTTATTTGGTGCAAACTCTGACGGAATGGATCGGAGACGAACAAAAAGTTGTCATGAACCATACCTAATGACACAACAAAACAAACATACAACTTAGTAAGTATGTAATATAAAAAACAAGATTATAAGAAAACAATTATCATAGAATAACACTAGAATCGTGTTCCAATTAAACAATTATTGAACATTGTGGTGACGAATTTCAAAACAATTTCCAAAAACCCGCAACATGCATTGCTGATTTTTTCCAAATGCGTCCTGTACTTTTAACTACTTTATCACGGTTTAAGATACAATGCGATTTCGCGACTTTTTCGCATTTAATTTTAAGTTGTTGCGTAACACTGAATACTGTGCTACATCCTGGTTCCGCAGCGTTGTTGCATGTCGCATATATTTATTACTTGAACGACATCTACTTTCTATAAATATATTATAACAACGTCGTTGACAAAGCCATGGCAAGTTTATGAATCAGGGAATGTGCTGCTCTTCATTCGAAGCAACTCGCTGACGGCTGCCTCTGTATCTCATTTCTCCTCATTAATGTGTTTGATTCGTGTCGGTGTGCAATGAGCGCTCAGACAGAGGCAATACTTAATGTAAATCCTTCAACGCAGCTAGAAGAATACAACGAAGAGCAACTAAAATGATTGCAGAACTGAGAGACCAAGGCACTTTAAACATAATGCATATAATGTAAATGTGCACATTATTGTATATTTGTACATATGTGCATTAATATATTTATTTATACTTGTTATATGGTTATTAAACACAATTGTAATATTAGAAATCAGAATGTGTGTATACATGTAGATAACTCACCGCTGCCATTTGAACACTTCGACCCAACGAGTAAACCAAAGCCATCAGGGCACGCACATCGAGGTCCATTTGGTGTTGGGAAGCACACATGTTCACAGCCTCCGTTGTTGTGACTGCAAGAGTGGTTGGTCTCAATGTCTGAAGTTGAAGGAAAAAGAATGTTGTCAGTGTTAAGCCACAATATATATATATATATATATATATATATATATATATATATATATATATATCATGTACCAGCGATTGTGACTGTTGTCACTGACAAATTTAAACTAATATACAATTGTAGGGCAAGTAAGTGCGCCACTCAGATAGTCATGCAGTTACAATAACAACGATAGAACAGGTTGTTGAAACGAAACAGTACGTTAGTGAGCAGAAATAGGGTTTGATGACGTCCTAGACGGCTTAAACAGTGTGATTGTTGATAGAACGTAAACATTGGTAAATTTAACTAAGGCCATAGTAATTTAATATAAACTTTATGTATTACACAGGAAACAGTCTTTCTCAAGACTATTGAGAACAAAGTATAAACAATATTGAATATATATATTCTAAATACATTTAATTTTTAACAAATACTGCAACATATTTTATACAGTTGGTGAAACTGACACGGATTCTCTTAGAGTAACGGATAGAAGGAGACGAGGAAGACCGAGACTGGCATTGGAGGACTGCGTGAAGAGAGATTTGGCGGGAGTGTGCGGGGAGTGCAGAATGAGGGCGACAGATAGGTGGAGTGGAGGCCGGTGGTGGAGACGGCAGTGAAACGGAATTAATGATGAAGAAGAACAATTCGACGACCGGTATTTGCGCCAGCCTCACCCTGGACTACAAGCATATTTTATTGATATTTTATTTTGGTGATGATAGTGATATTTATTTTATTTACAGTTGCATATATATTTTAGACTATGTATTTTTTTCGCATTCTTTGCACTGGTATTTGTGGTAATTTTGGACGGCCAAATAGATTGTGAACTTGAAATAGATGTTGTTCAAGATGATTGAACAATGGACACGTTGCATTTATATAATAATTGCGCTATGTGTTACTAGCCCCCCCCCACACACACACACGCACACGCACACGCACACGCACACGCACACGCACACGCACACGCACACGCACACGCACACGCACACGCACACACACACACACACACACACACACACACACACACTGTTGCATTCCCGTCACATGCATCAAACCGTTTTGCAGAATAAAACTAGACATACAAGAAGGAACACTCACTCATGTGTCGGTATTTAACACAATACGTATTTGTCTTTTATGATCAGTGACATACAAGAAGGAACACTCACTCATGTGTCGGTATTTAACACAATAAGCATTTGTCTTTTATGATCAGTGGATATGCATTCTAGAGCGCAAACATTTAACTTTCTCTATATTCACATGTCTGATAATGTTACATGATCCTTACTGCGGATGAAATCTTGGCTACTGTATCCTCCTATTTCAATATTCCGAGTGATTAATTCCGGTCCGATTTTCCCAGCTGTAGATACTGATTCAGAAACAGCGAGTCTCCAGATGTACCTGCAAGTATTAAAGAGGAACCAGACAATGTATGCCGCTGTCGATCGCAACACAGCCACACATAACATATGTAGGTACACACCAACTATGATAGTGGCGTGTAAGCATTTACATCAACAATGATACCAGTAAACATGGTCAACATAGCAGCAGCAACTGTTATGGTCACATGTACATGTGACAGTTAGTGTAAGCTAGAATATCTAAATTTGCATACATCAATTCATTATTCCGTTATGTTTATGTTGGAAATGAACTTACCAATCATGGTTATTTACCAATTACGTGACGGAGTATGGTTCCATAATTATTGCATAATAAGGGAATAGAATATATATATATATATATATATATATATATATATATATATATATATATATATATATATATATATATATATATATATATATATATATATATATATATATATATATATATACACACATCGGTAAATGTTGTGTAATCGCCCTTAGTAAAACCACACCTCTTAAAAGCTTTTGTGACATTACGACTAATGTGATCTTTAAAATTCAAATTACCGTGCAATGTGACTCTTAGATCTTTGACAACGGTGACCCTAGGTAGAGACTGGCTTAAGATGGTGTAATCAAGAGATAAGCATTTCTTTTTGTTAGTGACAGTCATTATGCCGCATTTGTCTGCACTACATTTGAGGTACCAGGTCTCATACCAGAGGCTTACACTGTCCAGATCTTTCTGCACCAACTGACAATCGGTCATCGACGAAATTTCTCTAAACAGTTTGGAATGATCAGAGTGATATTTCACATGAATCAATTCCCTTATTATAATTATTGTTCTTACTGTTTTTAGTATGTATACATATTGTTCTTATATTTTGTTATCAGTCCTGTTATTGGGTCTTCGGAGCTCTTGGAGTTGAGTAAATCCGATACATTGCAATAATTATGGAACCGCACTCCACTTTCCTCACACATCAGGCCTTTGCTAGCTGTCATCGTAGTGTGTTTTGTTTGCACAAACCAAACATATTAACAACATTCTTCTGTGCACTAAAATTGACTACTGCTGGTGACATGTTCTAGTTTTATAAACAATATATATGTAAACGCTACTGTGTTATACCTAACAAGGGCAGGTATATTCCCAAGGCTTGTACTTTAGAAAACACATAAATGACCTAGCGTATATTTACAAAAGCATGTCCTCGTGGGCGCTGATATGTTTACAAACCTATACTAACTGTGTAACCAAATTACCAGCATATCTGAGAATTCCAAGTTTTCTTACTTGCTACTGGTGTAGTACAACGTCTCTCCAAGAAAATGCATTGAATAGAATTGCCACCGATAGGAACTTCTTATTAAATCGGTCCTGTTGCTGCCATCCAGTGCCACAGATTGTATTGAGTAGCCATCGCACCAGTAGACTCGCCTACCTGTATAGCAATACACAGATGCATGCAGATTACTGGCTGAATATATTGGCGGGAGCAGCGATTTGAATTTGGAAGAGAAAATAGTGGAAAGTTGATTGTGGAATTTTTATCAAATAAGTACTGATTTTGCGCACATGATATGCATAAACAAGATATATACATATTTCAGGTAACAGTTATAAAAACGTCAGCAAGAGCCAGTAATTTAATGCATTTTAAAGCATGTAACCGGCAGTAAAGTTAGTGAGCAGAAATAGGGTTTGATGACGTCCTAGACGGCTTAAACAGTATGATTGTTGATAGAACGTAAACATTGGTAAATTTAACTAAGGCCATAGTAATTTAACATAAACTTTACGTATTACACAGGAAACAGTCTTTCTCAAGACTATTGAGAACAAAGTATAAACATTATTGAATATATATATTCTAAATACATTTAATTGTTAACAAATACAGTGGCAAGTAAAGGTGAAGGGACATTTAATATGAGGTAGCTGTGATAGTTAGATTGATTTCGCAAGGAGAATTTGTAGGTTGAGGTGCAGATTGGTGTTTTTTATTCTGAGTGCAGTTATATAAGAATGTGACGTTTCTGTACAGTGGTAGACTCATTAAAGCGGTTGAATACGAGGATGACAGAAAGGGTGGATCGGGCTGTGTCCATCTCGGTGGTGAGAATGTGCTTGAAAAACTAGAACTAGAAAAGAATATACAAGAATACATAAAAAAAAGTTGATAAGACGGAAGAAAACGTGTAGCAGGGTGATAGTACTGGTTCACCGACAGGAAGAAGACAAGGTGACAAGAAACAGACCACAAACAGGTTGAGAGGAGTGCAGTAGACATACCACAGTGTGTCAGGTGGTAAAGCTGGGTCGGAATGTGCAAAAGACAGACGGGAAACAACAGAGTTGAAGAAGGAACTTATCTGGGGTGGTGACAGAGGTCGTAGTTGAGAAGAACGTGAACAGTGAATATAATGAACAACAGTAATGACTACATATTTCTATGCATATAGTGAATAACAGTGACGATTACACATTTGCATGCACGTTCTTGTATCTACATACATGCAAACGGTAATACAAATAGTTGGTAAGACATAGTTGAAACGACTGATATTATCCATTTCCATTTTTGTGAATATGACGCGTAAGCATACTTGTCAAAGTTCTGAAATCTCAAGCATTTTTTCATAATTTCTAGCAACGAAACTTATGAAAATAAAATGTAACCTTTCTTGCGAACCTGAGCCACATAATCTTATTTGTAGGTGTCGCATGCAAGCGCCTCAGTTAATTTTACATAGAATATCCACCTTTTACCGAATAACGTTTGAAACTCGGTTAGTGATTGGTTAACTGCAGAACATACACCAATGAGATTACCTGTTGCACAGCAGCGTAAGCACATGTTGAAGATGAGCGACACAGACACCGAAAGTAAACCGAATGGGCAAAGTCGAAGATTACAGCATTTGGGTGGGGGGGGGAGACTTCGAGGCGTGAAACCTCTGGATACTGGTTGAGGAAATATCTTACTCCGTAATTACCTTAGGCTTTAGAACAAGAAATCATACTTTATTTTGAAACGTTCATTTTGACAGAACTAGCTCGTAATACAAAGCACTAGTATACCATATTTCATTTTCTGAAGTCATATGCGTAATCATTAGTATTTTCATAAATGAATCACATTTGCTATATGTCATACCGTTTGAACGATTAATTTATTTTGTCCCGGTCACATTGTAAAGTTTGTTTTATACCCGTTTGTGTCGTCCGCGAATTGCAATATTTCAGTACCATGTTATCTGCATGAATTCATTGTAGCAGCGTGGGATGAAGGAAAACAGACACCCTTTGCTGTTCTTGGTCCACGTTCAGTCGTTTGATCAGAAGATCTTGTATGGGTTTCGTTGATGTGAACTTTCCCACCAGATTTGCCTTCCGAGAAATCGTCGCGCACCACTGATATCTTTGTAAAGATTCTTGCTCCTGCTAATTGTCCCAGGGTGTACTCCACCGATCGCATATATGCTTATTATGAGTGTTATTATTATGACATTTGTGAAATAATCACATACTACAACCTACCTTCCGAGTGTACTGTTAGATCACGAATAGTGCGTGAACTACGGACCAGATGGTGGCGTTGACGTCCATCCATGGCAGCCGCCTCAATACTATAGCCAGTATCCCAGTACATCATCCTAGATCCAGAGAAGACAATGTGTGTGAAAGTGCTTAGAGGTGCGTCCTTGTTATAAGTATACGCATAAGATAAACACTCCATATTTCATAACCAGTATGCTCAAAACTTAATTGACAAGGACATGGCGGGGAAAATACATATGAATGTGTTTAATCATGTGAATGCATTGAGCAACATACTGTGGCATTTATCCTTCCTAATACCACCCACCATAGACTGTCAATATAATATTTATTAATAGGCTGTAAATATATCAATATTACCCAAAGATAGAGCGACTGAGGAACACAATTAAACATGTTATTTGGTCATAGCCTTGAGTTGGATGCACTTAACTATGGCACGTAAAATATAATGTCATTTATCTGGGTTCATCAACTCACCCTGCTTTCGGGTCCAGTGCTATGTTATTTATTGAACTCCCTTTTGTTGTGACAAGAAGGAAATTGTGATGGCCCTCCAATGTCACTGCAGCAATGTAGTTGTCATTGAGTTCTGTATAGGACATTCCACCGGTGTAATACATGAGTCGAGAGACGGGATCAATGGCGATTTTGTAAATGTTGCGGTCATACCCATTCCCACCTACAACAGGAGACATATTATCAACATTGAGGGGGTAGTGATAGAATGCCATAGTTAGCAGCGGCAGCGCACCATACTATGCACCTATATTATGTAGTTGTTGTTGGTTTCGCTGAACACCCAATAGCCAATTGGTTTGCCACCACAGGCTCCACGGGGACGTCTCTAGAACATGTCTAGCCCCGATGTGTGGCATATTTGCGAAAAACTGGACTTACGATGTTGTAACTCGTTCGAGAATACGGGCCATGGCAAAGCAATCGTGCGGTGGGTGTTGAACGAAACCATTCTGAACAGGTCTTGGTTGGAGAAGCGATGGATGGTAGTGGAGCATGAATGGGATGAAGGGCTGTTGATGTGATGGATGGAAAATGAGTATGGTGAAGGGGTGGGGAGGTGATGAGTGGGGTGCAGGGTTGTTGTGGTGACGAATAGAAGTGGAACATGAGTGCGACTAAAGGGTGGGTGTGATGGATTGTAGTAAAGAATGAGTGTGATGAAAGGGTGGGGACGTGATGGACAATAGTGGGATATGGGTTGGATGAAGGTCAGCGGAGATGATGAATGGTAGTGGAACAAGAGTGGGATGGTAGTACAGCATGGGTGGGGTGAAGGGTTAGATATCAGTGAAACATCAGTGTGATGAAGGGTTGAAGATTTGATGGATGGTAGCGGAGAGGGCTAAGGGTTGGGGGTGATGGATGGTAATGGACCATGAGTTGGATGAAGGGTTGCGTGTGATGGATGGCAGTGGACCATGAGTGGGGTGAAGAGTTTGGATGGTGATGGATGGTAGTGAAGAATGAGTGGGATGAAGGGCTGTAGAGGCGATGATTCTTTATGGGTCATAAAAGGGATGAAGTGTTGTAGAGGCGATGGATGGTAGTGGGCCATGAGTGGAATGAAGGGCTGTTGAGGCGATGAGTGGTAGTGGGCCATGAATGGGATGAAGAGCTGTGGAGGCGATGAGTGGTAGTGGGCCATGAATGGGATGAAGAGCTATGGAGGCGATGAGTGGTAGTGGGCCATGAATGGGATGAAGAGCTATGGAGGCGATGAGTGGTAGTGGGCCATGAGTCGGATGAAGAGCTGTGGAGGCGATGAGTGGTTGTGGGCCATGAGTGGGATGAAGTGTTGTAGAGACGATGGTTGGTAGTGGACCATGAGTGTAATCAAGGGTTGTGTAGGGAATTGATGCTTTGTATGGATGGATGGATGGGTGCGTTGGAACATGAATATGACAAAGAGTTGAGGTGGTTATTTATTGTTGTTGACACAAGAGTGTCACCACATTAGTAATGGAAATCAATGCAGAGTGTGTCAAATTAATGAAGGCAAGTAGAGTGTGAAGGGCTCAAGGCGACATTGAAATGAAGTCAAATCAGATGTTTCTCAATTGTTGTTGTCTTCTTCACCACCACTAATGTTGTCTTCTTCACCACCACTAATGTTGTCTTCTTCACCACCACTAATGTTGTCTTCTTCACCACCACTAATGTTGACTTCTTCACCACCACTAATGTTGTCTTCTTCACCACCACTGATGCTACTTTCAAACGTGTATCACTGCATTGTCAACATTCATAAAAGTCAAGACAAGACAAACCTCTTTCATTCAGAATGGTATCTTGACTTGTTCCATCGAGACTTGCCCTAATGATGTCATCTCTGTACGTCCAATACACTTTCTTTTGTATTGGGTCATACGTTGGAGATGTAAACTGATGGCGACTCTGAGAGATTCTTGTGAGAGACTCGTTTACCAAATTCAATTGGCGCAAGGTGTTAGGCCAACCGTCATAGACAAGTAAGAAGTTGTCTTCTGTGAGGCCACCTGTAGAAAAAAACATAAAACACATTATATATGCGAGCATACATATGTTGTATGATATACTATTTACTGTTATGAGTATTTATTTACAAAACGTAAACGTATTATCACTGTCAGACCGGTAGCAGTTATAATAACACAATGTAACAATAATACCTTCGATAAAAACAAAATGTCTAACGTTAAATGTGATGAATGTATATTGTGGACTGGTGTGAATATCTCACGAATTGCTCGATTTGTTTTAATATGTACATTAATTTTGATGTCGCCAAGCTTTGAATGGCCACATGGTACACACATTGCAGTGGTGTGGATATATCCAGATCTCGGACATCAAACCGTTCCAATTATTATATTATATTATATATACTTTGATGTGGTTAACCATTACTTATTGCATTCGTGCTATAGCCCGATGAATGACAAACAAATTCAAATATGTTATGTCGCCAGCAATCCACCTAATCATTGTTCAGCAAAATCGCAGATTATGCCTTTCTTTGCGTATATGTCGGTAGTCACCAACTCATAAATAATCATAAAATACTACAGTTCGTTCAGTATATACTTATTTGCCACGTCACTGTAGGTGTACATATGCATGCAATGTCGCCAATATTCAGCAGTTGAGTCCGTTACGTAGTGCTTAGCCAATGAAACAAATATTCAAACTCATATAGACAAAGTTGAATGTTATTTTTTGCTTTATTCAAATTGCGTATTATAGCATCAAAACACGTTGAAGCAAAATCCGATTGGAAATGTTGAATTATTTATGATGGTTAATCAGCTCTTATACACGCATACTGGAAATACGTGTATTCGACTAAGTTGCTACTAATAGTTGCTGATTACCAGGACAGGTATGACAAGACGCGTGTAAGGTCAGACAGAATGCTATGTTAAATACTTAATTTTGTTAATGTATCTTAGAATATATTAATAACGATTTCCTTCTAACCACAACCATTGATTTACATATTCAACGCATCGGTCGTCAGCAGCCTTCATCAGGATTTCTGGGACTAGTTCTTCTTCTGCTCGCCAGTTACCTTGGCAAGCAGGCCGTCCCACACGTGGCTGAGTCGTTATCCTCTCGTCTCGATTGATGATCTAAGCCATCTTTCTGAACCATATGGCCTATCCATAATCCATGTCTCATTTTTGTTGCGTTCTCTGTCTATCACCTTTGTTCCCTCCTAGTCAATGATGCAATTGTTTCTATCTGCATGGTCTGTTATTGGTGGCCTTATGGGGCGCGGTAGCGTATCGGTTAGAACGTCGGGCTCTCAATCGAGAGAACCCGGGTTCGAATCCTCTTGCTGCCGTTTCGAAGTTTCGGCAGTTTCGTTCATCCCACGTTGCCACAGTTCACCCAGCTGTATAAATGAGTACCTTGTTACAGATAAAGATGGGTATATGTGAACGAATATTCTTCGCGTAGTAATTTGCAGCGTGGCTGAATGCTTCCCTGAGAAGTCGAGATGGCATAGGAATGAACAGGTCTGCCAGGGGGTGAAGTGCAAAGCGCTTTGAACAGTCCCAATGACTGGATACTGCGTTATATAAGAACGTACCTCTACCCCTTCCTTTCCTTGGTCTTTCCCTTCTGACTTTGCTGTTCTTTCATATATTTTATGGTCGAACGTGGAAATATGAACTATTAGTCCCAGAATTCTCGATGAAGGCAGCTGACGGCAACCGAAACGTTGAGTAAGTAAATCAATAGATGTGAAGGTTACAAGAACATCATGATTCATATATTATCTGCCATTATATGAACATTAAAAAAAATCTTAGAATAAGCAACACATGGTAATTTCTCCTACGCCGTAAATGCATGACATACATTACACAATTTGATCTGCAATACAAATCTCGCTATAATTCTACACACGACCAATATCTTCCCAAACAGGCTTAGCTATGTGTTCCGATGTGCCTAGCCTATTCCTAATATTAAGCCATGTATTAAATGTTAGCAAACTTTACCAAAGCGACACACTAACCACACACGGTATATAATGTTAATTTAATTTTATTTAACACAAAATGTACATGGTAAGGAATGTTGGCGATATGTCAAATTTGTCATCTGCTGTATCCACTGACATATGCGTCAAAATATGTTCATGTGTCAGAATCTAAAACCTAGTTGTATTCATTAATCAAACTAATGTTATATAAATGTTTATATGCACGGTGCCGGATTATCCAAGTAGTACATTCGTACAAAATCAATAAACACACCAGCAAGCAAATTTGGGTATAAATTCAGCATTGTTTCTCTTGAAATCTTTGTCGTCGTTTCTGCATTCACTTCATTAATGATTCGATTTCACAAATGCGGAGGTTGGCGAATTTTGCTGAAAATCACCGCACTCACAAGAAGAATATCACATTGAACCCTCTAGATAAGGGTCAAGCAGGAGAGGCCCATTTCAGTGGGAAAGTTTTCGTGTTGACGCCTTCATTGCCGTCTTCGATGTGCTGTCTTCGGACGTATAAAAGAGAGCCAAAACGCACTCTGATGTTAGTGACCTCTTTCGATTTCTCCGCTACGTGACGGAGGCGGAAGTCATCGAACCAAGAAAGATGCGACAGGCTGCTAAGAAACTGTGATACTTTACTCATCGGATCTGGATGAAACTATGATCTAGTTCAGTGGAATAGTTGCAGAAACTCTCACAAGTGACCAAGAGCATGAGGTTTGGTGTATCAGGTTTTGATCAAGAGAAGGTTCCTTCCTCAATGTGGTGGTATTGCTTCGCATCTATATATATATATATATATATATATATATATATATATATATATATATATATATATATATATATATATATATATATATATATATATATATATATAATCAAAGACGAATACCGATCCACAATTACCCAGAAGACTGGTTCATCTAACTATGCATAGTATGGAATGGGATATCATGCGTCGGATTAATCTTGACAAGATTTGGTCTGCCTTGAGTTCGGTCAAAACGCACAAGCTGCTCATTGGCGTTTGATAAATTTCAACAGATATAGAATCTTACTACTCACAAGATCATATTAATAAAACCGTTGGTAATTAATGTAATGCATTTAAAGTATTTGAATATCACTCTTTGTTTGCTAAGGTGAACCTTTACGGTCTCTAGTTTATACTATGTTGTCTTCATTGTATTATGGCATGTCATGCGCTGTAATTCTTGCTTGTCATTGTACGCTGTAGCATCTTGTATGCATGTTTGTGTGCCTTTGTCAACAACAATCAGTGAATGCCTATGCTCAAACATAGTTGAATAAACGTTAAGGTATGGGTTACTTCCATACTCAGTACCACGCTATCTCCGTCGTTCACGCACTCGGGCCTTCCCACAACTGTTTGTACCATGCACCCACTTTGTTACTCCGGCACTGTGCATGCATGACTGACATAAACAAAAACGATAACTGACTAACCACTTTTACAGTAGTACTTAGAACAGTATCTCCCATTTTACATCCAAGCTCCCGTGTCCTGTATGTAGGCATTTACATTTCCCAATGTTTAATAAAATCTGCCATTTCTCAGATGTTTCCACAAATTCGTTTTGTAAGGACAAAACTAAATATAATACATTCTCTCCCCTGCTTGGTTCTAGCGCGTGTTGAGTAAGGAATCTATCCTGAATTAAAAATAGAAACTATTATTCCTCACCCGTTTATTCTCTAGATATCTCCACTGTATGTGTATGTGTTTAAAACCTCACATTATGATACATTCCCTTTACTCACTTCCTGTATTCCTTGTTTGTGTTATGTACACTTGAAATAAGTAAACCAACTCAGCATTATTTATAAACAGCAAATGCCATTAAACACATACATTTACCACTGTTGCGATTTAGCAAAACGATGCAATTAAACCACTACGTCATGACACTAGTAATAAATTACCATAATTAATTGTTCAGTGGACAAGTAAAACATGTGTTTGGCTTTCCTGGGAACGCACTAATTATAAACCATAATAAGATTAATAATTCACTTGGACACACAGGAGCATACGGAGAGCTGGAAGTGAGTCACGGAGAAAAAACATTTGACTAAGAAAGAGCTATACTTACCGAAGACACTTGCTGCTAGGTTGAGGATTCCCATGAACAATAAAAGTAACATTGTTTCTCTTCTTCTTTTCATCCTTGATTGCATGAGACACTAAAATGAGAAATTAGTTTTACAAACACCAGAAAAAGCAAAGATACAAACTTAAAATGCAATGCGTAAAATGGAATGCACCACATATATGGCAAAATTGTTGTTCATTGCAATGTCAACTCTTCATCGTTCAGAAGAATTAACTCACGCTGCAATTACTGCGCGGATACTACTCGTTCACATATAACATATTTATACAGCTCAGTGAACTGAAGCAACGTGGCGTGAACGAAATTGCCCAATCCTCGAAGCGGCAGCAAGACGATTCAAGCCTCAGTTCTTTTGATTGAGAGTCTGATGTTCTAGCCAACAACTGCTCCACCAAGCCCCACATGTTCTAACCACTGCTACAACGCGTCCCGTATGTTCTGACCACTGTTCCATTGCCCCACATGTTAAAATCACTGCTCCACCGCGCTCCACATGTTCTAACTACTGCTCCACTAAATACTATCCACTGCTCCACCGCATTCCACATAGGCTAACCACTGTTTCACCACACTTCACGTGTTCTAACCACTGCTCCACCGCACCCAACACGTTCTAACTACTGCTCCACCGCGCACCACATGTTCTAACTACTGCTCCACTAAGCCCCAAATGTTCTAACCACTGCTCCACCAAGACCCACTTGTTTTACCACGCCCCACGTGTTGTAACCACTGCTCCACTAAGCCCCAAATGTTCTAACCACTGCTCCACGAAGCCCCACATGTTCTAACCACTGCTCCACCAAGCCCCAAAGGTTCGAACCGCTGCTCTGCCGAGACCCAAATGTTCTAACCACTGCTCCACCTCCCCACATATTCTAACCACTGCTCCACCGCCCCTAGTGTTCTAACCACTGCTCCACCGCTCCACGTCTTCTAAACACTGTTCCACCGCCCCACGTGTTCTAACCAATGCTCCACCACTCCTAGTGTTCTAACCACTGCTCCACTGCTCCTAGTGTTCTAACCACTGCTCCACATCTCCACGTCTTCTAACCACTGTTCCACCTCCCCACGTGTTCTAACAACTGCTCCACCACTCCTAGTGCTCTAACCACTGTTCCACATCTCCACGTGTTCTAACCACTGTTCTACCACCCCAGGCGTTCTTACCACAGCTCCATTGCCCCACGTGTTCAAATCACCGCTCCTCCGCGCCCCACATGTTCTAACCACTGCTCCTCTAAGATCCACTTGTTCTAACCACTTTTCCACCACGCTCCACGTGTTCTAATCACTGCTCCACCGCACCCAACGTGTTCAAACCACTGCTCCACCGAGCCCCAACTATTCTAACAACTGCTCCACCACCCACATGTTCTAACCACTGCTCCACCGCCATACATGTTATAACCACTATTCCACCTCCCCACGTGTTCTAACCACTGTTCCACCGCTCCACGTGTTCTAACCACTGCTCCACCGCACCCAACGTGTTCAAACCACTGCTCCACCGGGCCCCAACTATTCTAACAACTGCTCCACCACCCACATGTTCTAACCACTGCTCCACCGCAATACATGTTCTAATCACTGCACCTCCGCCCCACGTGTTCTAACTACTGCTCCACCGCTCATATTCTTCTAACCACTTCTCTAGCTCCCCTAGTGTTCTAACCACTGCTCCACATTTCCATGTGTTCTAACTACTGCTCCACCACCACATGTGTTCTAACCACTGCTCCACCATCCCAGGTGTTCTAACCACTGCTCCACCACTCCACGCGTTGTAACCACTGCTCCACCGCCCACGTGTTCTAACCACTGCTCCACTGCTCCACGATTTCTACCCACTGCTCCACCGCGCCCCACGTGTTCTATACACTGGTATACCACCCCACGTATTCTAAACACAGCACCACCGTCCTATGTGTTCTAACCAATGATCCACCGCCCCACATGTTCTAACCACTGCTCCAACGCCCTACATGTTCTAACACTGCTCCACCGCCATACATGTTCTAACCACTGTTCCACATCTCCACATTTTTAACCACTGCTCCAACGCTCATTGTGTTCTAACCACTGCTCCACCACCCCACGTGTTCTAGCCACTGCTCCACTGCTCCACGTCTTCTAACCCTTGATCCACTGCTTTAATATTCTGACTAACTGTCTGTATTTCTGGAATATGGCAATTGTGCCTTCTCTCTTTGCATTATGTGTGCCTACATGCAATAGAGTGGACGTCCCTTACTAGGACGCAGGACTTTCTATACCCTTTTTGTGACATCCTATATTTCTGCCCCCCCGGGAAAAAAAACTATGATATCGTCAGCGAACACTGCCACGAGCACGGCAAGTGAACGCCAGGTTCTACTGCCACGAGCACGGCAAGTGAACGCCAGGTTCTACTGCCACGAGCACGGCAAGTGAACGCCAGGTTCTACTGCCACGAGCACGGCAAGTGAACGCCAGGTTCTACTGCCACGAGCACGGCAAATGAACGCCAGGTTCTACTGCCACGAGCACGGCAAGTGAACGCCAGGCTCTACTGCCACGAGCACGGCAAGTGAACGCCAGGTTCTACTGCCACGAGCACGGCAAATGAACGCCAGGTTCTACTGCCACGAGCACGGCAAGTGAACGCCAGGTTCTACTGCCAAAATATGTACTTTCACTAATAAGCTGGACATAAACGCATATATCCCCGAACACCCACATGCACATGTACACACGCATGCATCCGCGTGACTTCTTTACTAATGCTCGCGGAAACATTTTGCATGTAGCGGTGAATGGTGAATTTGGTTGTTTATTAGAAGAGGTACGGCAATTGTACGTTCAGGTCACTAAAATTGGGGGCAATATCTAGAACGCTCCTAGCGTGAACTCTGTTGTTCATGTGCATTGGACCATGGCAGCTATCGAGTGTGACCCGGGGTTGAGCCAGGCCAAACACTCTTAACCTAGCGGGGATATCGAACTCTGCCCTGGCCCTGCCACGGACTGTGGTAGTAACCCAAGTTTTAGCCACAAACTGTTTTACCAGAATTCAACCAGTACTGTTGGCAAATTACAAGACTAACGTTTACTTCAGTGATCATACCTACGATTTTATTATTATCACTGAGACATGGCGGGAGGATATTTTCGACAACGTTTGTCAGATTCATACACCATCTACAGAAGAGACAGGACAGTACAGTTGTGGCAAAAACAAGAAATATCACGGCGGTGGTGCCCTGATAGCTGTGAGCATTACGTATTGTTCGAAACGTTCGTTGGGTCTGGAAACTGATTTGGAAATACTGTTGACTCAGACGCGGTTGACGGGTTGTAGTCTCTATTTCGGGTGTGTTTACGTCCAGACCAGGTCGGATGTGGACACCGAGCTAGACAAATCACTAGAGCTAGTTTACAATGTTATGAACCTTGACTGCGACAGTGTTCTATTGAGTGGCGATTTCAATCGCCCATACATTGAATGGACACCGACAAACAATACAGTAGGCTTTGTGGACCAATCCCCAATCTGAGCTGTGCGTGGGAATGTGTGAATACAGCTTAGGGCAGTGTAACGAAGACCACACCTGAAATGGAAACACACTGGACCCCGCCTGTGTTCACGGTGGCCAGTGCATCGTTCAGAAAACATAGAAGGCGGTGAAATCCACCAATGACGCGATCCACTGTGAACTGTTGTGTGCCTGCCGATCAAATCATTAACATGCGGAACGTTTTGGGTATAATTATCGCAGAGGAGATGTTATGCACTCAATGGAATATAACGGCATCTAGGCAAGCAGTTCAGTTGATATTGCTGAACTATTTTCGGAATATTTTTAATCTGTCTTTACATCGGTAGATAATCTCGATAATCGAAATATACCCTCCTTTCAATCAGACCCAATTACCCACATCAGTGTGTTTTATGATAATGTCATTGGGGTACTAAGAACCGCCAGTGTAAACAAAACACGTGGCCCTGATAGTATATCAGGTGTAATCCTGAATGTTCCACATAATTAACAGGTCCACTGACTGCACTTTTTAATATGTGCTTAAACTGTGGAACTTTTCCAATCTGTTTTTAACGCACAAATGTTATTCCTGTGTGTAAGAAGGGAGATAAACGAAATGTATGTAACTAGAGACTTGTCTCTTTTTTACCACTATTTAGTAAAGTTTTTGAGAAAGTTGTGTACGACTCATTGCATGACCATGTGCGTAACACAATTTCGGGCTGCAAACACTGATTTATGAGGTGTAGAAGCACAGAATCTAACCAGCTTGTTACTTGGACTCCATTTCTAAATCTATTGACAACAAGAAACAAGTTGATTCTCTTTACTTGAACTTCAGTGAAACATTTGATTCAGATCGCATTTTCCTTTAAGCTGTACGGCATGATCTAATAATTGCACTGCAGAGATAATCGTCGTTTAAGCTTTACAAAGAACGTTGGCACCAGTCGAAAACTCGACGACGAGAAAATCATCCCTTTCGCTGCCATTTTAACGGTCGCTTTCTCTCTCGCTTCTTCCTCTACTGTAAATGTTGAAATAATCGTTAAAACTGCTGCCAGACTCCCAAAATTGCGCCATTTTGAATGTCACATTATCCAACATCACCTTGGTGGTTGGCGATTAATCGCATAGTCGTATAGGACTATTGTGCACCGCAGAATTCTGATAAAATTCACAGATCCTTACATGACAATTAAATAGCACGTGTGCATTGTACCAGATCAAGTATTTAACGTTAATTGCCGGTCTTGGTGTTTGCCGGCTCCGTAAATAATAATAATTGTAAGTAATAATAATTTTGCAAGGGCACACCTGCCAATGATTCCGTCTTGCGTGGGTACTTTCCATTTCGCAACAGCCAACCCAGTAAAGAGCACATTTTCCCATTCTCATTCTGATGAGTAGCTGTCTATGAAACATAGACAAGTGACCAGGTTTGCGCCTAGTGGCTGCTCTTATTACAGGCTCTGCTATCAGTGTGGATTTTTACAAGCTTTAAGCCATCTACAATATTCCAACTTTACAGACAATTTTACGAATGTACCAAGATTATTGGACTGCGTGTTTCGGCAAGTGTTTCCGCCTTTTTTGTGACAGGTGACTAAATGTCTTGTGTGCACCTGTCATACTACCATGCTGGTGCGGTCACGTGTGACCACAATGGCCAGAACAATTTATAAATCAAGCATGACCCCTTTCACAGCTGAATGTCTGCACTGCTTACGTCCAAAAACAGACCTATTCGCCTGAACCATGGTGCCCGGAGAGCTGCGTACAACCACCGCCGTCTGGGCTCTCGTGGGGGACAACATGTCTACACGAACGACTACTTTCACCAAGCCGCCAAGGGTTAACCTGAACAATTTAGCACACGCTCCATCTGTAAAATGTGACTTACATGTAACAGTAAAAACAAATATAAGATCTCTAGCGCCGAAAATCACAGAGCTCTCACTTATGCTAAAATTTAACTCTGCAGATGTTGCAACAGTAACAGGGACATGGTGTTGGGAACACACACCAGACGAATCCAGGTGAGTGTCTCGGTATTTCCCGATCAGGAAAGATTGTACTGACAGTCATGGTGGAGGGGTCATGTATGTGCCTAATAAAACATGGCATCCCTTTCAAGGAATGGATAGAACTACGACAAAATGGCAAAGAAACGTTGTGGATTTCGCTTCTTCCACACGGCGACAGTTTACATATATTAACGCAAAATTGATATATCACCCCCCCCCCCTAATGCCGACAACAACATTACGATCAGCCTCATTTGTCATTGCCTGGATTGTATACTACAACGCCACCCCCGGACTGTCGTCATATTATCTGGTGATTCCAATCAATGGCATCTGAAAGCCCACTACCGTCTGAAGCAGATATTGACTGTTCACATACGCGGGGACGCCACATTGGATACGGTCAAACTTTAACGACACGACACGAGTCTTGACTTTATGCCAAGCTGGGTCCTTAAATACTGTTCCACCTCGCTTGCCGGCCCAGCTACTGCAACCTACAACAGCTCACTTCGGGAGTTGCATGTTCCACGTATCTGGCATTCAGCGCCAGCCTCCTTCCGAAAAAAGCAACTACCAGAATAAGTCGAAACGGATTTCAGACCAATCTCCTTAATTACACACGCACGCACGCACGCACGCACGCACGCACACACACACATATATATTACATTACAGTTTACGTGATCTGTCCTATATGTAGCCTACCTGGTTAAAATGTGGTGTGCCGAGGGTACATATAACGTCAACTGGCTTAATTGTAGGATATTATAAGTCATTGGTGTCTTAAAATGTAACTTGTTAATGATCTATATAACGTGACGTCACTGTATGTTAGAATGAAAGGTGCTACCGTGACGTCCTAGGAACAGGTCGACGCACGTGAAGGGCGTGGTTCTGTAAGATTGTTTACCACTTTACAAAATTAACGACACGTTAATTTTAGTGATATTTCTTATCAGTAATGGTTTTATAGTTTAACTTAATACCTCGTTATGGTAGATTGTAATAATGTGCGGGATTATGTATTTTTTTCCACAAATGTCTGACGACCGGAGGCTAAAGACCTTAAAGGTTATCTTTTAACTTTGGAAAGACATGTATGTTGCCACGTATGCATAATTACAATCACGCCAATAATACGTGTTAACTTAGTCTGTTGTTGTAGATTATGTCGTGTTTTTGCTTACTTCACCTTATAATATATGTATTTTCGAGGATATCTGTTTGAACGGGATTGGCCTATATAAAGTGAATGAACACGTGTGGCCCGAAGATCCAAATGCTGTTGTCTGTCTGGAGGCTAATTCACAGGCTATGCTGGACGGCGTTACGCTTGACTGGGTCACTGGGTCGAGAGCGCTAGACGTCACTTCGCCTTACTGATATGGCGGGGCGTAACAACCGGACACTGTTCTGCCTTCTGGCTGGTCGAGGACTAATGAATGCTGGACGCCGCCCTGCGTGGCCGGTCGAGGGCTTTTGGTCGCAAGGTGCCACTTTGCTCGTGAAGGGTGAACACTTAATCGTTCGACCACAGTGAACGGTGTTATCAACTCACCGGCGATAATGTGAAGCATACTGAGGACGGGACAACGCAGGCCCTTGGCGTGAGACCAACTTCGTCAAAATATGGGTGTGTGACCGAGACTGTGAGGGTGGAAACTGACCGTTATTCGTCATCGAACATTGGAGTTTACATTGCCATGATAATGTGGTGATTATCATGCAACGGGCGGTGCGCCGTCACTCGGCACTTGACCGCTATTTATCGACCAACGTTGGAGTTTGTATTGCCAAGCTAATTGATGATTGCGTTCCATTTTTAATTGCACTATTTTTTTAATGTGTTATTTCCTACATTTCTATGCAGCTATTACATGTGCATCAAGCACTACACTCCTATGCTAGCCCCAAAAGGGGCTGTTTGGAGTAAACATAATGAAGATTGAAGTGACTGTCGTGCGACAGGCGGTGCGCTGCGACTATGAATGAACCAAGTATGTGGCGGAGACCGTCGCATCAACATCAGTGGTAACAGACCTTCATTGTGCTGTTGTTTAGATTAATATTGTGTGATACTGTAATCAGTATAGCAATGTTCAATGGTTATTTGGTTATTTGTTTGTATTAAAAATATATAATCTGTTTGTGTTGGTTTGATAACATAAACAAATTATATACTCGATAGCGAGTCATTGGTCGATACAACACAACTCGCAACAGTTGGGGGTACGGATTTGCTATGTTCGATACTAATTACCTTACTACTACTGTTTCGGGTTGTACTACGTGAAGTATATATATATATATATATATATATATATATATATATATATATATATATATATATATATATATATATATATATATATATATATATATATATATATATATATATATATATATATATATATATATATGTATATATATATGTATATATATATGTATATATATATATATATATATATATATATATATATATATATATATATATATATATATATATATATATATATATATATATATATATATATATATATATATATATGTATATATATACATCCCTATTTGGTGTTGGCCGGGTGTCGCTAACCAAATTCGGCCGTAGACATGACGACTAAAAATGTCAAACGCTGCTGTGTCACGGTAAGCCTTTAATTTGTTTTGTCTTTTGAAGTAGTAGCTAAATAAGCGCGCAACTGTCGCCGATGGAGCTGGGCAAACGATGCCGCTGATCGTAAAACTTGAGGCTGCATAATTTTTACATTTGGTAACCCGACCCGCGTATCGTTATCCACAATGTTTCTAGTTCGGGTGGTTTAGTTCGGTTCACTGTATAGTCTGGCTTGTATCTCGAACGCAGCGTGAAATCTCCCGTGTTGGGGGCCGTCTTGTCTGTCCCTCCGGTAGATGTCGAACCCGGATGAGGAGAGTGGGCCGACTGATATGCTGCTGGTAAACCACGTCTTGGGTATTGTTAGTTTTATATATATTTTTTGTAATTTCGAAAAGTTTGCTTGAAAGTGTGGCATAACTGTTTGTACTGTCGGAAGATTCCATTTGTTCGTCTATACGTGGGCGAGGTGTTGTTGATCCAATTTCTGCAGTTCGGAACTCAATACAGCTGCCCACTAGTGTTTGTTTACACGGCCCATGGAAGCCAGTCGGGTCAACTATTCAATTCAGTGAACAAAGCCGCCTATATACAATGACATTCCGTCTACCTAGGCTGGCAGGTTGCGCGTATATGAGAAGTAATGTATGGGTAGTGTGAATTGTCGTCGCGATGTTTGATGCACGGCTTGTCAAGTCTCGAGTAATCTCTCTAAATTCCAAGTCATATCGCAGGTCATAGAAATAGACGATTCGAGTGTAACTCGAGTCAACCCCATGAATCGACTCAACCCCCACGAAGCGAGTCATCGCGTGCGTCCCTGAATAACACGAATGGAATTTTGTGCGTGGTATGTCCACTCCTCCTACAACCATTTTAACAATGGTACACCGTTGTATTGATTCTTGAATATAGTTCATTATACCTGTCACCGGGTCGCTAAACTACCAGAGCAACATCCTCTCTGTGCTCCGCCTCGGAGTGCTGGCGTATGATACAACAAAATATTAACATATTTTGCCAGTCTTCACAACACCTGCTTAAGGAAGATACTGCAAATTAATTGGCCTGAGACCATCTCCGATTTACCCACTAATGTAGTGCGTAAATTGAACTAAGGCAATACGTGTTATATTAAAATGACTAGCAAAAATACCCAACCACCCGATGCGATAACTTGGTAGTTCGTAGGTGACTGGCATTATAACAAAAGTGACAAAAAATGTCACGATGCATAACATTGTCACGTAAACATACATATACGTGTTGATATTGCCATCAGTCAAAATTTTGGTGGCTTCCTGCAATTCAACTATCGAAATTGCGACGTAATGCTGGCAGTTTTTTATCGTCTAGCGACAGTTTACGTAACTTGGAACAATCATAGAAAATACGTATGCCGTTGTGAACAATTGTACCTACTTCACCGATCCAGAGTTATAATTATGAGCGTAACGTCCGTCAAGCTTCGCATTAGTAATATTGAATTAATAGGGTGGCATACATCTGCTGTATCAAGCGTTCACGCATAAACAAAATGTCGCAAAGATAAATGTCCGGGCCATAAACGCAACGAAAAATACGACGGAATATCCGACAGGTGACCATGTTTGTTAGCTTAGCTTCTAGGCAAATAGTCACCTGGTAGATCCGTCAATTGCCCTCATTGCGTTGCGAACAATTGTACGTAATAACTTAAAAATGTACTTGATTGTTCGTAGAAAGGGTAATAGTGGGGTGAACATCGAGTAAATAATAGTGTTACTCCCTCCTGTGGTCGTAGATGAGAAGTATAACTAACCTGTCACACGCCTCAACGTAGTCAGTGTCCTCAACGACCGCTGTCCGTGACTGCTACTGCCTTCAACGACCACTGTTCGTGAATATCACCGTCTTCAACGACCGCTGTCCGTGACTGTCCAATGCACAGCGCAAGCTGTCGAAGTGCATCACTGCATGGCTCTACTATACTACTTGTTGAATGGGTCACAATCGTTAATCAATCATAACCCTAATTGGCAGATAACGTGTTTGCGATCCGGTATACAACATATACACAGAGCTTTTAAGCCACGCCCTGCGCGCTTGTGATTGGTTACTAAGGCATGAAGCGTCTGACACATGTTTCATACGCCTTTCTACGCGTAGAATGTATCATCCTTTCTCTCTTTGATAATGTAGACGCATGGCTCCCATGCGTCCCCTATCTTGTTCCGCCCTTTCACGCGGGTGAGTAAATGCACGTGTTCGCCAACACGCAGGACGTCCTCCCTTATCCGCTTATCGTGCACAGCCTTTCGATTGGCAATATCCAGGTTCAGTTGTTCGGTCGCTTTCGTGTATGCCCTTTTCAGTCTTGTTTGATGTTGATGTACCCAGTCACTACTACCTCCATGGGCCACTTGCGATTGTAGTATATCGTCACGATGCAGTCGAATATCAACAGGTAAACTCGGAACCCGGCTAAACATGAGGAAAAAGGGACTAAACCCAGTCGCGGCATGGGGTGTTACATTGTACGCATATGTTAATTCTTGCAAATGCTCTGGCCACTTGTATTTCTGAGTGGGTGTCAACGTGCGAAGCAATGCATGCATTGTTCTGTTATATATCTCGCATTGTCCGTTTCCCATCGCATGGTACGGGGTTGTTCGGGATTTCTGGATCGCGTAAATCTTGTACAACTCGGTGACAATCTTGGCGTCAAAACGCCGTCCCTAGTCCGAGTGTATCCCATCCGACACGGAACTCCATAACGGGAGAACCACTCCTGTACAAGGGCTTTGGCTACAGTTTGCGCTGTCTGGTTCGTAGTCGGCACTGCTATAGTAACTTTGCTGTATACGTCCGTCATAACCAGAACATTTTCCATGCCATTGCTGGCAGGCTCGAGTACTGTAAAATCGATGGCGATTACTTCTAAGGGTTCCCTGGCCACAATGCTATACATGGGTGTGCTAACCTCAAGATGTGGCATTTTTGCAAGATTGCAACGTTCGCACATCGAAATCCAGTGTTGAGTATCCGAACAAATATTTTGCCAGTAAAACCGCGAACGTACTAGTTTCTCTACTTTGTCTATGCCTTGATGTCCCATCTTTTCATGTAATTCCTGTAGGACTTCGTCCTTCATTGTACTTGGCAGCAACAATTGCGTTACCTTTGATCCGTCCGTTGGGTCCATCATTGTTCTGCATAACCTGCCAGCACAAATATGTAGCCGATCCCATTGTTGCAGGAGTTTAGCTACTACTGGTGGTTCCTTACGCTTTTCCCTTCATGCGGGTTCGTGTCCCCTATCTATATACCAGATTCGGCCCAAGACAGGGTCCTTCCGCTGAGCCTGCTGAATTTCCCCAGTACCAAGACTTGGTAGGACGGTTGGTTCTACATCCTCGTGTGTATCGCCAATCTTGGCTGTGGCGGCGTACGCCACGCCCTTGAGTAACTTCTGCCGTAAATCAGGCGGTAATACCGTTACTTGAAGAATGTCAGCTATCTCGTCTTCACCGATGACTGAGAAATCGGTGGGTTCAGCCTGAGGTTTCCGGCTCAGACCGTCCGCAGAAGCAGTCGCCCGGGACGGTAGTGAATGCTAAAATTTAATTTTGCTAGTTCTGCTTGCCAATGATGTTCAACCGCTGTTAGTTTGGCGGAAGTTTGAATGTATGACAACGGGTTATTGTCCGTGTATATCACAAACTGAACTCCCAGCAAGTAATCGCGAAACTTTTCAGTCACCGCCCATTTTACTGCTAATAATTCCAATTTCATAGAGCTATATGCCGTTCGATTCTTCTCAGGTCCCCTGAGACCCCGGCTTGCATATGCTATTACTCGAGTCTTCCCATCTTGTTCCTGGAGAAGTAATGCGCCAAGTCCTTGGTGGCTGGCATCTGTCTCCAGAATGAACGGCTTTTTGAAGTCAGCAAATCCCAACACCGGTGAGGTTGTGAGAGCTCGTTTTAGTGAATCAAACGATTGTTGATGTTCCGGTCTCCACACAAACGGTCCTGGTGTGGCCGAGTTCCACTTCCGTCCTGGTTTTCTCTTCTTCCCTTTGTTTGGGATCTTGATTCACCAATTCATACAGGGGCGATGCCAGCTGCGAAAATGGTGAATGTAACGTCGGTGATATCCCGCTGTACCCAGGAAGATTTTCTGGTACTGGCCATTCGCTTACCGCTTTCATCTTTTCTGGGTCAGCCGAAATCCCTTGATCCGATATTATCTGTCCTAAGTACGAAACTGATTTCTGAAATAGATGGCACTTAGTAGGTTCGATCTTTAACCCGTGAGATGCTAGTCGCTGAAACACTAACGCCAGTCGTTCAAAGTGCTCTTCAATAGTGGAAGAGTATATGATTATGTCATCTAAGAAAATCAGCACCTTTTCATTCATCTCCTCCCTGAATACGATGTGCATTAACCTCTGAAAGGTAGCAGGTGAATTACAAAGTCCATAGGGCATCTTCGTGTACTCATACAAACCCATGGGCGTCGTGAAAGCTATCTTGTGTTGATCAGACTCGTCTATTTCCACTTGATTGTATGCCGATTTCAAATCGACCGTCGAGAAATACTTGGCTCCTGCCAGGCGATCAAAAATCTCATCCACTCGTGGGAGTGTGAATGAATCCTTCCTCGTCTTGGTGTTGAGTCTACGTAGTCCACGCACATCCTAATGTTCCCGTTCTTTTTCTTACAAATAACTATTGGGCTGGCGTATTCGGAATGACTAGGTCTGACTATTCCCTGCTGAATTAGATCATTACTGTGTGCCTTGACTTCCTCAAACTGAGGCGGTGGGATGCGGCGGTAGGCCGCTCTGACCGGGCTGTCTTCTGTTGTGCATATTCGGTGTTTGACAGTGTGGGTTAACCCAACATCACTTCCATTTTGAGCAAATACCTGCTGATTTGAGTGCAACAATTCAGTCAGGCGATATCTTTCAGTAGGCGGAATATCACCAATACTCACATCTTGCATCCAACTCTGATCACTGGGTAACTCAGGTATGTCACGATTTTGTTTGCTGCTTACCCATCACGTATTAACTGTCCTCTGTCTGGGTTCCAAGCTTACTCTCAACCCGTCATCCAATTCCTGGAAAGATACCGTGTGCTCTGGATCCCTGTAGATTACATCAACTGTATAAATCCTCCCTACCGGGGAACGGGAACGCAACCACACCTCGTTGGGAGTTGGGTTGACGATGGTCACCCCAAAATAACCCTTACTGGAACCTACTAGTCCTGCTTGGAGGAGCAAACCTCCCTTTAGGGGTTCATCCAATGGTTCTACCATTCCGTTACCGCTGCAACGTGGCCGCGACACTGTGACATTACACGATGACCATGCCGGTATATTTACACTTGTGTCCCCTGCAATTTTCACTACTCTTCCCTCTATTTCCCGTTTTGGTTTAAGATCCTGGGTCTCTATGGTGCGAAGTAGTTCCCTAATTTCTGGGATTGCACCCAAAACATTCATACCCAGTATCCCCGAGGTTTTCCTGTGGTGATTTAGCCCTGGTGGATCTTTCTGCTCTAGAATCCTTGTGTTCTTAACAATAGTGCCCAACACCTTTATATCGGCTGTAAAGTACCCAATGTATGAGAACACTAGAGAGTTGGCAGCTTCCAGCCGTAACCATGACGACGCATCTTCTAAACAGTCGACAGAAGCCATTAAGTATTCGTTGAACCACCATTCCTGTAAAAATAGTTACTCCCGAACCCATATCTAAAACCATACTGTTTTTTTCGCCTGCTATCTCACATGAAATGATAGGGGTCTTACCCACTATAGCGTCCACTAACACATAGTCAATGCTACTACGCCCGACTGCCTGACGCTCGGTGAATTAGTTTCCCTGTTGACCCCGGGGTGGTACTGGCACATTAGGACCCGACATAGATCGCGCTACTGGACCACCCTGCATTGCACGGGTATCTGACTGATCCCCGTACGCATGAACACTTGACTGTTCCTCGGTACGGCGTATATCGCTTGCCCGCTTCCAACATGTATTCTGGGTGTGACCCCTTCGCCTGCAGTACTCACAATGAAGTGATCCGCTGCTGCGGGGTTCCGGTCTGCTAGGTCTCGCAGCCACCCCTGCGGACGTCTGTTGTTGTGCTCGCAACAAAGACCCGATTTCCGACTGAGTCATCGCGAGTAGTTCCAACTGGGCCGCAATTCGTTCCACTGGACTCGGGTAATCGGAGGCGTGGTGGGGTTCGTGAACATCCCTCACACGCACACACCTGTTTGGCCCACTCAACCCGTCCTCCTCTAGTTGAATCGCTTCGGAGCGTAATGCGCCAAACGAAATTTTGGGGTCAGTCCGAACTAGTCTCTTTATTTCCCGCTTTATCTGAGGTTCTAACAGGTTTTCACAGAATACTTCTATCAACATATTATCCTTACTTTCAACCTTATCAATCAATCCTTCAGAAATTTCCAGGAACGCTCTGGATAACTCTCTAACACTTTCTCTACTACCCTGCACCCGATCGTATAATTCTCTCTTCAGCTGCGCATTATTGCGGTTTTCCCCAAAAGCAGACACCAGTAACGTAAATATATTATCGATACAGTCCTTCTCATCACTTGGGGCGTACCTTACTTCTTCCCGGGCCGGTCCCTCCAGGTGGGCGATCAAGAATGACAGTCTATCGGCCGTAGAGACGGATGGTAAGATGCTCCGTGCTTCCCCGATCCAGTAGTGAAGTTCACTAATTCGACCGTTGAATATCCTCAGTTTTCGAGTCGGAGGAGCGGTCACCGTGACGTTGACAGGCTGCTACTGGTTGCGGTTTAGCGTTTCCACCATCTTCTCCAGCCGAGCCAACTTCTCTTCTGCCGACGCCATTCTTCCACTGGAAGCTCACACTGTCAGTTATCCCACTTCTGACACCACTTGTAACCAACTCGAACGACTGTTGGACACTAACAGTGTTTAATGAGTAAAGTAAAGCTTCCAGAGGAAATATATCCACCGCAACAATGGCCAAGAATAGTAATATCACAAATGGAGTTTCTGCTCCCAGCGACAGAGATAAACTCTCTATATACATATACTGAGTAACAACGTGTGTCGTCTTCTCCGGCCCAGGGCGAACTGCCACGACTAATTTCAAAAACTCGCTCAGGTTGTTAAACTGGGAGTGACACTGGGCATAGCGCCCCCTAATGACTAGCCAAACAAATATATAAACAGCTAAATCCACCAGGGTTACAGATGCAGGAAAAGGGAAGGCCACCGCTGAGATGGGAGGACTGCGTGAGGAGGGATATGAGAAGATCGGGGGATGATGATGATGGAGAGAGGTGGCGGCCGATAGAACACTATGGAAAGAAAGAACAGAAAGAGTGGTTCGACATTACTTCACCTGACCCTCACCCATGTACAGCAGGGAACAAGTAGGACAAGCACGGACACACTTCTTTGTACTAACTAAGATTTATAAAGTGTTTATGATAAATTAATTTATGCAGCACAGAATGCGTATTTTCAGCTATCGCGTACAAAAATAAAAATATAATATTGTCCTAGTAGTTTGGACATTATCAGAGTGTTGCCTATCTGGCTAGAGAACAGAAACAGGTTATGGACGTAGTGGTTTGTCCGGGCACAGAAAACAGATCACAATATAATTGTCATTAAAACATGTAGGCTTTATTAATGACATGGACATTATTAATGTTTCCAGCAAAAAAGAAACATTAAGTGTCTTTTGTTATTAAGACTTTTAGTATGTACAGTATAACAGGTAAGATTCATGACCTTGGTATGTGGATTTTAACAAACATTAATTATAAAATAGATCAAGAAAATTGTTATCTCTATTTATCCCCATCTGAGTGTGATACTTCACGACAACCTGCATGTCTTTAGCAATATTTTCAACAGGAACGAGCAGTAGTTTTCTTTTCAAAGCAATACATTGGTACTCAATCCATCAATGGAAACATTAATTATATTAGATTTACAAAGAAGATTCCCGTAGATTAACCCTCAGCCTTACTGGTCGAATTATATTCTATATCTTTCAAACACCATTTCTTCTTTGCGCGTTTAGTGCAAACACTGTTTCGTGCAACACAATGTCACCATTGTACATTTTATGTCATATGATCTATTAGGCCACCTCTACCTGTTTCTCCATAGTATATGTAATCATAAATCAAGTGTGTGCAATTATTACACGCGCGCGCATTACAGTTTAATTTTTAGATGGACCAATCATCAGCAAATGGGCCGTGGCTAAAAATCTCTGTGTAGATTGTATATACCGAATCGCAAAGACGCCTCCCGGTTACGTCTTCATGTTGGCGACGGCAACCGACAAATGCACGTATTTTGTATGTTGACGACGGCATTTCATCAATCGATCACTGTAACTTTTAGAAAAAAATATTTAATGATTAAATTTGCGTATTATTGCAACACAAAATGTATGAACTGTGTTGTTTGATATAGTTTTAATGATAGACATTTGTCAGCATGCAGTGTTTGGAAAAGTACTGCTGAATAATGAAATATAATGTTTGATATAAAAGTGTACCCTATGATGAGTAGTAAGATGAATATACCGAAGGGATAAACAAAGTATATAAAATTAAGGATATATATATATATATATATATATATATATATATATATATATATATATATATATATATATATATATAATATATATATATATATATATATATATATATATATATATATATATATATATATATATATATATATATATATATATATATATATATATATATATATATATATATATATATATATATATATATATATATATATATATATATATATATATATATATATATATATATATATATATATTTACAATATGTCAACACTAAGTTATTAGTGTAACGTGTTTACTGCACGCACAAAATGGGAAAACATGCGAAATGTGTGATAGTCATTTAATTTAATTGGTGAATCTTTTAGTTAATTGTAATTTAATTAAATAAATATCCAAATTAATTAATTGTCCCAAGCCTCGTACAGAGCTACATGGATAACTCGAAAACACTATATGGCGTATAGTTTAAATATATATTTATAAATGCTAGTGTAAAGAGTAAAACTAATGATTTAGTATAAAACACTGTACAGATAACAACTTATTGCATAGAGATTATGTATGTGTGGACACATATATGTCAACAAAGCTTCGAAACACAGTTATTATCAACACAGAATTGATTGTATAAAATAATGTTGTAATGTAAGAAGCAAAGTAGTTCCATCAATGTATATAAGCGCTTTAGTGTACTGCATAGCTAAAACTTGTACACGTGTACTTGAAAACATTAAGGTATATAATTTATATATGTATGACCAAATCCCTTTCCAACAAAGTTACAAAGCACATTAATGCAATAAATCAATAATCCTGTTCAGAATTGATTCCATAAATTAATGTTCGTCATATATAATAGGTAAAGTAATTTCATCAATGTATAGGAACGCTGTAGTGTATTGCATAGCTAAAACTGGTTCACGGATACCTAAAAACCGTTACTAAATAGCAAAACGCGACACATACATAGCAAGTAAGCGCTTCTACATAGCTAACAGCAACACATGTATTGTTACGTAGCGAGTAATTTTAGATATGTGTAATTTTCAAAAAATCATATCATCTGACATAACTGCATTTGAGCCAGGCACATTGGCAGGTTTGCTGGTAAACATGTTGGCAATGTAACTGTGGATTTTTAGATGATTTCAATAGGCGGAAGGATTTTTGGCAATTTTTTCGCCACAAGACACTTGTGCGTAGTAATTCATGCAGAACTTGGTAAAAATTGGAACGTTCAGGCATTTTAAATGAGTTAGAAGTACGAGACTTTGACTAAACTCGATCAGCATGTCAATGAGGCGATGACAACGGCAGGTAAGAAGTTTTAGAATTTTTGAAGGTCCCGTTTTCTAATAATCATGCAAAACGTTAATATGGTCGTCAATAGGAAACGTAACACTAGGCTGAACCCTGACTTACAGGATGTCCTCGTAGCGTACAGGCGGGCATGCTGGACATTCCACTAGGTATGTGAGTCTGGGGGCATCACCGCAGGCACACATGGGGTCATCTCTGTATCCAAGTTGGTGCATTTTAGCGGGGACTCTTCCAGCACCAGATCGAATTCGAATGTTTAGCTTACACCAGAGGGGATGCTCCAAATTGTATCCAGGAGGGTGATTAGATCGCGTGTTGATGAAGAGTTTGAGTCGTTTGTCTTAGTCTTCCCAAGTTGTCATGAGAGATAAATCTGAGGCGATCGTCTTCTTCCCAGCGAAGCAACGTGGCAGTCTGCATGCCGACGAATACATTACAGTAGCCGGTCATCGAATTCAACCTTCATAGTGTGTGCGCAATTTGGGTGTGCAATTTGATAGCAACCTAAAAATGGAACACCAGATTGCCAACTCTGTGAAACGTTGCTACTATCAGATAAGAAATATTGGGCGAATTCGGACACATCTGACCGAAGAATCATGGAAGACACTTGTTCACGCACTAGTTACATCGCATTTAGATTATGGAAATGCACTTGTGCAAATGTATACACATAGGACATGGAAACATGGACGAAGAATATAAAATGGGGGATGCTGTACTAGGTAGAACCACATAAGAAAGGATTTAGGTATAACATTTAGTGGTGACATGAAAGTTTCAGAGCAATGTCGGATTGCTGCTTCGAAAGGAAATCAAATGCTATGGCTAATTAGGAGAACTACCACGTTGAAGGAGAAACAGCTAATTGTACCCCTGTACAAAGCAATAGTTAGACCACATTTGGAATATTGTATTCAAGCATGGAGGCCGTATCGTAAAAAGGACATAGACAAGCTAGAAAGAATACAACGAAGAGCAACGAAAATGATTCCAGAATTGAGAGACCTCAGTTGCGAAAGCCGCTTATTACAATGTGATTTGACAACACTAGAGACCAGGACACTAAGAGGAGACCAAATAGAAGTGTTTAAAATAGTGAACGGTTACGAGGCTATTAATAGGAATATGTTCTTCAAACTTAAAAAAGGCAGTAGAGGACACAAAGCAACATTAATTAAGGAGCAGTGTAAGTTGGACATGAGAAAGTACTCTTTCTCACAGAGGGTGATAAATGAATGGAACAAACTGCCACATGATTGTGTTAATGCTAGTAGTGTGAACGTGTTTAAAAATATAATTGACATATACCTGATAGGGGCGGGCTACACATAAATGTGAAAATTGTTGGACGCTCAATAAGCCAATGGCTTCCTTGTCCACTTGCCATCTAGAACTTGTTGTTTGGGATGGCAATCTTGTTAAATCTTGTTAAATCACTTCTTTATGGTATCCCACAGACGGCGCTGCAGCGTTTACAAAAGGTACAGAACTGTGCTGCTCGCCTCATTACCCGTACAAGGAAATACGAACACGTTACACCCGTGTTGCAGCGTTTACATTGGCTGCCTGTTCATTTGCGACCAACTTACAAAGTGCTTTTATTTACTTATTGTGCATTAAATGGTATGACGCCGGACCACCTGGCTGAGTTAATTAGCTACCGCCCCATTAACTACCGCCCCATTAACTACCGCCCCATTAACTACCGCCCCATTAACTACCGCCCCATTAACTACCGCCCCATTAACTACCGCTCCATTAACAGAACTCTACGATCTGCTTCGCTGCCAACGCTTTTATTCGTACCGGCTTCACCGACTGTCACACGTGGTGATGGCCGTTTCGCTGTTTGCTCAGACGTTCTATGGAACAATTCAACACATTCTCTGAGGACAGCGAAATCACTACAAGTGTTTAAGACAGTTTTAAAAACTTACCTGTTTAAATAAGCTTTTTATAACTCACCGATGAGGAACATTTATGTACATTCATTAGATATTGTATATATTATTTTCTTAGCATATTTACTTTATTGTTTTCACTTGTATTACTGAACTTAATTAAAGTATGGTTCTTAAGAAGTTTTTTTATATTTTATTTTATAATTGTATTTAGCGTTTTTATGGTTATAATCGGAGACTTAAAGTATTTTATAATATATTAGTATATTTAATTTGTTGGCAGTTTCATATTTTTTTATATTTTTACTTGCATTACAAACTATATTTAAAGTAGTGTTATAGAATATTTTAACATGGTTATTTTGTTAGCATCGTTTTGCATTTGTGTAGTCTATTCTCACTATAATTATTCTCTTAGCAATTTTAAGGCCTGTAAAATATTACTATGTATGTAAAGCGCCTGAGAGCAACCTCGATTGATCGGGCGCTATATAAGTACTTTTATTATTATTATTATTATTATGTGCCCAGACACAGCCACTGGCAGTCTCGCGTTGTTCGAGTAATTCTCATGTGAAAGATCTTCTTGAATTAAGCCTCTGGTTAGTGTACTGCTACGTGTATTCATGCAGTGTGAGTTGTTCATCCCAGCAAGATCAAGTGTTGCTTTCTGTCGTCCTATTTGAGGAGATAGTATGCCGGACAATGTTAGCAGCATCTCAGTGAGGTGTTTTCACACAAATGTTAAGACACTTTAGCGCATGGGATCAATATCAATCGACTGCAGACAAGTTGTTAGAAAAGTTTGTTTGAGTGAACTACAACCAATATCGAACGAACTAAATATATTTTTCTCAAAGCGAGGTTAGCGCCGGGATTTGTCTTAAAGGAAAGAGCGTCTTCAACAAAGCCTCACTCTACTGTGATGTGCAACGCATTAAATGTATATAAATCATGAGGCCGTTTGAGGCATACCAGTAATGCCACCTTGCGGTTAATGTTGAACTAGATATACGAAAATATGTCTGAAAACCTGTTTATGCCTTTTTTCATCGAACAAGTTAACTTTAACTGATAGACGTTTATACTCCCAGTGACCGATATATCATTTTCTATTGGGCAAATGACGTATCTAATGTGAGATCCAACGAGATCACAAAATGGGGCAAAATATGGCGTGAGGCGAAAACTACGCCGGTGACTATGTTATGTCTATACTTCAGGGGTGTGCGGAAGGTCCGTGAATAATTTTCTACAACAAAGCGGAGCCATAATATAAGCCCCCTCTTTATGTGCAGCTTTCATTCATGTCTGATATCAAGTTCCCAACAGTAATGTAAGATGTCAGCGTATGTTGTTGTGAGACGTCACCCGCCCCTGGGAACTTGTCAGACTCAGTCCAGTGCCACTGGTAGTGACTGTCACTCATGCCAGTGTCACTCGTACCAAATACGAATGTCCCAGCTCAGCGTCTTGCTTATAGTAAATAAAGAAGCAAATAAGCTTGATCAACGCATTCAATATGCACATGGAGTAAAAAAAATGGTATATTTTATATTGCTGCGTTTTAAATCTAGAGTCTAGATATTTATGCCATTGATGAGACCACAAACCTGTTCCTGAACTCAGAATTCTGTCAAAGTGACACACCTGTGCATCACAACTTTTTTGTAGATGAGGAGTTAGTGGGACATCTAGTGTTTGTTAAGTTATATACGTTTCGTATGCATATTTCCACGCAGTGTACGAGCGATCCTCATCGCAATCGACAATGTCTTTCCTGATGTTCGTTATTTTCTCAATGAGGTGATCCCGAAACGTTGCGCCATGTCCACCTGACACACATACGATGCCATTGTTACCCATAACGTTGTTCAGTGATGCTAAATAGCTGTTTTTAGTAGTTTTTTTATTAGCGATCTTAGCCGTATAGTAGATTTTCTTTGTGGTTACCAGCATGCGGTTGAAGACAACGCATTGTGTGCGATACACCAAGGCGAGTTTGCAGCCGTGTTCGCTCAGCTCGCCGTCGATGCTACTTCTCTTCCCGAGGTTCGTCAGTACACCACGGACAATCTGGTCGCAACGTAATGGTCGTCTTACGCAGCAGACCACCATCTTGTCTAATGTATACTTAGAAGGAAGTTGAAGGAATTGGGAGAGAGATTGGCATGAAAAAACACATAAAGATGAAAGTAGTCGGAAGCAAAATGAGATGGGCAGGACATGTGCAAAGAATGGGTGAAGACGGACTGTCAACAAGAGCACGGAAAGCAGGAAAGGGTGGCGGAAGAAGTAGAGGAAGATAAAAGCTGGAACGACTATGTCAAACGAGATTTTGAAAGGGCAGGTACGAACGGCCAAGATTGGAATACCACCGCAGAAGACAGAGGGAAATGGAAAACATTAACAATGAAAGTGGAAGAAGCAATCAAGTGACTTGGACCCCACCCAGCAAGGGATCAAGGGGAAGAAGATCTTGTCTACTGTTTGACCTCATATAAGTCCCATGCACCTACTCGGACTCAAATAACTATAGAAAGAAGAAATAAAAAACTTAACATTGATGACTTGTGTAATTATTTAAAACTTTGTGACTGGGTTTCTGTTGAACAGTTTGAGGATATGGCTGAGACTTACCGGATATTTAAGGATTTCTTTACACAAGTCATTGTCAAGCACTGCCCGTTTGTAACAAGACGAGTGAGGAAATAATTTCTTCCTTTGTGAACTGAGGACATTAACGAATATATTAAAATGAAACATTATTTTGAAAAAAAGGCACACACTAAGGGTTTAGAAATGTTCTGGCAGATGTTTAGATACTTTAGAAATGTTGTTTCATAATCTTTTAAAACTGCAAAACATGACGATTACACTATTCTGATTAAAAAATAATAAGAAAAAAAATTAATGTGGAAATGTTTAAAAGAGCCAGCCAGATCATTCTCAATCCAGCCCTCAAGGTGTACTTGTTGAAGGTCAAATAATTACTGATCCCATCTGTAAGGCCAATGCCTTCAATAAGTATCTTACATCCATTGTTCAAGAATTGGCTTCCACCAGCTGCTTCATTCACTCCGTCTGAACCACCCAATATACCTGCGTTTACTTTCCCCACTGTCACACCTGACTTTATTGAGTTAAGGAACATGCCTGACAATAAATATGTTGGTTTGGACAGGCTGCCTGGCAGACTTCTACGAGCAGCAGCACAACCACTAGCATTCATTCTAAATATCTCTCTGAATTCTGGCAAGTGTATCACAGAATGGAAGCATGCAAAACTGTTGCCACTTTACAAATCAGGTCCACCAATGGAAACTAACAACTACAGGCCAATTTAAATTCTACCCATCTTGTCTAAATTGCTTGAACGTTTTGTTCATAGTTCTTTTACAGATGGCAAACTTCAATGATTTTGGGTTACTGGCATAGAGCATCAGTTGTTTTGGAGCTATCTCACTGGTAGCTATTCCATAACTTCAAACCGCACACACTGAAACTGCGTTGATAGTAGGCAGTTGTGGCTTTAGGTGGTTTAGCCTGTGAGTCTTTTCTGGCATTGGATTATTATACAAATATGGTCTCAAATAACGCTGAATATCCACGTCAGCTATGGAATTGCACAAATTTTGTTTACATAGAGTGCCTGCTCCGAATCTATCTAGTCATATGTCAGTCATGTCTTTATGTCACTCGTTCTCCAGTCATTTTATGAACAAAATTAGTCTGATCCGGTCTGCTTTTCCAGATCATACTTTAAATCCTGTACAAGTGGACTATCCGCAAGTGCAATCTCTACTTGCTTCTTTTACAACTGCTACAGTTGATGAAGTAAGGAAAATAATCATGTCCTCCACGAATAACTCCTGTGATATTGATCCATTGCCGATATCATGTCTTGATACATTACGTTACCCAATAACAAATATTTTAAATGCATCACTGTGCTCTGGCTTGTTTCCTGACGATTTTAAACAAGCGCAAGTCAACCAACTTCTTAATAAGTCAACTTTGCCTATAAAAACCTAAACAGTTATATACCTATTTTTTACCTAAGCTTTATTTCGAAGGTACTGGAAAAAGTTGTAGCAAACCGTCTCAGGTCTCACATTGAGTCAAATTGTATGTCTAATGTATTACAATCAACTAACAGTTTCATACTTGATACATACATACTTGATTGAGACATGACTATTTATTAACATTAGAGGAAATTTTTTTCAGGAATCCAAAGAAACTGTATAATGGTCGCCTATATGTAAACAATTGTGGTTTAATCCCATAGTGACTAAGCTGTTCAGTTATTGTGGCGCCACCAAGCGGAATTCCTAAGAACATCACACATCGCGAAGCCTTGGCTAACAATGTTTAGTTTTTGCAAATTTTTTTCGTTCATTACACAAAAAGTTAATTTTTTATCACGTGACATCTGTATGTTTGTAGTAAATATACGAAGAAGAGTTTGGCTTCTGTAGGTGACCGTTTTCGTGGTTACTTAGCCTGTGGCGCTAAACTGCAAACATACCCCGAACGGTCCAGTTCTTCTTGCAGTTGTACAACAAAGGCGTAATTGTCCATCTAAATCAAACTACTTAGCCGTTTCTGCTCTGGTGCACCACCTATATTTTACTTTTATTCGTTCGTGTGTGCCCTGGTCGTAATAGTGGCGCCACATAGTGGACCGAAATTAATCAGCCAATACGTGGCGATAACTTCGGATGGGACAAGTTCGGATGCTGACTATAATCGATGACGGTTTTATAATATTTTTACGAATTGCGCCCCAACGACAACACTTATAATCATACTATTATGATTAGATTCATTACCTAATTATGTATATATGATAACAATATATATTCCTATAGATAGAGCAGGGAGCGGTGGTCTAATGCTTGTGATTCCCATCGCCCCATACGTTGAATTTCGTCTTCCGAGACCCCTTGGATAACTGCTGTTGTGGCTGCACCAATACGAAAACTATGGCCTTTGTATGATGAAGATGAGAGCCCTGCCCAAGCCAAAGACTTGTTCAGTTGAGCAACAAAAAAGGTTTTGTGACAGGAAAACCTCCTGCAAAAATAAATAGTGGTCCAGAAGAGGTGCCACGTACTGCTAAATATGATTTCATAGCCTTAACTGGACAAAAAGGTGAACCTGCATGAGCTGGAACAGCCAATGACACAGGTGATGTTTGTATGCATGAAACACAACTGTAACCTCAATAGCTGTTACAGCCAGCTGGCTCATCTGTAATACACTACATGGACGAGCTGTTGATGATAGAACCATCTCCCCAATTCGAAGAAATGCATGAAATGCCAATAAATACATGGCCGAAGTCAAAAATCTGTTATAATAACAAAGTGAGACATGTGGTGTAGAACTCACCAATTGATATAAAACTGATTTTGTGACGGGGCCCTCTGATCGCCCGATGGCCTAAGCTTGGCTGCCCCTTGCAAAAATTCTGTACCACAAATGTAGCAGTGGGATCTACCAGATTGTGCATTTTATGCACATATGAAATAGCGGATATAGTACTAGTAATGGATGATGGAGCATAACCTTTCTGAAAACAAAATGTAATAAAAGAAACAACTGCTGGTGATTGAGCTGGAAACAAATGAGTCATGTGAAGTTCAGACTGGTAAAATTGGTGAAACATTGTGACACTTTTTTGATAAGGTTTAGTTGTTAGATGTGATAGAAAACTATCCAACAGAAGTTCAGTTAAACTGACCAAGGCAGAAGATCCGGCAGGACGACAGACTTGACTTGCGCGAGGTGTATCCTGGAAACGGGAAAGTGCATCAGCCATAATGTTCTTTTTCCCCGGCACATGAATTCTTTGGTTTTACTGGTCTGGCTTTTTATGACATACACCACAGCTTCATTATCACAAAGCACGAGAAGTCGTTTATCTGCTAGAAAACCGGGCCATAAGTACAAAGCAAGGACAATTGGATATAGCTCCTTGATGGCTATATTTAAACCCAGCCACGAAGGAGGCCACTGACCCTGAAACCACTTACCTTTAAATACTCCTGCAAACCAAAACCCGGAAGCATCCGTAAATAACTCTAAGGTTTCAGAATAGTGCCATAGATCATTGATCAGAAGTGAAGATCCGTTATAATTCTCTAAAAACATTAACCAGGCGGCTAAATCAAGGCGCGCTTCCTGTCCCAGCCGAATATGGAAATGGGGTTTAGCAATGCCCATTGTCAGGTCAATAAGACGACGCAGGAAAGGGCGTCCTGGAACCACTACTTTCATGCGAAGAGTCCCAATCAGAGACTGTAGTTCCCTCAAAGTCACATTTCTACGTCGGCTGAAAGCTCTGACTAAAGTAATGGCTGCGTCCAGTTTGTCATGTGGTAACCTAGCCTGCATCTGCAAAGTATCCACCTCAATGCTTTAACAATGACACAAGTTGATGGCATCACAGTTTTACTCTGCTTAACCGGAATTGACAGACTATCTGCCAAAAAAAGAACTGTTGCAGATAGAGGTTGCAGAGTGACTCTGACGACGAAATGAATATGAAATCGTCAAGAATATGTGACATGGTTTTAGCGTGGAAAATGCTTTGCAAAATCCATTGCAATGCAAAGCTGGATTGCTCAAAAACTGTGCAAGAAATTGAGCAGCCCATGGGAAGGCATTTGTCTTAATACTAATAACCCGCAAATGTAAATCCCAACAGATAATAACTAGGATGCACAGGAATAATCCTAAAAGCTGCCTTTATATCCGCTTTAGCGATAAAGCATCCTTGTCCGACTGATGTTAAAAGAGAAATAAGGTAATCATAGTATTCATATGACATAGAACACGACTCCTTTGGTATACCAGAATTAACGGAATCTCCCTTGGGAAATGATAGGTCATGAATGACCCTAAACTTGCCTGGCTCTGACTTTGGAATAAGTCCTAATGGTGATATAACTAAGTTAGGAAATAGTGGATTTACAAAGGGCCCTGCAATACGGCCCATGTTTTGTTCTACATGAATCATTTCTGTGGCTACATAAATATTTTCTAGGACAGATGGGTGATTGCATGGCACTGCCCTAAAACCGAGGTCTCCCTGGAACGGAATCCGAAACCATTTATAAAATCCCTGCTCAATTTCCTTTACCAAAGCTGGGTCATATTTACTTTCTTTTAATAGTGCCAGGAGCCGCACGGCGTGCATCGGTGTTGGGGAAGGAGGTTTGGGCGCCTAATTGGACCCTAAGACATGGTATGGGGGGCACTGCAGGTGGGACATTGGTGTTTGAAAGTGAAACATGGATTTTTACAAAGCCCAAAGCTGGAGAAGGAGAAGCAGTAGCCTCCAGAAAAGGACTGCTTCTTAGGGTTTGGCTGCATTCTTAGGGGGAAAGTGGCATTCTAGGTAACGGCATGTTGGCTGAGGGAGAAAAAAGCTCCTGGTGTAATGTAGACCAAGGCATGGAATCATGTGCTCGCAACTTTCAGAAATCCCTATCGCATGATAAGAATACACTGGTGCGGGAATTAGATGCCATGGTGCGAACAATTTGCATGTATTTGCTTGTATATGCCTGGGACCTCCGCTGGATACTGCTCAGTGTAAATGGCAATATAAACCAGGAAGGCATCTGACCACTGCTCGATGTTGGCTATTTTCTTAGTGACCTGTTCTTTAACTTGCACCAGTGGGTTCTTGCTATCAACATCGAGGACCATCATCGTTTGGGGGGTAGTGTTTCCTACTGGTATTTCGAGATCGACATATTGTTTCGCCCAAATCTTAGCCCTAAATTTAGGGTCAACCAATTTTCCGAGGGGTACTGAAGCAAAACGTTGCATATCACTTGGATAAGCCTGGCCTGCCGCCTCACCTACACCCGACACAAGAGTGTCTGGCACCGCCCGAATGCATCTGGCAGCCGCCGCCCCAGATCCCGCTGCCGATCCCGCTGCCGCCGCCGGCCGAGATGTAGCTGTTGCAGCTGTCAGTGGGTACAGTGTTGCCGCCGCTGTCGCTGATGCAATGTCCATGACAGCCTCTCGAACCGATACCATCTGGTCCTGCAGCAACCGCATCTGCTCCTGATTAGCAGCAATATTGGGCAGTTCAGACGGTGGATGTACTGTCTCGGTTGGGCCCTGGGCGGATGATGTCCCCTCTGATGTGCCTCGTGCACGCCTGCATGACACTCGTGCAGGTGTATCACCCCTATAGCGCGTTGGTACCTTCACTGCCTGTCCTCCTCGTGCTGACATACTGAAACTGTACAAAGACAAACCCAACGGCTACTGGCACAAACTCCCTTACATGCAAGTTACAGCCCTTCCATTCTTAAACTTAAACTACCACAAAGCCAAAGGGGGTTAAATTTATTGGCTACAATACGGGCACAGCCAAGAAGGCCAATAGTTTAATGGCTACACCTCTTTCAATGGCTACAATCCGGGCGCAGCCAAGAAGGCCTGTATTTTAATGACCACACTACGGGCACAGACAAGAAGGCCAATATTTTAATGGCCGCAATACGGGCACAGCCAAGAAGGCCTATATTTTAATGGCCACAATACGGGCACAGCCAAGAAGGCCAATGTTTTAATGGCCACAATACGGGCACAGCCAAGAAGGCCTAATGTTTAATGGCCACAACACCGGCACAGCCAAGAAGGTCTAAATTGTTATAGCCCCAATATGGGCACAGCCAAGAAGGCCTAAATTAGTATAGCCCCTGCCAAATACGGGCACAGCCAAGGCCTGTATGTTAATGGCCACAATACGGGCACAGCCAAGAATGCCTCTAATGTAATAGCTACCAAACGGGCATGTGCAACTCCCCTATTAAAAACGCTCCTCACGTTAATTTATTGGCTGCTGCAATCACCGCACCACGGACGCTGTTGTAATATTTTTTATTACCCTCTTGGGTGAAGTGCACCCCGTCCACTAAATACTTGGGCCAGTCGGCCCACACCCCGCAGTGACCCCAAAAATCAATTGACTCGAAGTATTTGGTTGCTTGAAACATATAGTTGTTATATGCACGAACCCGGTCATTAAAATCACTGCATATGTAGTAAACAGACTGGCTAGCATTTCGAAAATACATCTGTGAAATCACTACTCGCCGTACGCCGGCCATGACAGTGATAAAATTTGCAAATGCCAGTACGCTATCCCCCAACTCTATCGGATCCGTATTGGCAACATCATTCGTCCCGATATCCAGAAAAATAATATCATCGCTAACCCTGACGATATCCTGCGTGACTCAGTACAATCCTTCCACTTTTAACCCACCTCTAGCTACAAAACTTGGAAACGCTCCGGATCTAGGTCGAGGTTCGTTGAGCGATGAACCAAGGCATAATTCGCTAGCCGACGGACAAAGGAATGTCCGACAACCCCAACTTTCACACCTTCCATCACTGCGATCAGGAGCAAATTTACCAAGGAGGCAAGTGAAATGGAACCCCGAGGATTGTGCTTCACTGGATGGCTAGCAGATTGTAAGAAATCGTTATTTTTAGAAAAACATTTCAAAATATAGAGAGCAACAAATATTTTACCTTCGTAAACTTTGGCCAATATCGAAAGAGAGGCTAATTATTATGCATGCATTTTGCTTGTAAGAAATTGTCACGTGGTAAGGTCGGCTTGCCGTACAATCAAAATATAAGCTGCAGCATTGCCCACATAAATATCCTTTGAGTTTTCAATTCAAATGATGATTGCTTATATGTTTTAGAGATGCTGTATCATATAATATAATTTTCATGGTTATATATTATATAGGCCTACAATCGATCTCAGTTCACCATATATTCGTTTCGACTGTCGCGCTACGAAAACCGATCAGCGCCTGAAATGTACTCCGTTATATTCAGCGTAGCACGCTAGATGTCGCTGCAAATCGAGGCTTGAGGATTTAACAAAACATTCACTCGTTCTGCAACAAATGTCTGGAGAACGGTAGAAACCCATATCGAAGTGACATCACGCGTCCTGTGTCACAGCTCTGTCAACGATGGGAGTGCAGTGCTTGCTACACATGTGGGCGACTTGTGCAAGACTGAACACATGTCTGCCCCAGCGATGTGGCACTGCATTCAGTGCAATCTCTACTTCTGTGAGAGTTGCATGAAAGGCAAGCACGGTGTCAACCCGTTGTTTACCGGTCATCATGCAGTGAGCATCTCCGAGAAGGATGTTTGAGACGTTGCCTTTTGGAAGGTGCACAAGGATCACTCGATGCGCTACTTCTGCCGGCAGTGCAGCATCATGCTTTGTACAATCTGCAATATGCAGCACGACACGAATCACCGACCAGAACCGCTAGAGAATGACATCGTACAGAAGTACCAAGACCAGCTGCAGTCAATGTTGGACAGCATTGGCTCAAGACTAGCTGACATCAAGAATAATACAAAATACTTAGAAACTATAAAGGAGATTCAACAAAGGTCTTCTATGAGACACATGCAGCCATCAAAGACAGAAGAGGCAAGCTAGTAAGGAAGATACGAAAACAAGAGAAATCGTTGCAGCAAGAAGTTCAAATGCAAATCGAAGCTAAAATGAATGATTCCCAGGTTGATTTACTTGCAGAACTGGTGCTGATGTAGAAGCGTAAAATGAATAAGTACTGTCTGTGATTCGTGGTTTACCTCACATGTGCCTGTTAACACACGACGAGCTCGTAGCAAGCATGAAAGCAGTGCAAAACTATAACGTGCCAGCGATTACAAAATCGAAAGCAATATGTGGCTTGAGTGTCAGCTTTGTTCACTGTGGTGAAACAGTTGATATGATACTTGAAAGCACCCAGGAGTGCAGCATTGATGATTAGCAAACTGCGAAGCATATGAGTAAATCATCCGTTAGAGCAGCATCTTGCAGCAAGCAACCTGCAGTGCAGCGGCGTGAAAGTTCCATCTTAAATGCCTTGTCACCAACTGGTGGCTTGACACTGAATAAGATGAATGTGATAGGCCCGAACGATCATCACCAAACAGCGCCAACAACTTCCGGCTACTTGGACTTGGTGCAGCGACTTGAATTTGGTGTAGATCATTTACAGAAAAACGCGGTATATCGAATAGAATAAGTATTACTATTGCATATATACTATACACAAACGTATTGTAGACATGTATTAGGAAACAGGTTTTGTTAATTATTAGTCAGAGGGAGTATTTTAGAATAAGGTAGTTTCGGACTCTGTCAGGGAAGTCAGCGAGCGTTAATAGGGTTGTTTACCATTCGAAAATTGAGATAGCATAGTGAATAGTCAGTAACATTGGAATATTGGTTAGAGTAAGTATTACTATTATACATATATTGTTCACAAACTTCTTGACATATATTAAGAAACCGTTTTTTGTTAACAGAGGTAGTATTTTTTCCCGGATTCAAACCCAACGAGTGATAAAAAGGGATTTTGTCGTGAATTCAACTCGTGCATCGAACTATCGTGATAAAGTGATATATTTACTTAAATGACATACATAAGGTAATATCTGACATAGTGGTAGTAAACGTTTTCGGTAAAAAGGAATTAACGGAAGGATTTTAGCGTAAATTAGTACACACTGATTTCGTTGTTTTGTTACACAGTGTTCTCCGTATTCGCTAGGTGGCAGGTTTTTTTCTCATGCGAGCTTAATAGAAGACATAGTTAGCAAGTATATTAGCCTAATGTGTTCTTTTGATCGCAAAAACAGCCTTATTCAAGGCTAACGTAGCAAACTAATTAAAACTAAATTGTATGATGGAGCCGTGCAAACGGCAGTTAAAGGCCACAGTGCACTTAATTTGTGGCAGTTGCAGTAATTGGGTGGACTTCGTCAAGTCTGGGTGCGAGAAGTCCTGGGCTGAGGTCCAGGCAGATAGTTTTAGTTTTGAGTGTAGGGGATGTACGAAGATGAAGGAACTAGAGGTGGAGTTGGAAGAGCTGAGGCTGCACGTTGTGGCAATGGTGGGAAGGGAACAGGGGGGTTGTACCAGTAGTTCCGGTGGGGGAACAGTAGATGATAAAGTGGGGAAAGACACAAGAGATGCTAAGGAGAGCTCACCACAGCCTGGGAGGAAGCTGAGAGGAGGGAAGGTGACAGGTCGTAGGGAGACAGGACGTAAGAAGACGGGAAGGAAAGGAACGGGAAGGAAGACAACCGGAGTGAAGGAGAGGGGAGTAGGGGAAACAGGAGGGAAGGAGAAGGGAGTGGGGGAGACGGGAGGGAAAACAACCGGAGTGAAGGAGAGGGGAGTGGGAGAGACAAGAGCAAAGGAGTGGGAAGTGGGGGAGACAGGAGCGAAGGAGACAGGAGGGAAGGGGTCAGGACAGAATGTGATGGAAGGGATCGAACGGAAGAGTTATTCTGCAGCAGTGATAGAGGGGGTGAGGAAGAGAGCGAGGGTGCTTGTGGGGGATTCGATAGTTAGGAAGACCGACAGAGTCTTAAACAAGGGAGATGATGTGGTGGTCTGCTTGCCTGGAGCCAAAATAGAGGCGATAACTAAGAGAATAAAAAACATCGTAGGTTCGGGTAAGGGTGGAACTGTTTTAGTACACGTAGGGACAAATAACGTAGAGAGGGAGGGTACAACTGCCATAGTTAAGAAATATAGGCAGTTGGTCAGAACAGTAAAACATACGCGGGTTGAACAGGTAATAATGTCAGGGATTTTACCTGTAATGGGCAGGAGGGGTCACACATATCGAAATTGTCGGGGGATGGCAATTGACATGTTAGTCCAGAAGCTATGTAGGGAAGAGGAAGTAGGATTTGTGGATTTATGGGGAAGTTTTGTTGGGAAGGATGATATGTACATGAAGGATGGGCTTCATCTAAGTGGAAAGGGGCAGCAGTATTCGCGGATGAACTTTCAGCAGCAGTCGATAGTGACATGGGTACAATGACAACTTTTTTTGAAGTAAACATTGTTTAAACTAGAAGTGCAGGAGGTGTCTCAAGCAGAACAAGAGGCCACTAGCACAGATAAACCAATATCAAATCGTCCGAAAAACATCTCTGAAAAAGGTTATAGATGCGTATGTTTAAATGCAAGGAGCATAGTAAATAAGAAAAACGAATTAAACATTATGGTAGAAGATATTGACCCTCACATAATTGGTATAACTGAATCATGGGCCACCATAGATATAACAGATGCTGAATTAGGACTGACAGGATACGTAATGTTTAGGAAAGATCGAATAGGAAGAATTGGCGGGGGAGTTATTTTATATGTTAAAGAATCTATTCAGGCTTATGAAATAAAACTAGAAAGGGAAGCAGATTGCGATGAAGCTGTTTGGTGCAACATTGTTCCAGGAAATTCAAAATTAACTATTGGATTAGTTTACCGAAGTCCAAACATAAACGAAGAGGACAACACAAAAATACAAAACGCTATAATGGAAGTTAGTAAAGGGGAATGTATCATAATGGGAGATTTTAACCATGGACACATACAATGGAATTCTCTAGACAGCACAGGGATTGAGGACCAACAATTTCTATTTTTAATCCAGGATAGCTTTCTTACTCAGCACGTGCTAGAACCAACCAGGGGAGAAAATGTATTAGACATAGTTTTGTCATCACAAAAAGAATTAGGGGACAATGTAAACATATTTGAACCATTGGGTAACAGTGACCATAATCAAATACATTTTGACATCAATGTAAAATCAGAAAGCAAAAATAAGAAAACGTACAAGAGAAACTTCCACAAAGGTAACTACAAAAATATGAGAAAATACTTAGCAAAGCTAGATTGGAATAACATGCTGATCAATAACACCGCAATTGAATGTTGGAATATTCTAAAATATGAAATTGAGAGTATCATCGATAAATTTGTTCCCTTCCAAAAACAAGGAAAACGGTGTAGAAAGAAACACTTGGGTAACAGTGACCATAATCAAATACATTTTGACATCAATGTAAAATCAGAAAGCAAAAATAAGAAAACGTACAAGAGAAACTTCCACAAAAGTAACTACAAAATATGAGAAAATACTTAGCAAAGCTAGATTGGAATAACATGCTGATCAATAACACCGCAATTGAATGTTGGAATATTCTAAAATATGAAATTGAGAGTATCATTGATAAATTTGTTCCCTTCCAAAAACAAGGAAAACGGTGTAGAAAGAAACACTTGTCAAAAGAGGCTATTAGAGAAATAGTGTTAAAACAAACTATGTCGAGGGTTTATAGGCGTACCAGAAAGGAAGAAGACTATGCAAATTACAAAGAGGCACTTAATGTAACTACAACTGAAATCAGACAATCTAAAAGAAGCTATGAGCAAAAACTGGCAAGTAACATAAAAAATGACAGCAAAAGTTTTTATGCATACGTCAGGAGTAAACAAAACGTACAAGACAAGGTTGGACCTCTAGAAGACAGTACTGGAAATATAATATCACAGGGGTTTTAATGGCGGAAGACCTAAATGGTTACTTCAGTTCAGTGTTTACCAAAGAAGATATTTGTTCATTATCAGTTGCTGATGCTTAAATTTCAGGAGGATAAATCTGACTATTTAGGTCCGTTAGTTGTAACTCCAAAATTGGTAGCTAAGAAAATAAAGGCAATGAAGGATAACAAATCACCGGGAGTGGATGGGATTCCTCCAAAATTACTAATGGAAACAGTAGAACAAATCAGTATACCACTTGCAAAAGTGCTGTCTAACAGGCACAAGGACATGCAAGAAAAGATGGACAAACTCACAAGAACAGCACCACAGATTGGGTTAAAGCTCAACACAGCAAAAACCAAACTGATGAGGATCAACAACAAGACAGATAACCCCATCACCATAAACAACATAAACAACAGTGAGGTTTTGGAAGACTTTCAGGACTTTGCATACCTGGGAAGCGAAATCACAACAGATGGAGACTCTGCAAAAGATGCCACGGCTAGGATCAGAAAGGCAAGTCAGACCTTCGCTATGCTGAAGCCCATCTGGAAATCCAAGCAACTGAGATTGGAAACAAAACTGAGACTGTACAATAGTAATGTTCTCAGTGTACTTCTCTACGGCTCCGAGTGCTGGAAACTGACAGCCAAGCTAGCACACAAGCTTGAGACCTTCCAAAACAAGTGTCTACGGAAGATCCTAGGAGTATTTTGGCCCAACACCATCACTAATGAAGAGCTGCACCGCAAAACAGATGCAACAGCCTTGGCCACACAGATAAAGAAGAGACGATGGAGATGGCTTGGACACGTGTGCCGAATGTCACCTGGCGCACTGCCCAAGACAGCCTTACGCTGGACAGCAGATTGAAAAAGGAGACGTGGTCGCCCAAAAGAAACATGGAGACGTACAGTGGTGAAGGAGATGAAAGAATGCGGCCTGACATGGAATAACATCACCAAATGGGCTGCAGACCGACAGCAGTGGCGCTCTCTTGTCGATGCCTTATGTGCCACCGGGCACGAAGAGGAATAAGTAAGTAAAAAAGTTCTGGGTACTACTGTAAACGAAAAGGACTTAGGAGTTACAATAAGCGCTGATATGAAAGTTTCAGAGCAGTGTGGTATTGCAGCTTCAAAGGGTAATCAAATTATTGGATTGATTAGAAGAAACATAACATACAAGGGATAAAGTTGATTATACCTCTTTATAAAGCAATATTTAGACCTCATTTAGAATATTGTATACAAGCATGGAGACCATATCGTAAGAAGGATATATATACGCTTGAACGCATACAAAGGAGAGCAACTAAAATGATTCCAGAACTGAGAGACCTTAGTTATGAAGAACGCCTGAAAGAATGTGGTTTAACAACTATAGAGACAATGAGGTTAAGAGGAGATCAGATTGAAGTTTTTAAGATATTGAATGGGTATGAAAATGTTGATAGAAATATGTTTTTCTCACTCAAGAAGGATAGCAGAACTAGAGGACATGAGGTAAAATTAGTAAAGGATCAATGTAGATTGGACATCAAGAAGCACTCGTTCTCACAGAGGACAATAAATGAATGGAACAAATTGTCTACAGATTGTGTAACTGCTAGCAGCGTGAATATGTTGCAAAACAAGGTTTACACATATCTCAGGAGGGCGGGTTATAAGTAGATGAACATTGTTGGACTCTCGATAAGCCAATGGCTTCCTTGTCCACTTGCCATCTGGGCCTTTTGCTTGGATGGCAAATCTTGTTAAATCTTGTTGACTTGATTGATATCACAGGCAAAGAAACTGAGGAGTCTACGACAGCTGATCCTGTCAGTCTTACTGCCAGGTCGCCGTCCAGTGCATGTTCAGAGCTGTCTCCAGAGAGGTTAGACCACAGTCCGAAGCTGCTGCTGAAGCTGGTTCATATTGGTGCTTGGCCAGGCAAGATTATGCCGCCCAGGAGTGTGGCGTTCCTCCAGGACGGAAACATCATCGTCGCAAAGTGTGCGAACCCCCTGCAGATATTTAGCCTGAACGGTCAGTCGGTGAAAATCATCGGATGGGGCAGTGACGTTAAGCCGGAAAAGTGTGACTGTTTCACATGAGGGGCACATTGCTATTACTAACAGGAGAGATGTGTGAAGGTGTTTGGCATTGATGGTGAATGCCTGGTATGTTTGGGCAAGTTTTTGTTTTGGGTGCCTGCAAACACAGCAGCGGCACCCCAAGGCAACTATGTTGCAACATATCTGGATCGCCACCTGGTGAGCGTGCACAATGCTGATTGCACCTTGCTAACCCAGTTGCTAACCCAGTTTGGATAATGGGGCAAGGGTAACTATCAGTTCAATGACCCACGTTATGTCACTGTTGACCACAACGAAAACATCTTCATTTCAGATGCTGGCAACTTCTGCATTAAGGTGTTTGACAAAAGTGGCGTGTTTGTGCGGAAGTTCTTGCTAGTGACAAGCAAGATCAGTTGTGAAGGCCCCAGACATTATATACAAATGGCCAGTGTAGGCGTGCTGGCGGTTATAAAGAGCCACAATGGCTTCTTGACCAAAGTCGCACACCACGCTATTAAACTGTATAAGATAAATGTAAGTTTCTGGATGAATTACATGTGAGCTATGCAAGTATGTTGTTACCTATTAGCAAATAACAATGTAGTTGTTTTATGAACTAACAAGATATAATGTGTCGAGTTTCATTTCTGAGCAATTGTAGGGTCCACGTATATTATGTATGGTTCTTTTAACAACTTTTCAATACACTTTCATGGTCATGTCTGGTATCTCTAAACACAAGAAACATTATAATCTGCTTGGTTTCTTGCATGTCCATCGACCTTCCAGTTGTTTCATGTTTGCTGCTTGCTGATGTTTTTTTGAAAATAAATACAATTGTTTTGGGAACATGAATACAGCAATGTGATAATCAATGGTGAGTGTAATTATTATATATATTTAATAGTATGCGAGTAATTGAATTGCATGGGAAGTAACTTATCAGTTTAATGAATAATGTTTACCTGGCATTTGTGAAGTTACATCATCAGTTATAGTATCTTTGTGGTGCAGCATATACACCTTTGACATCATAATTTAACTTGTTTTAAATGCAAAATATGTTGCATATTAACTAGCAAGAACACTTGTTTTTTTTCGATTATTGTAGTTGTTTTAGAATAAATACGTCAATACGTATTGTGCCTATACCATTGGTGTACACAAATGTTATGCATAGTTCAACATAATTTGAGTGTATTGGTGTGGCTCTTGGTAGTGTTTTATTTACTAAAACTTTCTGATTATATTGATGCAAATTACTGTTCTTTTATTCTGTATCATATATCTTCCATCAATAAATGTTCAAGATACATATCCAGGCATACATTTAAAAAACATTTATTAATTGATGTGACGGTTATCGCATAATGCGTTATCCAGATGATTATATAAACAAATACAGTTGACAGATAGCAGGCAAAGCAAGATTATGTTCGACACCTTGCCATAGCTGTTACATGCACTATGTCGTCTCAGCTCCCAGCTGTTTAAATGAGCTGAGGTAAGATAAACTTCAATAGTAGGGCTGCAGCTGCTGCACCAATTCACAACATGTCAGTGTTCAGTTAGCACACGTATACTACGTTTCCATTGTCGGCTAAATATCTATCTTTCCTCAGAACTGGCAGATAAAGTTATCGTGAGCACTGGCTTAAAACATGTCGGGCAGATTAGAGCGAAGCGTTCCGGTTACAAAGTTGGATCAGTAGGAGCTGCACGTAAGTCGGGGTGGATGAACAGTGATAGTTTTGTATCTTACCTGCACCTTCATAAAAAAACACCAACTGCTCCAAGGACAACAAAGTAGTACTGATCATGGACAACCACAACACTCAGTTGAGTTAGAGGTGGTCGACGTAGCTATCTAGAGGAAGTGGCATTGTAATTTTCACACTACCACCACACTGTAGTCACAAGTTGCAGCCGCAGGATCCCGTTGCATTTGAGCTTTTCAAACGATGTTACAACTCAACGTGCAACGAATGGATGCTGAACCATGTGTACATGGCGAAATGCGACGAATTACGACGCCTGTCTGATCACCTTGTTATACTATGCGGTAAGGAAATGTAATTAAATGTTTGTCTACAATGACATTTGTTTCATCAAGGAACTCTCTCTGTCTATTTATGTGACAATTTAAGTGATGTTGTCCAAAGAGTTGTCGAAAACGTACAAAATATCCGAAACGTGACATTACCCCACTGCAAAGATAATTTGCATAGTAACTTAATTGTTTCTGTGCATCTCGCACTTTGGTAACAAATTATGCATGCTTCGTGATATTTTCAAGAAAACCGTGACATTGAAATTGGACATTGTGAAAGTCATTGTCCCCGAGAATGGTTGTTATACAGCACAGCAGGAAGATTAATATTTTCAGTCGAAACTTTGAAGAAAGGTATAACATAAATCCAAGATGACAGACATGAGCTTATATACAAATCTTATGACCAGCAACTGTCGTCTATGAACGTGAATTGCTTGAACGTAATCATGTAATCTTTAAATTGAAATATGCAATAAATTCAATCAAGTTGACAACAATGCAATAATTGCAAAATGAATTAAACAACGTTCCCATCACCACTTTTTATTTTTTTTTTCGGATTACACACAGTTACATAATTACGTTAATTTACCCATCACCTTTTTTTCGTACACACTGTTACTTGTTAATTTATCTCCCGTTTCCTCTGGGATGAATTGACAATAACCAAGTAGGTAACACGACCGTCTGCTAATTTGTTAATATTGCAAAATTAAACTTTAATATGTTATCACAACGCAACCGTTTTGCCTTTACCAAGTTTGTAAAAAAAAAAATTATGTTGTGCATCGTGTATTTGGTATCGTTTTGTAAATGTAGGTTAACTGTATATTTGCATAAGATACTCTATAGGTATATGCAAAAGATCATGTTAACTGTATTCCACCAATGACTAAATATATCACGAACATGTTTGGCCTAGCTTGAGTGGACATATTCCACTATATCCACAGTACTGCATTGGCTATGTCAATATCACTCCTCGTCATGCGATTAATTTTTACACCCATAATTGTAAGTAAACACAGACAAACACAAACACATATTTGTCTACACATGTACGATGTTCTACATACATCTAGTCATACCTTAGCACCTTCTAAAATACATATATTTATATGTGTCTATACATATTAAATCTACACCTGCATATAATATTGGATATATGTAGCAACACCTTCACCCAAATGTTTACGTTAAACGTCTATCTTTATAGCTATACGTATACATAGCGTGTAAATGATATATCATCATACCTTATCCAAAACATGTATGTAGTAAAATAATATATATAGCTGAACTACAAGGCATGTCATCACCACGTATATGTGACAGCATTTGTAATACATAAATGTGCCACTTATTAATTACAATGTCTAGTGTAGATAGATGCACATTTGTTTAATGGCAAGTTGCTTTGAGAAAGAGGTTTGTGCATATACTCATCAGCTTACATTCATCGCAATACCACCTAAGTGTAATATTAGTATAGAAGAACAATATTATTAATGTTATGCCGAAAATGAATATTACATTTATTTCTATATTTTTTTGTGGCTAAGCCAAAATGTAATTGTACATATAATGTTCTATATTTAGCCATATATGTATATCAGGTTGGTACATATATGTGTTATAATTGGTCATGCCATCAACCTACAACATTCAATATACAAATTTTATTTATTAATATTAGCAGCTAAATATACTGTAACGAATTAATATCATGTTATATTTCTTAAGTTACACATATGCCTATATTAAATCCTACACTTACATTTATCTACATGTGCTTCAAATGTGAATACAATTGTGATTCATGTGTACACTCTGTTTCAAACAGTGATTGGTCTGCGTAAATGTCATTGTACCAACATAAGCAGTTTCCCAATATGTACATGTTGTGTGTTTATCAAACCATACCAATTGCATGGATTCTTGTTTTCACTTAAATACATTTTAAATGTGACATACAAGCAAGTCAATGCACTGAACAAGGTTCCACAATCCACATGCATGCATTTTTATGATGCTGATATCTAAGTGTCTGGCCATCAGCTGATTAGTTCTACTTTGTTAAGTAATATGCTAGTTCGCCCATGTCCCATGACATGCGTGGTTGTACAGTGGTTCTTGTCTTCAATGGACTGCAACCCAATACAACTGTGCGTCCTCAGAGAAAATAATGTAATATGTGCATCATAAACTGCCCATATAAGATACATATTCACTTGTTATAATGTTCATCGAAGAGAGGGACCAATGTAATAAACTGAATTTATGTTAAATCATGTCACTGCTGTCAGCGAAGTACCAGTGTTTTGAATTTGAAAATTAGCACAGCTTTGCAAAACATAACACAGTTGTGAATACAAATAAAAATTGTTAATTATATATGTCTTAATTTGTGTTCAGAATGTGTTCAGACATTCAGAACTTCTTGATACATGATGTCTGATGAGGTCTGTGTGTAAGATTTATTGCTGTTGTCATTTGTCATTCGTCCGTCCAGGCTCATTGCCATCTTCTTCGAGTCGTTGAACTCGAATGTTGAGATATTTGTGATTTACCGCGGTTGTCACCTTCCTTCGTCTGTCCTAGTTCACAATAGTCTTCATCGAGTTATCGACCACGACTGCAAACATAAGCTGCATAATATTAATACTGGATATGATACAGCTATTTCCTTTCAATAACTAAATATAATACTAAATGTTTAATAAACCCCATATCTATTAGATGTGCCTTAACTTTTGCCTTAACACATTTTGGGGTGTATTATATTTTTGTATAAGCAATTGAATGGCATTATTGTATAAGGTTCCCTTTCGGTGAATAAACCAAATGTTCAGTGTGCAACGTAAAAACAACACATCATATCCATGATGTTGTTTAAATCACAAGATATCACTGAATTTAGATACAACGAAAACATCACAATTGCTAATAATTATGAATTATTCAATAGTTATCCAATCCTTGCGATAACGAATGTAAATCTTTTATAAAAGTGTGTAACAATGCATTTTGTCAATAAAGGCATTTCTTATAGAGCGCGCAATCAAGTCTTTAGGACCGCCCAAAGCGCTGTACATGTTACCCCATGACAGACCCTTTCCTTCAAGCACCAACCCGACTTCCCATAGAAGCAATTATCATGTGTCCATATGTGGATGTTCACCTGAAATGACTCCAATACGTCTTCTATGAAATGTTACACGTTGAATTTCTTTTCTTTTTTCAGCTATATTGGGACGTAATTAAGATATTAATATATAGTGTTGTGTTTATTTAATGAGCCTTATCTAAAGAGACAGAAGCGTACCCATTGGTCGCCTCTTCTCTGTGTGCCAGACACTGGGACTGGGTTGCGTGTCCAGCGTGCCGTGCTCGTCAGGTCCTACAAAAGGTAAACTTTTCATGTGTCTCTTGACTTCAGAAACCTTATCGAAGATCCATTTATTTTAAATATATATCATTCCACAATGACCATTGAAATCAATAATATAAATATTACTTATAAGGAATTTGTAAAACTGATATGCGCATAGACAATATGTTCATGCTCCTTTATCACATGTAGTTTTTGGGCGGCAGAGTTGCCCATCTTACGTACAATTGGTGCACGACAGGTTACACATTCCACCTGTGTTGGATCTTTTTTTTACTTCTTCTGGCATATACATCGGTTGGATGGGATATGTGGCTTCTTCCTGTCTCATCCGAGAGACACAGGCTAAGTGAAGTTAACTAAATTAGCCAAACTTCGAAACTTCAGCAGATCCGCGGTCATATCGATTGACAGTAGCGCGCCCCAGTAAACAGCGAGACATTTTAACTAGGTTTTGTTTATAACGTATAGCCTTCAACACATTCACGCAACACATGCAATACCACTCTGCATAAAGCAAATACAAACAGGTAATGCACCTGGTCGATTTTGGGGTCGATGGGTATTCTTGGACTTGTATCACGCCAGAGTCTGCCTCGCTTTACAACAGTCGAACCGTCTTGCCTTAACATAGTCGGACTGCAGCAGAAACAACATATATGTACATATATTCAAGTGCATCGTCATGCTACAGTCAGTTTTACGATACTTCTACTAGTTTTTATCCACTATGTCATAAAATACTCACATGCCAGACCTTTAATTTCATCAATATGAACAATATTGCATAAATATATGTGTACGATCAGTGTTGACAGTGTTTTTTCCATGTGTTATCCTGTTGGCAAATACCTCTCGGATATAGCAAAAATTAAAAAAATATTTAAGATAGCAAAACTGCTCAAGGTCCAATTTGCCCGTCAAAAACCATCAAAGACGGTTTTATGTTGTTATCATTAAAGGTGGTTCCATGACTAAGGGCGGAAAGGGTACACTTTTAATCCAACGCAGCCTGAACAATCAACGTGTTCCAAATATTTGGTTCATGTTATTTTATTTTCCAACACTATACAAAAAAATAACACTGACATTTTAGGAGCACGACTTTAAATACATTTCCTAACAATTGGCTTCAAAGTTTAGCTATAAAATTAACAATATGTAGAGGACATTTCTTTAACACACCATATACCATTATGACATAAGGTATATGTTAATTATTCTTGCACAGGTTGCAGTACTGAGCATATAATACATTAAGATAAAAAATCTACTGAGAACAAGAGCTCAGCAGCGCGATAAAACCAAAGGATTAGATAATTTCAAGTCAGTTTATAATTTTAATTCACCAATAACTGAATGAGGAGCTAGGGAGAATAAGCGAGGACAAAAGGGTGGTTCTTCAGATGATGACGGATGGTTATTATATTTCCTGATTTTCACCTGGTTTGAGCGGCCTTAGTTCCGACATATGTTTTAATTATGAGACTAAAAAAATACACTAACTAGATCGACGCTGCCTGTGATTTCTTGCAGGATTGAGCAGCGAATATAAACATGCTGGTTGCTTAGATGAAAAGTTATTATATCCAAAATAGTCATATTTCCAGGTTTACAACCAATATTTTAACACACGGGCTTCCTAAAACATTGAAAATCAGATTAATATTACATACAATTCTTAATTAACGTCATTATTTATTCAATATTAACTAAATGCATTGACATATCATGCAAAATACATTTTTAAGTTGTCTTGACACTTCATCAGAGCTTCAAATATATTCAAAACGTCGACAATTATTGTAAGATATCATATTATGCCAGTAATGCACAAACAAAAAATGCACCATTAAAGTCAAATTTTCTTTATGCCGTACATACTACTCCAATTTGCAAAATAAATTGTCACGTTTAATTAAATGATTGATGGACAATTTAACAACATTGGTTGTTGCTTGATAACGTGTTCCATAGTATTGCATTGCAAGTTTTAATACGGACCCCGGATACGAACTGCTCCTTAAAACAGCTCAGGGACTGTTTCTGTGATTTCTTCCACTGGATGACTGATAGCAAAGTGAAATTAAATGCAGATAAAACAGTTTCTTATTAGTGGTACACAAAAGCAGCGTGGTAAACTCGATTGTTTTTTCCCTACACTTATGCTGAAATTATACTAAAATTTCACACCGGCCGTCTCAGCACGGGATTTAGGGGTCACCTTTGATAATAATAAAAATTTTAGATAGCATTTTTTAACAAACTTGTCGTTGCTGCTTTTATCACATTCGTGACCTTCGTCGTATTCGCCGGTATATATATATATATATATATATATATATATATATATATATATATATATATATATATATATATATATATATATATATATATTTTTTTTTTTGCTGTTGCCATAACTATTGCAACTGCCTTTGTTAGCAGTAGACTTGTTTGGCAAGGGTAGTTAACCGGAGTTCTCTGTTCTCTCACTTAGTACCACTTCCTAAATCATTGTATTTTCTTCCTGTCCGCTACCGTATTATTTTCAAGATTGGCACAATTACCTATCAAACACTATCATCCAAACAACCAATATACATTCACTGCTCACTGCGAGACAGCCCAGACAGCTTTGATCATCTAATTCTAATCTGCTTGTTGTTCCTAGTGTTAAGACAAAAGTCGGAACTAGAACTTGTTCAGCTCTTGCACCGACTCTGTGGAACTCACTCCCTGTTAATGTTTCGTGTGTAGGAAAAGTAGCAACATTTCGCCGTAAACTGAAAACCCACGTGTTTAGACTTGCTTATCATCCTTACTTGCTTAACCCGTTTTGTTTTGGTACGCCGAGAGGAGGAGGAGAGAACATTGTAAACAACATTAATGTAACACAATCTAACTAAATAAACAAATATGTGATGGCGCCGTTGAAACGTCAAGTAAAGGCCTTCGGGCATTTAGTATGTGAGACCTTTAATAATTGGATGGATTTCTTCAAGTCCGGTTGTGAGAAGTCATGGGCTGAGGTTCAGACAGTTTTAGTTTTTATTGTATTGGGTGTGCGAAGGTGAAGGGGTCTAGATGTGGAGATGGATCGGCTGAGGAAGCTCATCTTGGTGTTGGTGGGAGGAGGTGGGTTGTGTTAGTGGTTCCGGTGGGGGACAATGGGTGATACAGTAGGGGAAGCGCTGAGAGCGATGCTAGGGAGAGCTGACCTCAGCTTGGAACAGGGCGTTTTTTAACATACAAAGTGGGGGGGGGCAATGCCCCCCCAGCCCTTCCATTTGCCCCCCAGTCAAACCAACTTGCCCCCCCCCCAATGCGTGCCCCAATTCTCCTTAACCAGCCCCTTGTATTAATGTACGTCATAATTTGTATTCTTTTTGTTAGTGTGATTTAGTTAATTTTCATTGGTAGCAAAATCAAGAAAGTACCAAAGTAAAAGAAGGGCAATATGTCTACAAAAGGTAAATTTACTGATATGGCTATGAATCTTACATTTGCAAAAAAGGCTTTATATTTCCTGTTCCATAACTAGATGCCAGGTTACTATTTTCATGTTATCATTTTCATGTTCGATGAGTCTCGAATGGTGAGGTTTACTTTCGACTCGAAAGTCGAAGAATAATGGCAATATCATGGACATAGGCAGTATAGTACCCGAGTTATGGTGTGTTTATGTTAATGCATGCGACAGGAAGTGAGGAATGTAATAGCATCATAGCAATAACAGTGACGTATTGCCGAATGGCTTCTTCATACAGTTCATGCGAAGAACTGATTACGTGGTTTGGCATAGCCATACCATAGCCATAGAAGTGTTTACTTATGACGTCAGTGTGCCGGTGCCAGAATAGCTAATGATTATGTATATGTAAATATGTGTACCTGCATGTTACTGTTTGTTTAAATTGTGTATAATTCAACAAGACCCGCCATCACATGTTACACGATTGAGCTGCGTGCAATCCAGTTCTTTACAGTGATGTTGTAATAGCTGTTAACATAAACCGGTGTCCTGGCCGCGAAATTGCGAAACGTACCCGATATAGCACAGGCGAGACTAAACCACGCCCATTCGCTATTATCATTGGTCGAGAGCGAGCGGGCGGGGATTAACGATGTATCAACAACCTTTCAATCGGCTGTTTTTTTCTTCAAATAATAAATAAACATGGCAAAGTGTGTGTAGTGTCCAACGAAAGCAATTGGAAACGTTTAACAAATATCACAAAATAATCACATTTTAATAATGATCCCTCTTGTAGGTAAGATGATACAAACATTACAACAGCCATAAACCTGTCAGGGTAGATTTGTTTGAGGCGGTAACCTAGCCAATTCATTCTCCGCATCTTTGAGAAATCGAAATTTTAAGCATGGTAATTCAAAGAAGCATATTGTATACATACTAAACAAATAAATTTTAAAATGTATGAGTAGTTGATAGTGGTCTACATGTGAGATGGAAAGTTGGCGGTCAGCAGGGACTTCAACTTTGGAAAATTGTTACTCAAAATTTGGTGGTCCACATATTAACATAACAAATGTAATCAACATTTGCACATGTCAGTTTTGGAAGTATGTATTTTCTATATTTTGATTTGTTACATACTTAGCCAACCATTTGATTGATAGACATGGTATTCATGTTTTGTATTACTCTCTTTTCTGCCTTATGCCTATATCTTCAGTATATTTATGTCTAGAGTCTAGAGCATGTCGCCGCTCGCATTGTAATTCCACTATAAAAGTGTTTCAAATAGAAATGCTTTTCCCGGGTTAGTTATTACATTTAACCATCTAATTTGTCCAGGTCGATATCCTGCCAGTCATGCCTAAGAGAGACAGAAATGCAAAACGAAAACAAGAAGAGCTACATAAATCTGCCGCAAAATGTCAACGCCTAGACACAATTTTTCGACGCAGCCTCAATGACTCATTGCCAGAAATACCCACAATGCCGCCAGGGAACTATGATCCGTCCGCTGCCATCACACCTGATGAAACTCCCAAAGACAAAGGTGTACCACCAGTCATAGAGATTCTGCCTTCGTCGTGCTCTCGCCCGAGTACCAGTTCATCAAGCAGCCATGATCCGTTCACTGCCATCACATCTGATGACACTCCCAAAGATAAAAGTGTACCACCAGTCACAGAGATACTGCCTTAATCGTGTTCTCGCCCGATAGCCAGTTCATCAAGTAGCCATGATCCGCCCACTGTCATCACACCTGACCACACTCCTGGTGACAAAGATCACCACCTTACCCAGACACCTGGTCAGGAAACCGACAACGCAACTTCAGGCCGACCCGCTGTCGTCAAATTCCTGGAGAAGACCAGAAGATGCGGGGTTCCAGATTGGGATATCTACGGGCAGCGTGAATTCGTTAGGAAATTCACCCGCGAAACGGGGCTCGTCTAGTAAAATTGAGACGACTGTCAAACGTACTGACTTGCAAGTTGCTAGAGACGTGTCATGTTTCTCTAACTACTGCATGCGTTTGTAATAAAAAATTCTGGGATATAAGTGTAGCATTAATTTTATACCGAGATGCAGTCGTCAGTGTGCAACCATATGGATAAAAAGATACTGACACACCCACTAACGCACGCACGCACGCACGCACGCACGCACGCACGCACGCACACACACACGCACATAAATATATATAAAGGTTTCATACATTCCTAAGGGTTATGTAAGTAAGCATTAATAATGCGTAAGGTGCCCTTTTTAGCCATTTGGAGTGCCCTCTTGGGACATTGCCCCCCCAGTGAAAATTCAATAAAAAACGCCCTGGCTTGGAAGGAGGCTGGGAGGAGGTAAGATGACATGTCGTAATAGGAGACATGTCGTAAGTAGATGGGACGGAAGGAGACTTAAGACGGATGGGAAGGCGAAGGAAACGAAATGGAAGGCGACATGAACGAAGGCGACAATAAGGAAGGCGACATGAGGGAAGACGACGGGAGCGAAGGAGACGAGGGCGAAGGCGAAGAATGCGAAGTAATCAGGAGCCAATGATAATCAGTAGACATGAGGGAAAGGTGGCACTTTGATGTCCGAGAAGGAAATGGACAACATGCTGCCAAGTGACACGACTTCAGGACAACATGTGACGGAAGGGATCCGACGCAAGAGCTAATCTGAAGTAGCGACAGAAGGGGTGAGTAGGAAAATGAAGATGTTTGTGAGGGACCCGATAGTTAGGAAATCTGACACATCGCTAAGCAAGGGGGTAGTTTGTTTTACAGGGACAAACATAGAAGCTCTCACTGAAAGGGTGGAGAAAATCATGGGTCCAGCACTTAACACTTATGTAGACACGGGTTGTCCAGCTAATTCTATCAGGGTTATTACCAGGAATGGGAAGCAGAGATAGCACTCACACCTAGAAAGGAAATGATTTAACATTTCAATACAATATAAGTGCACATGAAAGTACATAATAGGCGTAATTCTGACATAGGAAATCACAAATGTTCTATTCATTGGAGTCAATAGAATGTGGCGCTGAAGGTTTTTAACGGGGCCATGATGTTGGAAATATCTTGAAGGAGATAGCTAGTTACAACAGACAAGTACGTCACTGCGCACTGTCCTATATAATCAACTCGTGTATAATGTGTAACCGGGAACTCACAACATACAAATACTGGCTTCGTTAGCAGTATGGGGCATTACCAATATTCGGACATGTTCTGCCAGTTTCCGATGCTGAATGCGATAGTGAACACGATGTTCTTAGTTGTCACTGCGGCAGTCAATAATTGTAGGCGTGGTTGTCAATGTGACAGTAATACAATACCTGTAGAGTTGGTTGACAACGTCGCTGGAAGTACGGGTGTCGCGGCTTTTGTTGCACTTACACACAACCACGACGATGAGAGAGATGACCATAATGCCAGCGATCACGGAGCCAAGGGTCATCGGCAGCCACGGGATGTCTACGTATGACAATAAAGCATATATTACCTTTCGATGGTAACATGGAATCCGATATTAACAATATTAAGTTATACTGTGAAACAGTTATTCAATTAAAAAGTTATAAACCTGCATTCGATTGAAATATAAATTATCTTACCTGGGTCCCCTAGCTTTTTATCTGAAACGAACAAGAACAGTTAGTTAAAATAATGATATGAGGCATTTGAAAAATTAACAAATTGTATAACTTCATCACAATATGATATTTGTGTTTACAATGCTAAAACATAAATAATAACTGGGTGTTCTGCATACTTAAGATGTCATATTGCTAAATCATAATGACATTCCGATAATATATTAGTTGATAATTTATGCCATATCTCGTTTGCTAACATTTAATTAATCGATTGGGTGCAACGAAATTTTTATAAACTTGTCTTTGAGTTAATTACTTATGATTACTGAACGACGAAAATACAATTTGCATAGAATATTAGGAAGGCTCACCATACGCATTATATGTAATAAACATGTTTAAAAATCACTGGACCGTTTTTAATTTTCCTGTGGTGAATGTTAGGAATAGTAAAGTACATTTTATGTCTAAGGTCTACAATGCAGATTATATATATATATATATATATATATATATATATATATATATATATATATATATATATATATATATATATATATATATATATATATATATATGAATTTATGCAACTCACCAGGTGCATAACAATTTTTATGAAATAACCGAGACAGGTCGTCGTTAAACTTGCCCTGGGTGTCGAGACTACACCGGAACTATTTGGCCAAATAAATTGTATTACTCCGCGTTAGCCAGCCAATCACGGCTTAGCGGAAACCAGTTCAAACCAGAGCCAGTAGCCTGAATCTTTCACTCCTGATTCAGTCTCTGCATTGCGAAGTTGTGACTAAAATTTGTCTCTCGAAATATTTTGTGTTTGTTACCAACCGTTTTCAAATACGTTTTGAGAGTCCACACTTCGATCTGCGTCTACTGACTTGCAGGAGGAAGATCGCTTCAACACTCGTTTCAGCTGAGTATCGTTTCATTTGTTATTACTTCGTCGGTTGCCTCGTGGTTAATTTGCTCTTGTTTCGTTTTATGTTTAAACTTCCCGCAATCGGCCATTCAATATGTCGGCGGCGAAGTCGGATCTAGATGTGCTTGGGCATAGCCATGCGTATTGGTTGGGCGCGTTCATAGAATCTGCGGGTCTACTTGACGACTTAGAAAGACGAGGTCATACATGCACAGTTCGTTTTATGGGTCGAAGGGGAGCGTCCGTTAGAACTTTCCGAGAACCGGCGACCATGACCCGGATTTCTGCCCGCGTCCCCGACATTGTCGTTACCCTCCTTGGGGGCAACGATCTAGATGGGAAGTTTCCCCCACCTCCAGAAGCAGTGGGGTCGCAACTAGGTAGATTAGGCGATGAATTGTTAGCTTTAGGTGTCCGTCAGGTATGTCTTTGCCAAATCGAGCGCCGCAAGAAATGGCGCCATTTCGATTTTGATACGGGTGCGGCTCGCGTTGCATCCGCTAATACTGCGTTACAGTCAGCATGTGAGGGGCGCCGTGGTCTGTTCTACTGGAGCCATAAGTACCTTTGGAACAGCCCGGCGATGGTTTTCCGCCAAGATGGCGTGCATTTATCCGATATAGGAAATTTCCGGCTTTTCCGCAGCATTCGGGGGGCAATTTTCAGAGCAGTTAGTCAAATTTTCCAACAGCTGACTGAAGCCTAAGTCTTCACACTATTCGCTAACCCCGCGGAACTCAGACCAAGTTGTCTTCCGTTTCACCCTCACTAGTTCTGGTGTTTAACTTAAAAATTATCGACTTGTTAAATCACTAATATCCCGTGCACCAGGTAAGCCCTGCCCCCCCCGGGTTACTTTAATTAACATGCAAATTTAGCCACATTCAAGATACGTTTCATTGTCGAGCGCTAATTGCCGGTAAGGTATTCATAATTAAGGGGTTTTTATTACACGCTTTAGCCTTATTACAGTCTGAACAGCATTCGCCTCAGTACCAATGATAAATCAATAATCCTGATGACTCTTCGTTATTTTGTAAGTCATTCGTGGATATCGTTCCACTTTTTATATATGTCACCATGGGTGAGGTTCCCATATTGTTTCACATTGACACACACCCAGTTATGTATCTCCAGGGGCGGTGTTCACTTTACGAATGATATTTACACACTGTTTGTGGTGACGAGGTAGCGTCTATGTCGCTGTACACGTTGTTCTTCCAAATGAAGATGATTCCAAATTTGTTTTTGTGTCACCAGGTTCATTGTTCGATTTCATAATATTGTTGTCATTTTAGTGTTGCTATTATTAACAGTGACACAACGTCTTACTGTGATGACGCTTTATTTACTATCGTGGTTGGTGACCCCCTAATTAACTGTGGTTGCAATGTGTGCATTGATATACTATCATGGGCGGTGTCCCTTAACTAACTGTGATTATAATTTTACATTTATGTACTAGCGCGGGCGGTGACCCCCTACTTAACTGCGTTTGCAATTCTTGCATTGATGTGCTATCGTGGGCGGTGTCCCCTAACTAACTATGGTTACAATTTTGCATTGATGTACTATCGTGGGCGGTGTCCCCTAATTAACTATGATTACAATTTTTGCATTGATGTACTATCGTGGGCGGTGTCCCCTAACTAACTGTCATTACAATTTTGCATTGACGTCCTATGGTGGGCGGCGACCCCTAAACAACTGTGATTATAATTTTGCATTAATCTACTATCGTGGGCGGTGTCCCCTAACTAACTGTGATTATAATTTTGCATTAATCTACTATCGTGGGCGGTGTCCCCTAACTAACTGTGATTACAATTTTGCATTGATGTACTATCGTGGGCGGTGTCCCCTAACTAACTGTCATTACAAGTTTGCATTGATGTACTATCGTGGGCGGTGTCCCCTAACTAACTGTCATTACAATTTTTGCATTGATGTACTATCGTGGGCGGTGTCCCCTAACTACCTGTCATTACAAGTTTGCATTGATGTACTATCGTGGGCGGTGTCCCCTAACTAACTATGATTACAATTTTGCATTGATCTACTATCGTGGGCGGTGACCCCATACTTAACTGTGTTGCAATTCTTGCATTGACGTACTATGGTGGGCGGTGACCCTAACCAACTGTGATTATAATTTTGCATTGATCTACTATCGTGGGCGGTGACGCCATACTTAATTGCGTTGCAATTCTTGCATTGACGTACTATGGTGGGCGGTGACCCCTAACCAACTGTGATTATAATTTTGAATTGATCTACTATCGTGGGCGGTGACGCCATACTTAATTGCGTTGCAATTCTTGCATTGACGTACTAGGGTGGGCGGTGACCCCTAACAAACTGTGATTATAATTTTGCATTGATCTACTATCGTGGGCGGTGACCCCATACTTAACTGCGTTGCAATTCTTGCATTGACGTACTATGGTGGGCAGTGACCCCTAACCAACTGTGATTACAATTTCGCATTGATGTACTATCGTGGGCGGTGACCCCATACTTAACTGCGTTGCAAGTCTTGCATTGACGTACTATGGTGGGCAGTGACCCATAACCAACTGTGATTACAATTTTGCATTAATCTACTATCGTGGGCGGTGTCCCCTAATTAACCGTGATTATAATTTGATATTTATCTACTATCATGGGTGGTGTCCCCTAACTAACTGTGATTTTAATTTCGCTTTGACCTACATATTTAACTGCATGTGGAATTCTCGCATTGATCTCCTGTCGTGGGCGGTAACCCCTCACCTAACTGTGATCCCATTTCGTGTTGATCTATCGTGGACGGTGACCCCACAACTAACTGCGATTCCATTTTCTGGTGATCCATAGTGGGCGGTGACCCCTGTAATCCCAGTGTGTGTTGCTATTATTAACAGTGACACAACGTCAACTGTGATGACACTTTAATTGCTATTGGGATATGACCCCCCCAACTTCTGGCACTTTTGCGTCGATGTACTTTCGTTGGCGGTGACCCCCTAATTAACTGTGATTACAACATTGCATTGATCTAATATGGTGGGCGGTGTCCCCCTAACTAACTATGCTTTACAATGTTGCGTTGATCTACTACTGTGGGCGGTGACCCCTTAAGTAACTGTGATTCCACTTTGTGGTGATCTATCGTGGGCGGCGACCCCCTAAATAAATGTGATTACAACTTTGCATTGATCTACTATCGGGGGCGGTGGCTCCCTAACTATCTATGCTTTACAATGTTGCGTTGATCTACTACCGTGGGCGGTGACCCCTTAATTAACTGTGATTCCATTTTGTGGTGATCTATCGTGGGCGGTGACCCCTTAACTAACTGTAATTCCATTTTGTGGTGATATATCGTGGGCGATGACCCCCTAATTACTTGGCTACTGTATTGTATTGATGGGTTATTATGGGCGGTGACCCCGGTCCCAATACAATGCTTTTGACGAGTAATGTGGTGGCAGTTTCCAAGCGTTCACTCAGTATTGGCTCTTCCACAATGTGTTGCAGGATGGCTCCATCTAAGAATGTTCGTCGTGGACGACCTCTGCGCCACAGCCCGGTAGTGGGCGCAGCCGCGGGTCGAAGAGGTACAACGGAGGAGCGCTTGTCGAGTATGGAGCGCCGGCTTGAAGCTTCTGACAAGATGTTGCAGGAAGTCCACGCAATGGTGCGTGGTCTGCAACAACTGCCTGCGACCAACGCCCTACCTGCGCCACCTCCAATAGCGGTCCCTGTGGCAATGGCGGCGTCTGCCGGGGGGGAGCCCATCGCTCCGCCCTTGGCTAAACTTTGTCTATGGCCGCAGGGCGGCCATACACCAAGTCGGGTGGCATCATATGCGGCAGGCGCTCCACCAAGCCCCGTTCCAAGACCAACGTCAGCCCCGTGGCCAGAGGACATATCTTCAGGTATCCATACAGGCAATGAAGTACACACTCTCCCCAGGGCATCCCGAGATCTAGTAGCCTCGTTTGCAACTTCAGCCCTATCCCGTCATTCCCGCGTGTCTGACAAGCTCAAAGCCCAGATTTGGTCCGGGGACTATGTTAGTATTTCTTCATTGTTGCATGACTCCTCACCACAAAGCTATTCTGTGTCAGTTAGGCCAGGCAGTGACGACGAGACCCCCATGTTCTGTGTCGCCCCTAGGGCAAGGAGCAGCACTGTGTCATTTGACCAATGGCTGCAGGGTTTCGAAGTTTACATGTCTGTCTTCCTGCTTCAGCCGCAACACATGGCAGAATCACACAACATGCTCATGTACATCCAGACAGTTCGTTCATTATATGAGAAGGGTGCAGACTGGCGGTCGTATGACGAGGCATTCCGGTCGCTTCGTCAGGCTAACAACTGGGGGTGGGAATCGGTTTGCTGGTACCTGTGGATGAATGCATCCGAGAGTCACCCAGCTGCCACACCCAGTGGGGCCCCCTTTCGTAGCACGAGTAAGGTCAGCTGGAGTAATGCTAAGTGGCCATCCACCAAAACCTGCTTCGCATTCGATCGGGGGGAGGTCTGTAACGCAGCCACCTGTCGCTACACACACACGTGTAGACGCTGTGGCGGCCCCCACTCAGCGGTACACTGCTATAGGCAACAAAGCAAACCCAATCCTGCCCGACCGACATCAGCCACCGGCAACCCTGCGGCCCATTCGTCGACTGCCAGTTCGCGATCAGCCGTTTTCAGGAGATAGTATGCCTGTCTCTTCCGACGCACTTAGAGATATCCTTGTCGGCTTTTAGGATTATTCCAGTCGCACCACTAGACCGACCACTTCTGGGTTTCCAGTGGAAGGGTAAGTTTTTAGTGGATGCTGTCCTTCCGATGGGGGTCTCCAGTGCTTGTGCGACCTTTGAGCTTTCAGTACAAAGGTGGATTTCAGTTGCTTTTAGAAATTATATCTGAATTGCTTAACAGGTTAGGTCGTGGTGGGGTGGTCACAGGTTTGTGGGTGACCTTGTGGCGAAATGGCCCCACCTGTTTGTAATTAAATTTGTGTATTGGTGGTGGAATGTCTGTATTCTTTGCATTACGTGTTCATGACGACTTTTTGATGTATATATGTTATCGTCATGCTTGTAGGAATGTGGGCTCTGAGAAACTTGCCGGACGGGGCTGTACATGTGTTCAGTTCCTGTCTGGTTTGCTTTGAGGAGCTCACATTCCTGTTAATGTTCTTCCCAAAGTGGCTGCGTGATAAGCAGTCCACTTTGCAATAATAAAACGTCATTTATTTGGCCTGTTTCAATTCACTGCTACATCGGACTTGTGTTGGTTATTGCATAAATGAATTTATGCAACTCACCAGGTGCATAACAATTTTTATGAAATAACCGAGACAGGTCGTCGTTAAACTTGCCCTGGGTGTCCGAGACTACACCGGAACTATTTGGCCAAATAAATTGTATTACTCCGCGTTAGCCAGCCAATCACGGCTTAGCGGAAACCAGTTCAAACCAGAGCCAGTAGCCTGAATCTTTCACTCCTGATTCAGTCTCTGCATTGCGAAGTTGTGACTAAAATTTGTCTCTCGAAATCCGCCCTCCTCCCCACCTGTCTTCCCTATTCTCAATGCTTAGTTTAAATGCGATTGTACATCGTTGATGAAATAGGAAGTTGGAAGATGTCGAAACCGCTTTCCCCAATTTTGGCCTTATATAAGATGAACACGGGGGTTTGTCCCCTAGTATTTGATGTTCATGGGGTTTTCTGCGCAGACAGGCTTCCTGTTTCTTCATCGGTATTCTTGGCTTATGTTTATATAGGTTAGCGAAATGGCCCCACCTGTTTGTAATTAAATTTGTGTATTGGTGGTGGAATGTCTGTATTCTTTGCATTACATGTTCACGACGACTTCTTGATGTATATATGTTATCGTCATGCTTGTAGGAATGTGGGCTCTGAGAAACTTGCCGGACGGGGCTGTACATGTGTTCAGTTCCTGTCTGGTTTGCTTTGAGGAGCTCACATTCCTGTTAATGTTCTTCCCAAAGTGGCTGCGTGACAAGCAGTCCACTTTGCAATAATAAAACGTCATTTATTTGGCCTGTTTCAATTCACTGCTACATCGGACTTGTGTTGGTTATTGCATAAATATATATATATATATATATATATATATATATATATATAATTTATATATATATATATATATATATATATATATAATGTTTATATATATATATATATACATATATATATATATATATATATATATATATATATATATATATATATATATATGCATGTATATGTATATATGTATTATGTATATATGTATATATAATCAATATATATATATTATATTATATATATTATATTACATGCATGCATACATACATACATACATATATACATACATACATATATATATATAAACATACATACACGCATACCTACACACATACACCACCCCCCCCCCCACACACACACACGCACACACATACATACATACATACATTCATACATACATATATACATACAAACATACATACATACAAACGCATATATATTACATTCGTTTCAACTTAGTCTTACCTGAAAAAATGACACTCTTCAGATCAACAGCGTGTCCTCCAATACTGAATGGGACCTTCCTGAGGATGTCTTGTAGCACGTCCTTATTGCCGAGGGTTGAATCCACCCACAGAAAGAAGTCAACAATGACGCTCCCTTTCCTGTTAATTCATTTGCAGCGATTAATTACAGTAAATAATAAAGATGTTTCCCAGGACTAGTTGTGTGGTGGCTTATTGCCAACGTTTGATGAGATCGCAACAAACTGGACTAAATACAGTAACCGTTATCATATAATCACTGATGACACAAAGTTATTGATGAACTATTTAATTGATATGAACGCTATATAACACCCAGTCCCATCCTTGTGCCCAAGTATGCAACATGACTCGCTGCAACATGTCTCAGTAACTGTCTATATTGAAGGAATTTCACAAAACAATACATTAGTTCATTTCGGGATGTCAGTAGCCAGTAGAGCATTGAGTCCAGAGTAATACTGTCCACTAAAATTCTACACTCGCGAGCATCGAACCTAATTTGTTCACTGCAAATATTAATTACATAAATACCCAAGTGAACTGCTACACCCCTAGTTTTCTGCACCAATAAGTACGCTCGTTATTTTTTCTATCAATGTCAGATATGAGCCTACACATACGCGATTGACAGAGATGCCAACTTCATTGTCATGTTTACTAAGCATCATGGATTTAATGATTAATTTGCTTGATCTACATTGAATTAGCAGTGCTGAGTCATAAAAGACGACTCATGTGGATTGGATATATTGTGGCTTTTGGGAAAGGAACAATAATACTAACGTGAACGTAACATCTGTCACGTTGACCAGTCTGGAGCCCACGTTTTCATCTGCTTGGTAGATCTGACTCAACTGAAAACATTTTCATAATATACAGGAAGAGTACTGATTAATAAACATGCAAGTGAAAAAATCTTCTGTATAAGAGCTATGCTGAATATTACTTGTTTAAAAAATACACCGTTATATTGCTATTCATCATAATTTATGACATGTTTGACCGCTCAGGCAAAGAAACCAATTAATACCCAAGCTGGCGTTGCTGAATTAAATATATTAGCATCTGACAAATGTTTTCTATATGCTATGGGTACTACTTAGATGGATGTCATTCTTTTTTAGCAAATGTATTACTAATATTAATCAACAACTGCGAATGGATTGCTGGCCATCTGAAAACCGTCGAAATTTAGTCCGCGGGCCAGCGCTGCCCTATTCCGTTTAGCTTATAAATCACGTCCCTTTGTCAAGTCCTTACTAATCATAACATCAACCATCACTTCTAAGCTAATCACACGCATGTTTAGGCTGTAACACTCTAACAATCATATGCACAGTGATCTATATCAACTTTAAATGATTGTCTCACGGATATCGCCTTGTAGATAAAGCTTAATGGTCATACAACATACCTTATTATTATTGTTATTATCATAATCATTTGTATTACTATTAGCACTATTATTATTATTATTATTATTATATTTGCCCAAACCAACAGCGAAACAGGGATATCAACCATTTATCCAGTGCAAGTCACTGTTAAACAACATTGCTAAAAGAAACTTAGTTAAACTCCACCTTGTACAAAATTGCCTTGCATGTAGTACTCAGGATGCTTCGTTTCTCACCATCAATATGCGTACTTAAACAGTTGCATTGGCTTCTGGTTACTTGTCTAATCAAATGTAAACTATGACATCTTATATATCGTGCACGACAGTCACCCTATTTAAACAGTCACCATGTTGTTTCAAATATCCCCAGCCAATTCAGGTCATCCATACATGTAAACTCTCCGTCACCCGTAAGAGAGTTGGCCAAGCAAACCACTGCTGCCTTTCTTCCGTAACGGTGAACTATTGCTCAGACTCAAAGAGCTACGAACTGTCGCAGGAAGTATTTCGGAACGCAAAGACTGCAACCGTGTGCTCAGGCGTTCAACATTGGTATTTATTTGAATATGTTTTCTTTTTGTATTCCTTTGTTGTGTTTGCTTTGCTATACATGTGAAGTGGTGGAGCGATCGGTGGCGAAAGTGCGAGGCTTTAGTGGGGGTTGGGCCACCTACTGCACACAGGTGGGGCCGTGGGGTTTATTCCCCCACTTTTGTGTATATCATTGTAAATACTCTAGCTAGCACTATATACATATAATTATGTATGCTTGTCTGCACATAGGTATTTTTTCCCTCTTTGTATGCTGTCGCTTTGTTTAAGAGCAGCAAGGGGTTTTTGGTAAAGACTGTCTTCGGCAGTTGCTAGCTACAGTTGAAAATATCAATAATGTTAAATCTTACCTGGTATTGTTTACTAATTGAACATACACATCAGCTTAATACCAGGCTGTGCACAATTTGTGGCAGACTTAGTCACTATTAGTGTGTGCACAGCGGCAATCCTTGTTGTGTATAAATAAAATTGGATTGCCCGTTACCAACCTACCAAGTAGTTGGTGTATTTATACAAACAGAGAAAGGTCTGCACAAGCGTGTCCCCATTTCATTGTAAACACAAATACACCGGGAGTCGACGGGGTATCGAGCTGCGGAAAACACACGAAAATAACATGCTCTGTGACACTTGAGCTACAGTAGACAACCGATACAATCAAAGGGGGTGATCATAGAACATGTGTGATCTATTACGAGGCTTTGGCCACTTAGAAGCAGGGGCATATATATTGAAAACGTTGTCGCCATAACTATTATAACACATAAATTTGCTAAGGTAGTATTTGGTAACATTGTTCAACATTTTCCAAAATAATTTCACTATTATATGTGGTGCTGTCGTGCACTGGTGAAGTGTTCGTTAATAAACCTATGTCTGCAGTTCAAAGGCGACACGCATACATTAACGGCTCTAAACCATTCTGCCCAGCAAAAGCGATCTCTCACAGCTACAGCAAGCCCATCAACATCAATTAAAAAGTTGGCCAATTAAGGGTAACCAAGAGAGCGGTTTGTCAAGAGAGGTTTTTTCCTAAAAGAGAGGTCTCACAATCCAAGTTCTACTGTAATGGTAAATAACGTATTTGTAATCCCCAGATGGCGAATACGTCTTAGTGCAAGGCATCCTGGGATATCACGCCAAAGCTGAACAAGATATATACAATAGTCATAGCATTACCGAAGCTGCAGTAAGATTAATATATAATGTTCTGTAACATCATATATGGATTTACCCATCTATATAACTTTGGCTCCAAAATCATGGATGGACTTTATATGTGTTAATTTTTGAAGGCATGTAAATAATAATGATACTACAGCTTTACGCTTTTCTTTAACTTTGATGCAAACAAAGTAAGTATGTGTGAAGTCGTAGTTCTACCCACGTTATTACATTAACGTCAAATGCATACTAACTGGTATAAATCTACTTGTGAAGGTGTCACCCACATTTAGATTAATCGTTAATTGTTTGTCTACATTAAACAACAAGTGAAATATTTTTCTTGCTCTTCTCGGGCACTTTCACATTGACAAAATATATACTTTAAAATGTAACATGCTTGCATACATAACCTTTACAATGAGTGACATACGGAATTAACTATATAACTTAGCAATACATATAACAATATCCTAATATATATGTACCGTTTACCTAAATAAAATAGTGAAAACAAAATGTATGTTTTTGTGATATTCATGGCAACCGAGAGGTTATTATAGCAGCTGTATGTAAGTTGTGCAAACATAATTTTGAAAATAAATGTTACTAAGCATGGAGTTATTGTTGAACAAATATATTATTCCACTGAATTCTGGCAATAACTTTCCAACTTACGTGAACGTAACTCCATCAATTTCGTATTTCCCAGGTCCAAGCTTCACATCAAGTACAGCTCTTAACTGGAAGTAATAACAATTGGGGTGTAAGGGGTGTTTATGCGCTCAACCGCAAAAAACACTCAAGTCAACCTCACCTCCCCGTGGTGCACCCTGGTAACCAGTGCATTGTGCTGGACAAACGAGGCAATGGCTAAGGGAAGGAAAACCCCGAAAATAAACCTACTGCAGAGGGCCAACAACCCTCCCAGCTCAAATGATGTTACAGAAATCAGAAGTGAATTTCAAAAGCCAGCTTGTGCTGGAAATGCTACAGGAAGGCGACGGCCCAGATATCAGCGGATTATCTATTTGGACAGTGTGACGTTTCCGGATCAAAGCCAAAGAGAAGTTCGGAGGCTGACAACGTCGTTAACCAAGCCAAAAGTTAATGTAAATATAGAATGTTGGAATGTGAGAACGTTGTACTCTATAGGGAAATCAGCCCAGCTTGCAAGAGAAATGGATAAATATAAAAGCAATAATTGACATAGTCCAGTTGAAGATGGTGATATCAATATTAAGTCATCAGCATACATTATGTGATTAATCAAATGTCCATTCATATTACACCCAACATTACACAGTTTAAGTTGTTTACTCAATTCGTCTACATATAGACATTGAATAAGTAAGGGGATAGTATCCCCCCTTGTCTATCACCATTAGTTACTTTGAATTTCACAGAATCTACATCACCCTACCTAATACACATGGTCTGGTTTTTATGCCAGTAAGTCAATACATGTAATATATATCCTGTAACCCCCCCCTTTCACTGAGTTTCTTAAACGGTGTTCTGTGGTTCACTCTGTCAAATGCCTCACTGGCATCAAGAAAACATACAAATACACTACCATTAAGTGACCTATATAAATCAATGACTTCTTTTAATACATATATACACTGATCGGTCCCATGTCTCTTCTTAAAACCAATTCTGTCTAAAATAATTATTTCGATGAGTTTGCTAAACACACTAGCTGACACAACAGGACGGTAATTGTTTTTAGATGAAATTTTACCAGCTTTATCTTTAATTACTGGTACAAGTACAACTGACAGCATTGAATCAGGCAGATATCCATGAGCTATACAGGTAGTAAAACACATACTTAACAATGGCACAAGTATGTTGGATGCATATTTTATATTCTCTGAATATACACCATCAGTGAGCATGCAATATTTATCTAGGTCCTTTTGAATCATATTGTTTCATCTAATCTTTTCTGCAAAATTGTTAATTAGTGATATTCATTAGATTTGCATATCATCACTATTGACATGCACTTTGAACAGTATATGATCCTCGTCACTTACATCATATAGAATATCAATATTAGTTATAGTATTATGAAAGTTATTACTTCTCATAACATGATCCAACCAAGATGTTGTATTCCATCGTTCATTTACATATGTGTACGAGTTAATAGGAAGATAATCACAGGATGAAATTTTTAGATTATTCTCTGAACAGAAATTTAACATATGACTAGCAAACATTGAGTTATCTATATCATGTAAGTGTGCATTCCAATCACCAATAATAGCATAGCAAGTATTGTCCAGTTCATCAGTAATTGCCTTGATAACACGAAGCTTTCCTAAATAGCAAGATTCATTATCACTGCATTGATATGGCATATATACATTAAATATTACACATTTCTTTGTCCCCATTATAATTTCAACTGCGACACACCAGTCCAGATTTAGGTCTAGAGGTTTAATGTATTTTTCAAATTTAACATTCCACATTATTGCAACTCCCCCAGGGGAGTAGTTGAAGTAGTTTGGCTTAGATGGACGATTATACATTTGCTATACAATTGCAAGAAGAAAAGGAACGGGAAGATAAAGTTCGTAGAACAACCTAAATTGTGGTTGTCCATAATTCGTTTAAGTGTTTGGTTGTTGCAGTGGAAGTCGGTTGCTATGGCTATGCTGGACCATTTTGAGATAATTCATTTATTGCAAAGTATTCAACACCATTTGGAAAGGTCTATTATTATGGTAGATCATGGTATCACTGTTATGGTTGTATGTTGATTAGTTTTCATGTTAGAGCACTTTAAAGACACCCCCGTCAACGTTTTCAAAACACGTTTTTTCTATTTTGATAAAAATGCGTACCTGGCCAAAAATAGACTAATAGTAATGTTAATGTAATTTCTTTTACATATTGTGGAAGAAATAAATGTTCTCAACATGTGTGGGGGTCAATCGTACCAGTGACCTGTAAGCAGTGCTATTTTTCATTTATTTTGCACACCTGTACAGGAGTGGTTGGTAAAAAGTTAAAAAAACACAGTATATACCATATAGAGACAATTGTTTAAAAACTCAGTGTCTACTTCTAAGCATCTTTGACATGTATAGGTCATTATCAATATTATATACATGGAGAATATTTTTACAAGGTTTTTTAACTGCAAATTATTATGCAATTTGTTATAGAAGCCTGTTCACTGCTGAAGACATGCTAACGCAAGATGAATATTTGACATGTGTATCATTTAGGATGAACATCATTGGAAAGGTAAATTGTTAAGATACATCATGGTATCTGTTGTATGGCAATGTTTTCAATGTTTTTTATTTTGATCAAAAAAGTGTTCTTGGCCTAAACAATTACTAATATTAAGGTTAGTGTAATTTTTTTGACATATTGTGGAAGTACTCAATGTTTTCAACCAGTGTGGATGTCATTCATACCAGTGCAACCATTATTTTGGTTGCAAGAGAGCTGTAAACTGTGTTTTTTCCCTTATTTTGCACATTTATACAGGGTTGGTTTGTAAAAAGCAAAAAGAAAACACACATATATGCCCTACAGAGAATTTGTTTAACTCAGTGTCTACTTCTAACCATGTTTGATATGTATAGGTCATTTGCATTATTATGTATATGGAAAGTATTTTTTACAAGTTTTTTTTACTGAAAACTATTATGCAGATTTTTACAGAAGCCTGTTCACAGATGAAACATGCTGATGCAAGATTAATATTTGACATGTGTATCATATAGGATTAACTGTAAGCTTTTATTGTCATACTTATTGCATTATCAGTGTTTGTTAGTAGTTAAAGTAAAAAAACAATTACTATAAATATGCACATTACAAGTACGCTGGTGTCCATTTTCTCATCATATCAATATGTGTGGATCGTTAAGTGAATAATCATTCTGACACAATATTGCATACCAACTATCAGTTGTACATACTTTTGTAAATAATATGTTGTTTCTTTAATTAATTTTTATAAAGTACTTTATTTGGTAAAACACTGCATGCATAAAGAAAATGGAAATGTATACACAAGTTTTAAAGTAAATAACATATAATGGTTTGTTCAACTGAAACCTTATAGATATATTACACTGTTGAAATACTGAGATTAGCATTAAAGACCAAAGTAACCACTGCCTACAAGTGTAATTTTGACTGTTCTGCAGCTCTGCCACCACTGCCTACCGGTGTCATTTTGTCTGTTCTGCAACTCTGCCACCACTGCCTACCGATGTCATTTTGTCTGTTCTGCAGCTCTGCCACCACTGCCTACCGGTGTCATTTTGTCTGTCCTGCAACTCTGCCACCACTGCCTACCGGTGTCATTTTGTCTGTTCTGCAGCTCTGCCACCACTGCCTACCGTTGTCATTTTGTCTGTTCTGCAACTCTGCCACCACTGCCTACAAGTGTAATTTTGACTGTTCTGCAGCTCTGCCACCACTGCCTACCGGTGTCATTTTGTCTGTTCTGCAGCTCTGCCACCACTGCCTACCGGTGTCATTTTGTCTGTTCTGCAACTCTGCCACCACTGCCTACAAGTGTCATTTTGTCTGTTCTGTAGCTCTGCCACCACTGCCTACCGGTGTCATTTTGTCTGTTCTGCAACTCTGCCACCACTGCCTACCGGTGTCATTTTGTCTGTTCTGCAGCTCTGCCACCACTGCCTATCAGTGTCATTTTGTCTGTTCTGCAGCTCTGCCACCACTGCCTACAAGTGTCATTTTGTCTGTTCTGCATCGGTAGGCAGTGGTGGAAGAGCTGCAGAACAGTCAAAATTACACTTGTAGGCAGTGGTGGCAGAGTTGCAGAACAGACAAAATGACACCGGTAGGCAGTGGTGGCAGAGCCCGACCCAGACTGTTAATGTTTGGCCCAGGCCCAGTGCCTACCCCAGTTGGTAGCTGGTATTTTTCAATTGTGTTATCTAGTGTCTACTGTTTAGTGTCTACAATTTCCCTGGTACTGATTCATTCACACTTGTACTAATTCACACATGTCTGAACCTGATCTGTCTCCGGCTAGTGACTTGCATGCAGGCCTGCTGGAAATGCCACTAGGTGTCAGTGCCAGTGGGTGACATTTAATTGAAATATCAATTAATGCCAAATTAACTGCCCTTACTAGTAACATTAATTAATTAAATTAACTTAACTTAGTTGAGCTAATGTAATTTTTGTTCATGTTATTTAATAAAACAATAAACGTGCGGGCCGGGCTTGGGCCAAACATTAATGGTTTGGATCCGGCCTGGGTCTAAATTCTAGTTTGTGGGCCTGGGCCGGGCTGGGCTTGAAAAATTTTTGAGGGTCTGGGTCGGGCATGGATTCTAACTGCTAATTGCGGGCCGGTTTGTGCTCAAATTATAGGCCCGTGCAGGGCACTAATACTCACAGGAGCCCATTTATAAGGGGTGCCTTTAATGGTCCATAGCAGCTGACATAGACCACCTATAATAAAAGTGTCCATATGCCTGTAAAACTGAATAAACGTATGCTTTACAGACATGTGCAATATGATTTTAAAGCCAACATTTATTAATACAAAAAGGTTATTTTAATGTGTTGTATTACTTTGGTCTTTAATGCTAATCCCAGTATGTCAACAGTGTAATATATCTATAAGGTTTCAGTTGATCAAACCATTATATGTTATTTACTTTAAAACTTGTGCATACATTTCCATTTTCTTTATGCATGCAGTGTTTTACCAAATAAATTACTTTATAAAAAAAATTGTAGCCATCAATTAAAAAACAACATATTATTTACAAAAGTATGTACAACTGATAGTTGGTATGCAATATTGTGTCAGAATGATTATTCACTTAACGATCCACACATATTGATATGATGAGAAAATGGACACCAGCGTACTTGTAATGTGCATATTTAGAGTAACTGTTTTTTTACTTTAACTACTAACAAACACTGATACTGCAATAAGTATGACAATAAAAGCTTACAGTTAATCCTATATGATACACATGTCAAATATTAATCTTGCATCAGCATGTTTCATCTGTGAACAGGCTTCTGTAAAAATCTGCATAATAGTTTTCAGTAAAAAAAAACTTGTAAAAAGTACTTTCCATATACATAATAATGCAAATGACCTATACATATCAAACATGGTTAGAAGTAGACACTGAGTTAAACAAATTCTCTGTAGGGCATATATGTGTGTTTTTTTTTTTTGCTTTTTACCAACCAACCCTGTATAAATGTGCAAAAATAAGGGAAAAAAACACAGTTTACAGCTCTCTTGCAACCAAAATAATGGTTGCACTGGTATGAATGACCTCCACACTGGTTGAAAACATTGAGTACTTCCACAATATGTAAAAAAAATTACACTAACCTTAATATTAGTAATTGTTTAGGCCAAGAACACTTTTTTGATCAAAATAAAAAACATTGAAAACATTGCCATACAACAGATACCATGATGTATCTTAACAATTTATCTTTCCAATGATGTTCATCCTAAATGATACACATGTCAAATATTCATCTTGCGTCAGCATGTCTTCAGCAGTGAACAGGCTTCTATAACAAATTGCATAATAATTTGCAGTTAAAAAACCTTGTAAAAATATTTTCCATGTATATAATATTGATAATGACCTATACATGTCAAAGATGCTTAGAAGTAGACACTGAATTTTTAAACAATTGTCTCTATAGGGTATATACTGTGTTTTTTTTTAACTTTTTACCAACCACCCCTGTACAGGTGTGCAAAATAAATGAAAAATAGCACTGCTTACATGTCACTGGTACGATTGACCCCCACACATGTTGAGAACATTTATTTCTTCCACAATATGTAAAAGAAATTACATTAACATTACTATTAGTCTATTTTTGGCCAGGTACACTTTTTTTTATCAAAATAGAAAAAAAGTGTTTTGAAAACGTTGACGGGGGTGTCTTTAAAGTGCTCTAACATGAAAACTAATCAACATACAACCATAACAGTGATACCATGATCTACCGTAATAATAGACCTCTCCAATGGTGTTGAATACTTTGCAATAAATGAATTATCTCAAAATGGTCCAGCATAGCCATAGCAACCGACTTCCACTGCAACAACCAAACACTTAAACGAATTATGGACAACCACAATTTAGGTTGTTCTACGAACTTTATCTTCCCGTTCCTTTTCTTCTTGCAATTGTATAGCAAATGTATAATAAATTTGAAAAATACATTAAACCTCTAGACCTAAATCTGGACTGGTGTGTCGCAGTTGAAATTATAATGGGGACAAAGAAATGTGTAATATTTAATGTATATATGCCATATCAATGCAGTGATAATGAATCTTGCTATTTAGAAAAGCTTCGTGTTATCAAGGCAATTACTGATGAACTGGACAATACTTGCTATGCTATTATTGGTGATTGGAATGCAAACTTACATGATATAGATAACTCAATGTTTGCTAGTCATATGTTAAATTTCTGTTCAGAGAATAATCTAAAAATTTCATCCTGTGATTATCTTCCTATTAACTCGTACACATATGTAAATGAACGATGGAATACAACATCTTGGTTGGATCATGTTATGAGAAGTAATAACTTTCACAATACTATAACTAATATTGATATTCTATATGATGTAAGTGACGAGGATCATATACTGTTCAAAGTGCATATCAATAGTGATGATATGCAAATCTAATGAATATCACTAATTAACAATTTTGCAGAAAAGATTAGATGAAACAATATGATTCAAAAGGACCTAGATAAATATTGTATGCTCACTGATCGTGTATATTCAGAGCATATAAAATATGCATCCAACATACTTGTGCCATTGTTAAGTATGTGTTTTACTACCTGTATAGCTCATGGATTTCTGCCTGATTCAGTGCTGTCAGTTGTACTTGTACCAGTAATTAAAGATAAAGCTGGTAAAATTTCATCTAAAAACAATTACAGGATATATATTACATGTATTGACTTACTGGTATAAAAACCAGACCATGTGTATTAGGTAGGGTGATGTAGATTCTGTGAAATTCAAAGTAACTAATGATGATAGACAAGGGGGATACTATCCCCTTACTTATTCAATGTCTATATGTAGACGAATTGAGTAAACAACTTAAACTGTGTAATGTTGGGTGTAATATGAATGGACATTTGATTAATCACATAATGTATGCTGATGACTTAATATTGATATCACCATCTTCAACTGGACTATGTCAATTATTGTATGAATGTGAGAAATTTGGAATAATTTATTAAGTCATGATGCTAAATATAATGCAAAAAAAGAGTGCTATCATGATATTCAGATAAAAAATCTTGAAAGGGAGTACTATTATTGATTTTAAGTTGAATGGGATTACTCTTAATGTGATGGATACATATAAATATCTTGGGCATTATATCACCGAGGATATTTCTGATGATGCGGATATCGACAGACAACTTTATTTGTGCAAGGCAATATTATGTAAATTTTACATGTGTTCTATATATGAGAAGCTTACACTATTCCGCATATATTGCTCACCAATGTATTCTGTTCAGTTATGGTGATTACAAAAAAATGTACTATACATATATTACACATTGCATATCATATTTTAAAATTATTTTTTGGTTTATCTAAATATGGAAACACCAGTTTTTATGCACTCTAGCTGTTTGATGTACAATGTTGTCAACCTGTCTTAAGAAACTTAGTATATAGATTTATGTGTAGATTAGATAGTTCATCTATTTTATTATAAGGGATATATTAGTCACTAGTTTGCGATTTTCAACGTCATTGGTACAAGCTGTTATATATGAGACAGAAGCAAATCTAACTATTTGTTTAGTGCAGCTCATTACTATGGATTATTTTAATGTCTGCTTTTATTTTGTGCAATAACATATGGAATTCAGATCGCACGTATGATGCACTCTGTTGAGTCCGGAATAAAGATATTGAATTGAACTTTTCCTGCTCTATACCGCTTTGTCAAAGAGCAGGTGGTTTCATTTCGATTCCTTCGTGGGTGACCTGGTCGTAATGGTGGCGCCACATAGTGGACAGATGGGAATCAGCCAGTGCGCGGCGATATCTTCGCATGGGACAGGCACGGAATCTGATTGTAATCGATGACGGTATTATTACATTTTTATACGAATTGCGCCCCGACGACAGCGATCAGATTCATAATATTTTATGATTAGATCCATTACCTAATTATGTGTATATTATAACAATATATTTTCCTATAGGTAGAGCACATGTGTCTCCATCCTTATCGATCCCAATTAAACGCCCCGCTAAATATAATATTATCAACTATGCATGTTAGTTACTCACGCCTGAGACCTATAAAAATGTATAACACCTATAAAAAGGAGTTTCTATAGGTCTGTGCACACGCATACCATTCACGGGCGACTCACGTCGCAAATGTGCCATGTAGTATTACCAAAAGTACCTATATATATATATATATATATATATATATATATATGTATATGTATATGTATATGTATATGTATATGTATATATATATATATATATATATATATATATATATATATATATATATATATATATATATATATATATATATATATATATATATATATATATATATATATATATATATATATATATATATATATATATATACACACACACACACACACACACACACACACACACACACACACACACACACACACACACACACACACACACAAACACATCAGTTGTATGTAAATTACACGAAACATTAAGGAAATTGTTGAGCAAATTAGTACACCACTTGCAAAATTATTTAACTTGTCACTAGTAGAAGGAATAATTCCTTCAGAATGGAAAGAAGCAAACATTACGCCACTATTTAAGAAGGGATCGAGGAACAAGCCAGAAAATTACAGACCAGTGAGTTTAACATCAATTGTATATAAATTACTCGAAACATTAATTAGAGACCACATGGTGGAATTCCTTGTAAATCATCAATTAATAAATACATCTCAACACGGGTTCCTAAAAGCAAGGTCATGTCTAACCAATTTCTTATGTTTTTTTAAGAAATTACAAAGTGGGTAGATGACGGGTCACCAGTGGATGTTGTCTACTTAGATTTTCAAAAAGCTTTCCATGAAGTGTCACATCAAATTGTTTTACTTAAACTATAAGCCCATGGTATAGATAATGATGTAATCAACTGGATAGAAGAGTGGCTTACACACAGAAGACAGAGAGTAATAGTAGATGGTGAGATTTCAAACTGGAAATCTGTTCTGAGTGGGGTACCAGAGTAATCAGTATTAGGCCCTATACTGTTTATATATATATATATATATATATATAAATGATTTAGAAGATGACATATCTAGCAAAGTACTGAAATTTGCAGATGACACAAAAGTATTAAGAACGGTTACTAATGTTACAGATAAACAAAGTTTACAGGATGATCTAGATAAATGAATTAAATGGTCAGAAAAATGGCAAAAATCACGTATAAAATAAAGTGCTAATCGTACCCCTGTACAAAGCAATAGTTAGACCACATTTGGAATATTGTATTCAAGCATGGTGGCCGTATCGTAAGAAGGACATACACAAGCTAGAAAGAATACAACGAAGAGCAACTAAAATTATTCCAGAATTGAGAGACCTTAGTTACGAAAGTCGCTTATTACAATATGGTTTGACAACACTAGAGACCAGGAGACTAAGAGGAGACCAAATAGAAGTGTTTAAAATAGTGAACGGTTATGAGGATGTTGATAGGAATATGTTCTTCAAACTTAAAGAAGGCAGTAGAGCCAGAGGGCGGTCCTTTGTTCCACCAGGCCTCCAGTAATACAGGCCCAACCCCCATCCCAAGGCTGATAAAATCTATATATTAACAAGGTTATATCACTTTAGGAATAATTGATGGATAGGGCACCACGCTCCTGCCACGCTTGGGGCACTATGCTCAATGTGCATCTTTCCCCAAACGCATGATTATACTAATGCACCCAACATTTAACTTATAGATGTTGTAATTACATGTGTGTGTGTATATATATATATATATATATATATATATATAAAATATATAACGCATATATATATATATATATATATATATATATATATATATATATATATATATATATATATAGATATATTTTATATGCTGCATTATGTATTATCATACAAGTACGTAGCACGATACAAGTTTTTCATGTAGTTAATTTAATAGTAGACCTTGATTATTTTATATCTAATAGCCTTGGTAAATTTGTGTGAACTTTTATTATATTTTTCGTTTCACACAGAGCGTACATGCACTTTGAGACAATGCGAACATACAAACGTAAAACTCACCGCGGTGACACGCCAGATGATGTCATGCGGGATGCAGTGAACCAGGTTGTGGTTGGAGGGAAACCATTTATCGAGTTGCTCTGAACCTGGAGATTTCCCGCCATACATTAGCAAGATACGTCAAGTTGCGTTTAGAGGGCCATGCTATATTTGAATTGAAGACCAATTTTTTGCATCGGCTGGTGTTTAATTGAAACGAAGAAAGTGAATTTACCGATTATTTAAAAGGATCTCCAGCAATGTTCCACAAAGGCATCCAAGAAACTAGCCTATGAACTTGCGTTGTGGGACGAAAAGAATAGGCCGCCGTCCTTGCTTGAGAAGGAGGCAAGAAGCGAATCGCTCGTTGGTTTCATAAAGAGGTTAGTCTCCGAAAGCCTGGGGCTACAAGCATTTGATGTGCAATAGGGTTCAACAGAGTGCCTATTGCTATATTCTTCGCTAATTTAGAAGTTCTCTTGGTGAAACATGAATTTGGCCCAGCACAAATCTACAATCCAGATGAGTCGGGTATCAGCACCGTTCAAACTCCTGATAAGGTCATCGCGAGCACTGGCATAAAACAGGTCGGACAGATTACATCTGCTTAGCGGGGCATCCTAATCACAATGTGTGCGTGCATCAACGCAATTGGAAACACTATTCCTATTTTTTCCCTTCCAAGAATACGTGCTCAAAGGTGCTATTCGTGGATCAGTAGGAGCTAAGTCGGGGTGGATGAATAGATTGTTGTATCTTATCTACGGCACTTCATCAAACACACCAGTGACACCAACTGCTCATCCAGGAAGAACAAAGTGCTACTGATCATGGACAACCACGACACTCACGTCAAGTTAGAGGCGGTCGACTTAGCCAGAGGAAGTGCCATTGTAATCCTCACACTACCTCCATACTGTAGACACAAGTTGCAGCCACTGGACCGCGCTGTATTTGGGTTTTTCAAATGATTTAAAACTCAGCATGCAACGAATGGATGCTGAACCTGAACCTGACAAACCAATCACGATTTAAAACATCGCTGCTATCGCTGGTGTTGCCTTTCCCAAAGCGTTCGTGCCAGCAAACATTCAGTCGGGATTCCGACTAAGTGGCGCGCTCCCCTTTAACAAATATGTCTTTGGTGAATATGAATATCTTGCAGCTATGGCGACAGACCAACCTGCACCGGATGAAAGTGAATCGCCGCCTGCTGGACCACAGCAGAAGACAACACCACCTCCTGAACCTGGGCTGCAGACAACACCGCCTCCTGAACCTCGGCCGCAGATAACAACACCTCCTGGACTACAGCAGCAGACAGTATTATGTTCGCAGCAGCTTGACATGCCATCAACGTCGACAGATTCGTTGCAGTACTCGCCATGTGACATCAGACCTTATGCGAAGGCAAAACCAAGAACATAGCCTTTTAAAGGAAGGAAGAAAACGTGATCGATCGCGTATCTTGACAGACACGCCAGCGAAGCAACAGTTCACCACAGACATGCTGAAACATAATAGGCCCAAGCCACCAAACACAACGAAGAAAGCAGTATGTTAAGAAAAATAGCTTCGGTTACAACCAGATCCTGATACAGAGGAAGCAGTGACAGACATCTCGATGGTAGACAGTGGTGATGAAGAACTGGATGCAACCACCCTGGGTCCCAATGATTTCGTCATGGTGAAATTTGCGTCTAAGAAGGCCATGTGGGCATGATCGTTAAACCAGCAGATACATTTGCTGGCGAATTTGAAGTTACCTTTCTGAAATGTAGTCAGAAGAGTGTTACTGCTAGCTTGCGCTTGCCTGCTCCCACTGTGATGGGTGGTACAACCCACACGAAGAAGATTTAGTGTTGACTCAATACTGCCGCCAGTGAAAGTTAGTAGTAGTAGGGCATATGGCCTACGGAATAGACATACGGGGCATGGCCGGTTATCAATAAAAGTGCTTGAAAGAAGAATGTTTTGATTATTTGCGTGATACTGGAAACTTCAACAACCACGTACCTGAGCATGGTACCCCGCTATTTGGGGTACCATGCTAACTTTTGTAATGGAAAAATATTTTATTTTAGTCTCTTCTCGATTTTGTTTGGAAATAATATCAACTAACTATACAGATCATGGTGGAGCTTAGCATTCAGTTTTAACATTTATTATATCTTATATATTTTTGGCACAGGAGAAAGTACATTGTAAGTACATGCTGCCCCGGTCTCCCCTACCACAAGGATCTGTATTATGACCTTTATTATTCTTAACATTATCAACGGCTTGGACGATAATAACAACAAGCAACGTAGACAATATAGTTATTACTGGTGTTATTTCTCCATTTGCTAATTTGTATAATACGTGTTTGTAGTACCACCATAAAATGTCAAAAGAAAATGTTTTCGAATCTAAGCTTGTTAACTTTACTTTGTTGAGTCATCCACTGTCCATATTACTATAATATACTGCCTATACTAAGACTATGGTCTGGCTGGTATATTCGAGACGTCCCTGTAAGGGTATACATCCAGCAGGCCCAAAATAAACTGTTTTATTTGACAGCTCAGTTTGAGATGCGGATTCGCATCAGAGTTAAAATGCGTGCCTCTTGCAGCAAGTGGGATGAAGTATTGATTAGTAGTAGATGAAGTAGAGTTGAACTGCACCGTACTGACTGCCACCCCTAGCTCGTGAGGGTCGTGTTCATTGTCATTGGTCATGCATTTTACTTTGCTAGATAAAATAGATTTGTAAATCACACACATCCATTGACTACATATTTGCACCCATCACTATTTTGTAAAACCCTTGTTAATTTGTGTCCAATATGTATCACTATGTTCTGTATGCACTACAATGCTCATATAGCTTTGTAACTAGCAAACCCGTGACTTGGTATGAACAGAGCTTCATGTAATAAACAAATTGGGCCAAGATGCCACCAAGGTGACATATTGTAAGAAACTACTTAATTGAAATGTACACATCATTCTACAGTTACATAATCTCGAAACTACTACTAATACTACTAATAATAATAATTCTACTACTACTTACTACTACTACTTCTACTACTACTACTACTACTACTACTACTACTACTACTACTACTACTACTACTACTACTACTACTACTACTACTACTACTACTACTACTACTACTACTACTACTACTACTACTACTACTACTACTACTACTACTACTACTACTACTCCTACTACTACTACTACTACTACTACTACAAATGCTCCACCCATATATGTTTGTGTGTGTGTGTGTGTGTGTGTGTGTGTGTGTGTGTGTGTGTGTGTGTGTGTGTGTACACGGCAAAATGCATATAATTACGACGCCTGTCTGAGCACCTTGTTATATTAAGCGGTAAGGAAATGTAATTGAATGTTTGTCTTCTACGTTCACATTTGTTTCAACAAGCATGTATCTCTCTAATTATGTGGCAATTTAAATGATGTCAAAAGGATTGTCGAAAACGTACAAAATATCCGAAACGTTCCATTACCCAACTGCAAGAAGAATTTGCACAGTGACCTAATTACCTCTATGCATCTCGCACTTTGGTAACACATTATACGTGATACATGATACTCTAAAGAAAAGCGTGATATGGGAATTGGACATTGGACAGTGCCTATCAGAATAGTGAAAGTCATTGTCACCAAGAATGGTTATACAGCACAGCAGGAAGATTAACATTTTCAGTCAAAACATTGCAGTAAAGTATAACTGCAACATAAATCCAAGATGACATACATGAGCTTATGCAAAAATCTGGTGACCAGCAACTGTTGTCTATGAACGTGAATTGCTTGAACGTAATCATGTAAACTTTAAAAGGAAATATGCAATAAATTCAATCAAGTTGACAACAATGCAATAATTGCAAAATGAATAAAAACAACGTTCCCATCACCACTTTTTATTTTTTTTTCGGATTACACACGGTTACATATTTATGTTAATTTACCCATCACCTTTTTTCGTGCACACTGTTACATGTTAACTTATCTCCCGTTTCCTCTGGGATGAATTGACAATAACCAAGTAGGTGACCCAACTAGCTGCTAATTTGTAAATGTAGCAAAATTAAACATTAAGCTGTTGTTGCAACACAACAGTTTTGTCTTTTTACAAGTTTATAAAACAATAATTATTATGTTTGCTGTTGTATATCGTGTACTTGGTATCGTGTTATACTTGTTGGTTAATTGTATATCAAGATCATATTTGGCCTAGCATGACTGGACATATTCCATTATACCCACACTACTGCACTGGCTATGTCAATATCATGACACACACAAACATGCATATATTTGTCTACACATACACAATGGTCTATGCATACATACGTATATGTAAGCATACCTTAGCACCCTCTAAAATACATATATTTGTATATTTATATGTATTTAAATATGCAAGTTTATATAATATTCAATATATATATAGTCACACCTTCACTCACAAGCTTACGTTAAAAGTAAATAGTTATACCTTCATGTATACACATCGTGTAAATTATATATACCTTATTCCATACAAGTATGCTATATAATGTATAGCTGAAATACAAAGCATGTTGTCACCACATATATCTGACAGTATGTGTCATACATAAAAGTGCCACTTATGAATTACAATGTCTAGTGTATAAAGATGCTCAGTTACTTAAAGGAAAGGTTCTTTAAGGAAAAACGCGTTTGGATATAATCAGCTAACATTAATTGGAATACCATAGAGGTGTAGGATTAGTAGAGGAAAATAATAATTTTGTATATAACTTCATAACTATAACTTCACCCATTCGTGTATTTTAAATTGCTACGTATTTGTGTTATACTTGGTTAGACCATCAGCCTACGACATTCATGATACATGTTTTTTTATCTATATTAGCAGCTAAACATAATGCTGAAAATTAATATCAAGTTACATTCCTTTTGACAGACTTACGCCAATATTAAACCATACACTTACGTTTACTTACATCCTTGTGTCCATGTGATTCAAATGTGATTAAAATAGTGATTCGTGTGTAAACCGTTGTTCAAACAGTGATTCATCTGCGTAAAATATTATTGTAATAACATTTACACTTATTACACCTGATTATATATGTTCATTTACCCATCACCATGTTGTATGCTTCACCATCGTATTACACAATGTTAAATATGTTAATCTACTTACCGTTTACTCTGGGATGAATTGACAATAGTTAATTAAACATATGCTTATGTGTTACTATAGCAAAATTAATATTCTTTTATCCGTTATCATAAAGCAACAATTTATAAAATCTAATTTACTTTGCGTAAATTATATTAAGAAAGTTGGATACATTTATTCAAACTAATTTACTACAGCGAAAGTCATGATGTATCTTCAATTGGTATATTTTATATAAATGATGATCAACTGTATTCAGATAATAACTAAATATATCATAAACAGGTTTGGCCTAACATAAATGAACATATTCCATTATATCCACGATTGGCTATGTCAATATCATGCCTCGTCATGCGATTAGTTGGTACACCTGTACGTGTACATCTACAAAAGTACATGTAATTGTATACACATATACGATGACATATACATACATATGTGCAATCATACCTTTGCCCCGTCCAGAATACATATATTTGTATATATATATATATATATATATATATAAGCCAGCACCTGTATACAATATTTTATATAATTATGTAGTAACACCTTCACCCACACGTTTACATTAAACATACATAGTAATACCTATATGTATACACATCATGTAAATGATATGCAGATAACCATACCTTATCCGACACAGGTATGTTTTATATATATATATATATATATATATATATATATATATATATATATATATATATATATGAGCTGTAATTTGCCACTCATATATGAAAGTTTGTGTCATAGGTAAATGTGCCATATATGAAATGCAATGTCTAGTGTAGATAGATGCATGATTTTTGTAAAGATAAGATGCTTTGAAAAAAGTGTTTGTATATAATCAGCTTACCTTAATTGGAATAACACGTGCACGATTAGTAGAGAAGAATAGTTGGGCGGCACGGTGTGTGAGGATTGAGGAAGTAGTAAGGAAATACAGAGGAGAGGGCAAGCAGGAGCAGCAGCGTGGAGGAGAGTGGAAGGCATTATGTGGGACAGAAAACTGAAGAAACAACTAAAAGGAAAAGTGTTGGAAGCCTGCGTGGTACCAGCATGTATATACGGGTTAGGAACACTGGCACTGACAAAGAGACAGGGGGAGAAGATACAGATAGCAGAAAACAACTGGGTCCGAAGAATATGCAAAGTAACCCAAGAAGATAGACGGAAGATGAAGGAATTGAGAGAAGAGATTGACATGAAAAAAAAACACCTAGAGATTAAAGTAGCCGGAAGCAGAATGAGATGGGCAGGACATGTGCAAAGAATGGGTGAAGACAGACTGTCAAAAAGAGCAGGGAAAGCAGAAGAGGATGGCAGAAGAAGAAAAGGAAGACCAAAGCTGCGATGGAAAGACTGTGTCAAACGAAATCTTGAAAGGGCAGGTACGAACGACTTAGAGTGGAAGACCATCGCAGCAGACAAAGGGAGATGTAGAGCATTAACAAGGAAAGTAGAAGAAACTACCAAGTGACTTGAACCCAATCCCGCAAGGGAGCAAGGGGAATAAGAAGAGTTTAGTAGAGAAGAACACTACTACTAACGCTATCCCGAAAATTCGTATCACCTTTCTCTCTATTTGTGGTTAAGCCAACAAAACGTATATAATTTTTTGTATATCAAGTCATACCTTCACCCCTCGTGTCTATCGTATTGTTTCGTATTTGCGTTATACTTGGCCACACCATTACCCTATGACATTGATGATACAAATGTTATTTATTTATATTAGCAGCTAAATATTCTGCTAGAAATTAATATAGTTCTATCTATGTCAAGTTATGTTATTTTAGTTAGTTATGCTTACATTAAATCATATACTTTTGTTTACCTACACCTCTGTATCCATGTGTTCCAAATGTGATTAAAATGGTGTAAATCTTGGTTCAAACAGTGATACCTCTGCGTACAATGTGATTATAACAACATGCAATTACCCAAAATGTGGTAGATAATAGTGACTGTTTATCAAACTTGCATGGTTGCATGGGTCCTGATGAGTTCACCGACATAATATTGTGATATGTGAAAACAAAGAAAGGAGTGTGACTGCTTTGAACAAGATTCCACCAATCACTTTTCATTTTTGTGAAATTTATATCTAAGTGACCATGTTTGCACATGCGCGTCTATTTCATTGCGCAGTAAAACAGTTCACCCATGTCCCATGCCATGCGTGATTGTACAGTAGTTCCTGACTTTGTGACCAGTCATCTAAGGAAATGATACATTAAAATAAACTGTCCACATAAAGTATTTGTTCATATGTATTTGTACCAATGTAATACTAAAACAGGTGCTATGTTATGTAACTGCTGTCATTGGAGCAGAGTATTCGGAATTTGACATATTAGCACAGGTTAGTAAAGCACAACAGTTGTGCAAACAATTTAAACATATTTGTTAAGAGGGGTATACTAATTCAAAAAGCAACCCACGCTGTACTCGTATGCCGGGTTGCCTGTACACGTAGGTGGAACAAATGTATCAAGGACTGTGTTCAGATAAGCAAAACCTCTTGACACATGATCTCTGGTGAGGTGTGTGTGCAATACTACTCGTTGTTGTCATTTGCCGTTCGTCCATCCAGTTTCACAACCATCTTCATCGAATCACTGATACAACTGTTGAGATATTTGTGTAAGATCGTTCGCTGTTGTCATTTGCCGTTCGTCCGTCCATGTTCACTTCCGTCTTCATCGAGTCATTGACCACGGCTGCAAGCATAACGTATATTTATTAGTATTGAATATACTACTATTTCCTTCCAGTAATTAAATAGTGTTGTAAGTGTTCAACGAACGTCACATCCTTGATATATGCCTTAGCTTGCTCAGATATTTTAGGAATTATTACCTTTACGTGTGTTTATTTCAGTGGCATTATTGTATAATGTTCCCTTTCAGTCAATAGGAAAATGTTTAAGTCGCAACATAAAATCGGTTGCAAAACCAATAATAACGTGTGCCTATTGTGTACGGATGTCCTTATTGTGTATAAACTTGTAAATACAAGGGGCCAATGTTCACTCACCATTAAACCTCCTTTCATGATTCCACATAATTTATATTAAACAATTATTGTATAACCAGGATTACTGGATATGAGAACATCTTTGTTGTAAAGTATGCATGTAATGCATAATGTGTCATTGTATCATGTGTATATTGTCCCCCCAATTTTTTTCAGTGATACGTAGGTAAGATGTGAACACGTATTTTTATGTTTCTTTGATGCAGCTTGATGTAGAAAATAGAAGCTTACCCACTGCTCGTCTTGCCTCTGACTAGCAGTCTTTGGGACCGGGTTGCGTGACCAGTGTGCCGAATGCTGTATGAAAAAGCAACAACACAATGTGTCCCTGGTACTGGGGAAGGAACATATTGTTTAATATTATTCATTACACAATAACCAAATATCATAAAATAAATATTAGTTATAAAGAATTTACTTAGTTTTATGCAAAGCAGTGTAAACTGTTTAAATACTTTTCTTGTACAAAGTGTAGCCTTTCACACACTCAGATATCAATACATGAAATACCACATTACGTAAGAAAAAAACTCTCATTGCACCTGGTTTTGTGGGTCGTTGGGGTTTCTTGGACTTGCCTGTCGCCAGAGCCTGTGTCGCCTAAAGGCATACAGTCTGCAGCAAAAACAATGTTACATTACGTGATGGAGATGTCGTTATGATGAAAAAGTGACTGATTGATTGATCGATCAATTGATTGATTGATTGATTCAATATAAACATGTAACTCGTACATACATCAAGTGTGAATACAAGACACATTAAAATATCAGGATTATGCAAGAAAGAGCTTATTTCTGATGTGGTCCATACAAAACTTCACAGACACACATGGCACTGATATAATATTAATATATTATGACAAGAGTAACATAGACTTTAATAAAGTATAAACGTACCATAGATATCAAAACGACAGTTTGTGGAAATACTGTATACAACTTGGATACCATATCGTAAGAAGGATATATATATATATATATATATATATATATATATATATATATATATATATATATATATATATACCTAATAATAAAATATAGAGAACAACTAAAATGATTCCAGAACTATATATATATATATATATATATATATATATATATATACATATATATATATATAATATATATATATATATATATATATATATATATATATATATATATATATATATATATATATATATATATAAAATATTAAGAATTATATATATATATTAGTTATGAAGAACGCCTAAGCGAAAGTGGTTTAACGACACTAGAGACAAGTAGGTTAAGAGGAGATCAATTTGAATTTTTAAGATATTGAATGGGTATGAAAACATTGATAAAAATGTCTCACTCAAGAAAGATAGTAAAACTAGACGACATGAGGTAACACTACAAAAAGATCAGTGTAGATTGGATATCAGGAAGTACTCGTTGTCACAGAGGACAATGAATGAATGGAACACATTATTTACAGATTGTGTAAATGCTAGCAGCGTGAATAAAGTTTAAAAACAAGGTTGTCACATATCTCAGGAGGCCGGGTTACACGTAGACGAAAAAAATTAACTCCCGAAAAGCTAATGGCTTCCTTGTCCACTTGCCACCTGGGCCTTTGCCTTGGATGGCAATCTTTTTCAATCTTGTTAAACATTAAAATATAAAGATGGCACAAGAAAGAGCAAGCAATTATTTATATTGTGGTCCATATAAACCGTCACAAACATGGCACTGATATAAATTTAATATATTATGACAACAGAAACATACTTAAAACGTGTATACATTACACAAAAGTAAAAAACAACAGTTTTTGAACATGTGGAAATCTAAATGTGATTTTGGATATTATCCTGTACGTTTTGGACTATCCAAAATCTAATCGTGTCAGTACAGCTATGGTCGTGTTTTAGCAACAGTTTGTGCCGATAACTTTCTAATGTTACAACACACAGCACAGTCACAACCACCACTATAATTATAATAGTGGTGGTTACCAATATATTATAGTGGTGGTTGTGACTGTGACATTAGTAAAGTACATGTAGTGGTGGTTGTCACTGTGATGTTAGTACAATACATGTAGTGGTGGCTGTCACTGTAGTAATAGCTGTCACTGTGACATTAGTAAAGTACATGTAGTGGTAACTGTCACTGTGACAATAGTATAGTACCTGTAGAGATGGCTGTCAATGTTGATGGAAGAGGCCGTGTTACGGCTGACGTCGCACTTGTGCACGACCAAGATGATGACACAGATGAGCAAAATGACAGCACACACTGAGCCGATGATCACTGGCACCCACGAGAAGTCTGTATATCATTATAAAGTAAGAATTAGATGATAATAATGTTAAATCCAATATTTCAATTGTAAATTTACACTGTAAAAATGCACAATTAAAATGTAATATGTCAGCATTCGTATGAAAGATCTCTTACCTGAGTCTTCTAACTCTTTATCTAAAAGAAAAAGAGCAAATTAATAATGATGTGATACATTTGGCAAATGAGTGATATAATGATTATAATGACAATACAATTGTTGTTTACTGTGGATAACACAGTCGAAACATATATTAAGTAATTGTATATGTCATCTCACTAAAGCATAATGGCCTTCAAAAATTATTATCATTTAGTAAAATAATTTACCATTTAATGATATAATTTTATAAAATCATTGTTGTAATCGTCTTCGTCGCCGCCGCCGCAGCCGTAGCAGTCGCAGCAGTAGTAGTGGTGTTACCTGACAACCTGACGCTCTTCAGATCAACAGTGTGTCCTCCAATACTGAATGGGACCTTCCTGAGGATATCCTGTAGCACGTCCTTATTGTCGAGGGTTGAATCCACCCACAGAAAGAAGTCAACAATGACGCTTCCTTTCCTATTGAATCATATGTATCGAGTCATGAAATTATATACCTAGTTGCCTTCCTGAACAAACTCAAGACATATTTATTCCAAATTGCATTTCCACCATAAATCTTCGGCGCCGCTGAGTTCAGGTTCCTTAAACATAAACGCAATAGTTTAAACTTGCTTATCTTCCATAGCTCCGCAGCATATACCAATCATGTTTACAACTGGAACTGCTTATCGATTAGGAACTGCTTAGCCCCTTTTGTTCTGATGCGCTGCAGAGCTTGGGTCTCCCGAGAATCTTACTGCAATAGAAGTATTTTATTGTAGTATTATTATTATTATTATTATGTTTCTTAGTACTAGCTAGGGGATCTAAATAATAGTAACAACACATTTATTGTTAACATATCCAACAGTTTAAATACGCGTAGCTGCCGCTTCGAAGCTTGAGCAATTTATTCCATTTATTCCATGTTGCTGTAGTTCACTCAGCCGTAAATGAGTACCTGTAGTAGCTATGTGCGCGGATAGTTTTCGCGCAGTAATTGCAGCGTGGCTGTATTCTTCCTAGATAGGTTTAGTTGGCGTTGGAATAAACAGATCTGTAAAGGGGTGAAGTGTAAACCGTTTTGGGCAGCTCCAAGGACTGGATATCGCGCTATGTAAGAACGGAGCAGACCTCAGTAACCGATTACGCCTACGTGGAAGGATTTTTACCAAATGATACAGTTGGGGACATCAGTAGCTCAAGTAATTAGGCCATACTAGCGGTGCCTTCTAAAATGACATACTTTGCTTGCGTCAACAAAAGGGTGACATTTGACGTATGTGTGGAATTAATTGAATAATGTTTGGTTTGGATGGTTAAACCTAATTTTGTTTAGTGCAATTTGTTATTAATCAAATACATGAGTGGACGGCCTAATTGATGGATCAATCTTTATACATGTTAGTTTGTCTATTGCCGTCAGAGATGAGTGAGTTGTGTATACTTACAAAATATGTCCATGATTGCTAAGCATAATTAATTTGGTAATTACATTTATATGGTCTACACGAAGTTAGCAGTGCTAAGTCATAACTGACGAAGCACTTGGACATAGCATATTTTGGCTCTCGCCAAATGAACAATAATACTAACGTGAACGTAACAACTGTCACGTTGACCAGTCTGGAGCCCACACGTTCATCTGCTTCGTAGATCTCACTCAACTGAAAACATTATCCAACCCTACAGGAGCAACTCTGATTAATATTTACACGATATATGAAACTGAACAATTCTAACAATACAATGTTTACTACACATCTATCATACATACAATGCTCTATTGTTAATAATCAAATTATACGTTTGACTACTTTTGCCTTTTGGATATGTTTAAACAGAGTGGAACATTTTATTTCTGAACATAAAGGTATGATTAATACACAAGCTAATATTGCTAAAATAAAATATGGTTACTACATACATGGATATCAATATATTTCTAGTGTTTGTTTTTAAATAATAATATTAATCAACAGTAAACCATGTATTGTCATTAACATCATCACTCATAGCTTATGATATATACTAATCAACAGTAAACCATGTATTGTCATTAACATCATCACTCATAGCTTATGATATATACTAATAATAAAAGTATTGATGTAGGGCCCGATCAATCAATATTGCTCTCATGCGCTTTACATACATGCAGTCAGTGCATGCATCTTAATAATATTACATACAATTTATCTACACTGTTGTATATACAACATACATATTCGGTTGTAATATAGTTTATCTGCGTGCCCCATGATACACAAACATACAAGCATGCATGCATAGATACCCACTATAATATTATTGTGCAGAACTTACCGTGCGTCTCACTTCCTCTGCCAACTTCACATACGCATCCGAGGTGGTGACTCCGTAGTTGTCAACATAATCCAAGTCAGGCACCCGGAACTGTCCATAGTACCGTATGGTCGTTGTTTCTGTTTCAATCAACACAACGGATATTCAGATGATTTCATGTCTTCCTCGCCATAACATTATGTATACAATTTGGGGTATTACTATTAAGATATATTTTACATAAAAAAATAATATTAAAACATAGTGTGCTCTGGAACATTTGGGCTACAGTGGACCACCTACAACACCAAATGGGTGGTCGTACAAAAAGTGAGGTTTACTATGACCACTTAGGATACGTGCCTTTATTGTAAATGTATACAGTTGTTATCATAACTTGTTATAGTTTTCACGTTTGCTAAGGTATTGTCATAATACGGGTAATACGGTACAAAGGATGGTCGTTATTTTGCTAAATCAGTTCACCATTATATGTTTATATATGTAATGCTATCATACACTCATCCAAGATCACAGTTGGTGAATATTTATAGTTGTGTTTAATAGGCATTCTGACTTCAAGACGAACAATTAATTTTCGCAACAGAAACACAGAGTCCTGCCGCTTATCGGATGTCATTAATCATTAGTGTATATGTCAACTAATTCGTCGGTCGTTATTCACGTGTAAATTAAAATTGACCTGACCATCGGTCAATTTATATGGGTTGTTATCGAAGAGTGATCATTCATACAGTGCATGCATTTTGTCAATGAAAAAATGGTCGTGAAAGGAGGGTGGTCGTTGGTGAAGGGTTCCATATGCAGTGTATTGGCTTATTAAATCAATATCTTACCTGCTATGAACACATTGTTGCCATCGATAGCGGAACCAGCAAAAGATCCACTGTGTTTCTTTATCGCTGTGATAATGTTTGATTGCATGACAGTAGATTCATTCTTTGGCACAATTACTTCATATGTGACAACAACGCTGCCAGAGCTGCACAAGATAGAAATAGCAACCATCATGTTATTGATACAGCATGTGACAACAATCCTGCAAAGACTGAAAATTAACAAAGTCATCTACACGATTCAAACACTAGTGCACTTTGTTCCAGAAAAAAACTTATACATAACAACCACACTACTACAGCATTATGGTTGTAGGCATATCGCATGCCTTTGTTCAAAGAGCAGTAATTTGTTTTAATGTTATATAACAACAGACATGAACTGACCCATCCTAATCATTTTGGCTCTATTATTATGAATGTAACTTATATGTGCATTTAAACAATACGTATACTATGGCAATGTGTTTCTCGTGGAATGCTTAGTTCTATCCGTGACATTATATTAAACTGCCTACTTTTTAAAATCCAGCTGTGAAGGGATCACCTACATTTCTTTTAATGATTAACATAAACTACAATAAAACAAAATATACTGGATACTCTCTTATTGGTAGTTAAATGTGTGATGAAAAAGTAAAATTTGACAAGGCAGAAAAGTGCTCAATAGTTAAGAAATTTTACATAATGATATTGTTTAACTGATTTTAGGCAATGACGTTCCGACTTACGTGAAGGTGACTCCATCAATTTCGTATTTACCCGGTCCCAGCTTCACATCAAGTACAGCTTTCAACTGCAAGGAGAAATAGTGCAATCAGCATTTATTAATTAAATGTGACTTTTCGTATGTTTTTATTCTGTACGTGTTTTCATATACGTGTATGTAGGTGTACATCATTAATAAGATTTTTACGAGATTGTTATTTTCTTAAGAACAGTTTAACAGTTGACATTACTTACTACTACTACTACTTCTACTACTACTACTACTACTACTACTACAACAACAACTACTACTACTACTTATACTACTACTACTACTACTACTACTACTACTACTACTAATACTACTAATACTACTACTACTACTACTACTAATACTAATACTAATACTAATACTAATACTAATACTACTACTACTAATCCTACTACTACTACTACTAATCCTACTACTACTACTACTACTACTAATAATAATAATACTTATACTACTAATACTACTACTACTACTAATACTACTAATACTGCTACTACTACTACTACTACTACTACTACTACTAATACTACTAATACTAATATTGCTACTACTACTACTACTACTACTAATACTACTAATACTAATACTACTACTAATCCTACTACTACTACCACTACTACTACTACTAATAATAATAATAATAATACTTATACTACTAATACTACTACTACTACTAATACTAATACTACTAATAATAATACTAATAGTACTACTAATACTAATACTACTACTACTAATACTACTACTACTAATACTACTACTACTAATACTACTAATACTAATAATAATAATAATGCTACTAATAATAATAATACTAATACTACTAATACTACTAATAATACTACTACTAATACTACTAATACTACTAATACTACTACTACTACTACTACTACTACTTTATACATGGTGTTCCCTTGACCGATATATGTGAATTTAAACATGTTATCGCCGTTTTGATCTACACAACCAGTAAATCTTTTATCATCATTTTGGAGAATGAATACCTTGTCATGTCCAAAATACACAGTTCTTTACGTACAATGTATTATGAACTCCGCATGTATATCATAACACTGTTTGTATATCTTATCTAGTTTACGGTGTGAATTGCGTCTGTCAAAAAGAAAAAAGTACAGTGACAAATATTAACACCCTTCTACTGATCACAATTGCTCACTAATTCTGTATTACAAAAATAATAATTATATTGTCCGATACTTTTTCAATAAATGCAAAATATGTGTGTTGTTGAAAGAACGAATAACGTGGGAGACATTGGATATATGGATACAGATTTCATAACAGTTAAGGCTGAATCATGAGGTGCAATGTAACTGCAAATGTTCGTAATTTTCAAAGATATACCGGGCCAACAGTGACCATATCCGTCCAGTTGTGTATAATTTATTATGTTTCGTCCGTCCCGGTGAGAGTTACAATTATCAGGTGTTCTATTTATATGTTTGCTAAATTGTTTTTATGTAGATATTTGTTAATATGTCGTGGGTATTTATTGTGTGATGAACATATTTTCATATTTTTGAGCATGTGATATGATACATTAAGTCAAAACCGTTTAGTTGTTGTCGAGTAGAGTTGCCGTTGTATCTTTTTTAACAATGGTTCAAACTTCATATTGAGTGAGGACATTCAAAGTCACTATGGATTTTTTTACTTTGCATACACAATTTCAAACAAATGATTGGATACAAACTTTCCGTTGTTTTATTTGAATTGGCTGTGATGTAGAAACACCATTCCTGATATGATACTATCCCACCTAGGTTTGTTATATTCATATTATAATGATAACATACTATCAAACGTAAGCATTTTATATCGATGTAAGAGTCATATGTCAATGCACATATATGCAAATTAGAGAAATATAGAACATCTTTATATGGTCAGTAGAATAATTTTTATAATATGTATATTTATTTTCATGTCTACATACATCTGCGTGCATACACATATACCCAGAATGTGACCTATCTACTTAGAGTTTAAATGATATTCACATGGAGAAGATGTTGAACAGATGTATGAATACGTCACTTACTGCTTCTACCACTGCGCTCTTTAATGTCATGTACTTGCTTGAAGACTTGTCTGACAACTCGTATGAGAACGTTTTATCCAACAGTTTCACAGAGACAGTGAGCCGGGTTTTCTTTGAAGCTGGTAACGTTGCTGGGAAACCTATCACAGGTGTGACAACAATGTTAGTATCTCCCAAAACAGTATCACTAAAAGAGCTTAAGTAAATACAAATGTAGCAATGTAAAATAAATGAATGAAAATGGTGCAACTGAATTGTGAAACCATGCAATATATATTAAAGGTAACATGACATAAATGCCACCTGAAACATTATCTATTATTTTATTTCAGCAACATAATAACATTTTGGAACATTTCGCATATATGTTTACCAAGTTCATAATGATGCATAATAACATTTCAACATTTCACTGTGGCACTTACTTTTCTCGCAGCTGTCGCCAGTGAAAACCCCAGCACATCTACACATCCGTTTTCTTCCAATCTCTGTGCACGTGCCGCCATTTTTGCAAGGCCTGTTTCGGCAGAGTTCACCTTAAAAGAACAATGCATGAGCTATATATGGAGACTAATAGCAATAAAAACTAGGGATGCTATTAAAGGGACACTATTAAATGTACTGATTACAGGACAACCGAGGAACTACAAAAAAGAACATGACCTTCACTAGATAAAACTGAATAACTGAAAAGACAGAGACGACAACTAAAATTCAAAATGTTGTAAATCATTACCAAAGCATGTTTGATAACTATGGAATCATTGTTAAACATAAATGTATTACTGTCAACAATAAACAAAACTAATGATAAAACTAATGACAAAACGTGTCATGATTACATAACGCGCTTTTTTTGTGAATTCTCTAAAACATGATTGTAAGGCCATTTTAATTTCCACACAACAGAAAGAAAAAATAATCGCGTTCAGATACACATAGGTGTATTATACTGAAGTACACAAAGTTAAGTGAGCACTGGTGTTTGAAGTATGCAGTATGAAGTATGCTCGAGCAAAGCAATAATTTATGACAACATCAAAGTCAACAGTAATTGTTAAACAATCCAAAGTGGGGCATGTCGCAAAACAAGTACTGCTGTTGCGTGTCATAGAAAAAGCTTTATAATATATAAAATCTGGCAAGTAATTGGCGACGCACCTTTATCACAGTGTGTGCTGGTGTAGCCTGATGCACAGCTACACTGATAAGCGTTCAAACCGTCCCGGCACATTCCACCATTCTGACAAGGATTGCTTCCACACTCATCAAAATCTGTTAAATAAAAATTAGTATTACTGTTAATGCTACATGTCATTACTATATTAGTATTACGTATGTGTATCGATATATGCACAACCACTAAGTAAAACATTTGGTCAATAAAACATAATTATTTGGCATGCAGTTGGAAGATTTAATATTGTTTTGGTGTTTAGTTTCAACTTTCTGCCTAAAAAATTAAATTAATTAATTACTAAGATCTACTAAAACGTCATTCCTCTGAAGGTATTTTAATACCTATTACAATCAAACAAATCTTGATAATCATGTAAACAAAACTAAATCATAGTTTTTCGAATATCCCTCTTCAGATAGTTGGAAGAGGGAATTATAATCATATGTGAGCATGCCTCACAGGAAGATAGCCATGTTGTGAGAAAAAAAACGTATGCAAGTACAAGTAGACAGAACGCGTAGACAGTACAAGTAGACTAGCCTTTGTCATTTCAGGATAATAAACAATGTATCATGAATATACCTGTCTCACAAATAGATCCTATGACTCCAGTCGGACACTCGCAGGAGAACATGTTGATCTGTGATGTAGAGCAAGTCGCACCATTCTGGCATGGGCTACTCAAACATTCGTCAATATCTATAAAACGCAAAGTGCAGAATTAAAATGGTAAACATGTTAATGAATATATTAGCGTTGATTTTTCTCTGAACACAACTATACAAATGTATTCAGTTCTACATCTCGACAACCATCTGTTGCCTTCCACAGGTACTGAATGATGGATAATGAAGTCTTCTTCTGCTCGCCAGTCCCACGTGTGGCTGAGTCAGTATCACCCTCGTCTCTATTAATAATAGGTGTTGTCTTTCTGATCCAGAGAGCCTCCTTGATCAGTCTCACATTTATTTTGTTATCCCTGTCAATCATCTTGGATCCCTCCCAGTCAATGCTGCAGTCGTTGTTGTTGGTGTGGTCTGTGATTGTTGAGATATGTTTTACTTTTGGCTACTCTCTCTCTCTCTCTCTTCTGTTCACGGGTAAACCGCCTGGTTGTGATGGTATCAACCACATTATAGTTTTATTCTTGTTCAAAGCGTTCTCCCTGCTTCTCCAATGTACGTATGATTAAAGCTGAGAGGCAAAAGTAATTGACAGTGGCAGTAATGAAGTTGATAAAGAAGAGTACCACACCTATCATAAATCTAGATGATGGGGGATACTGACATAGCCACGTACGCATAAGCGACTAAGTATCGCGAAATTCAGTTCGTTAAGAAGGCAACCAATGGTTGTCGAAATATAAAAATAAGTAAACATTTAAAGTTGTGTTGAAAAGAAAATATATAAATGCATACATCATGGTTTATATATGTGGATGTATGCGTAGCCAGCTTTGTTTCAGTTTTAACTATTGATTTCGCAGATAACGATATTATATTTACGTTACTATAGTACATATACGTCTATAATAGTTTTGTTACAAACAATTCTGTCATCTATGTTTCACGGTTGTTCTAAACATGTTCAAATATATATATTTGTTTATGTTTGGATAATATTATTGAAAAATGGGACAGACTGTGCGTCATTCAAAAGTTCCTAGAAGATACGTAAATTCTTACAATGCAATGTAAATATTATGGTTGTTTAAATGATAGTGCATAATATGCACTAGTACATATCTTAAAAACAATATTAGAAAGTAAAACAATGCGGAAGTTTCATAAGTGATGCAGAGTGAAGTAGACGAGGAGATCACGTAACTTCCCTTTGCAAACTAATTTGCAAACGTTGACATTTTGTGATTTGTAAGAGTAATACTGTGAAAAGTAGTTGCAACAGCCAAGTTAATTGTAAACAAGAGCAATTGCAATAAAAACGTTTACAATAAAACGTGTTTGCAATAAAAGCGACAAATGCCGACGGTTATGGTGAATATCACGAATATATGGTTAAAGCCAGCAATGACACGCATGAGAAATATGCTGTCGAAAATTTAACTTGATGTCGAAGCTAATTCGTAGATTCCATGATGAGGGTGTGCTATTTTGGCTTCGAATTGGTGTAAGAAAAAAATTTCATTCCAAAGCCATCTCGACTTATCTGGGAAGCATTCATTCGTGCTACAATTACTGTGCGAGGATAATTCGCTCACATATCCACCTCTGCCTGTAATCACGCACCCATTTACACAGCTGAGTGAACTGTGGCAACGACGTTCTAACAGGTACGCCACCGCGTTAGTTCATATAGTAAACACACTTTTATTGTTTTCTGTGCTCTGTTATCCCACCTGACTATTGACGTATGGCAATAATTAACAAAACTTATAATATTATCACAGACATTTGGTCTCGCTACTCAGCTGTTCAATATTACAGGTACTGATTACACATAACCTTTTTAAAACAGGAATGCAACCGATCATTTCTTTTGACATATTGTTAAAACTAGACACAGTCACTTTCACATACACCAACAAAAAGCTTTGACTATTCACTCACCATATACGATTTATTGGAGAAATTAGCATTTCAAATACATATTTATTTTAGTTTATTTGTGATTTAATGTGGTTAAACAAGCAGTGTTTTAAGAGACCCGGTTTGATAATGAATAAAAAATCATAATATAAATATATATATATATATATATATATATATATATATATATATATATATATATATATATATATATATATATATATATATATATATATATATATATATATATATATATATATATATATATATATATATATATACATATATATATATATATATATATATATATATATATATATATATATATATATATATATATATATATATATATATATATATATATATATATATATATATATATCGATATATATATATATACAGGCACACACACACGCACACACACACACGCACACAGACACACACACACACACACACACACACACACACACACACACACACACACACACACACACACACACACATCAATATATCAAGTGGATATCTGAATGAATAGTATCCGAGCATTAATTGCAGCGTGGCTGAATGCTTCCCAGAGAAGTTGAGATGGCGTTGGAATTAACAGGTCTGCCAGGGGGTGAAATGTAACTTTGGGTAGTCCGGAGGACTGGATACTGCGCTATATACGAACGTACTACAAACATTATTTCTCACACTAAGTAAATTATCTGAGTAGAAACAGACGCGCACGCACACGCGCTCGCGCACGCGCACGAAAGAGTTTGCAACTTATTCGCAACGAACCTCTTTCACATTGTTTGCCAGTGTAGCCTGATGCACAGTTACACTGATACGCGTTCAAACCGTCCTGACACGTTCCACCATTCTGACAGGGATTGCTTCCACACTCATCAACATCTGTCGAATGAAAACAATACACATGTTATGCTATCAGTAATATATTAATTATACTATTTTATATAATATCTACTAGCCAAGTTGTCCAGCGCTGCATGGGAAAAAGGCCGTCACTGCAGCAGCTTATAACTCCTCGCAGTAAATTTTGTGTAGGCAATGGTAATTAATTATTTTACGTAAATTATTAAGTCATAAAACACATTTTAGCTCAATTTCAAAAATATTTAATATTGGACCCACAATTAATGTAATTTTTAGTTTTGGGATATTTGACTAGATACAGGAAATTATTAGGCCAGTTTGTTCGGGCATTATATTAACACATTAATTTTCGAAGTGTCAACTAGAGGTTGCCACTTGAATATACCGGTTATATAATAATGTTTCGGTTGTTATTACTGTTTTTTTACCAACGAATGCATCATTTGTGCTTTGCTGTTGGTATTATGGATGTAGTTTCAATCGACAGTATAATTATTGTGTTGATTTTGTGTTATGATTACGCAAGAGTATCATATGCGCAGATCGATGCCCATTATAATGAAACAAGTCCTGAAAATGTAATACACAAATATTCACGAATAAAACATCCATTCACTTGATGGTAAGCCTTTCAATTATAAGCAAACAATCTGACGGATCGTACAAATTATTTTAATGTAATTTCTCGGTGTGTACCTATAATACCTCATTATATATCAAACATTCCAACCTTCCAACAACTATACAAACATAAATGAAACACGCGCACACACACACACACACACACACACACACACACACACACACACACACACACACACACACACACACACACACACACACACACACACACACACACACACACACACACACACACACACACACACACACACACACACACACACACACACACACACACACACACACACATACACACACACGCACAGACGAGCCAAGTAGAGAACGAAAGCAAGGGATGTGAGGGACTGGAGACGGCGGGGAAACAGGATCTGTTACGGAAGGTAAAAAACACAAAAATGGAGCACCAGTACTGATGACAACCCCACTCATGTTGAGGAAAATGTTCAAAATTGGAAAAACCACAACTGTTTATTAGACTGAACATAGTGTTTGAGTTATCACTATATAGTCATGTTTATTTATTTATGTAGCACAACATCTAGATAAGGATATTCCATGGTACAATACGCAAGTAAAACACATAATATAATAACATCCTTATATCCTAGTATTACTAACTTACTATGTTAAAATAATGGCTTTATTGTTCTTCAAAACACTGACATATCCAATACTACATATGATGTTGGGTAATGAGTTTTCGAGATTCTGGGTTGCGAATTTGAATGTGTATTCACTCAGAGTATTGCATTATGTCTTTGGCACATCAAGTGTTAATATATCCCAAGATCTCACTCCATATTGTAATTTTTTTATGATGAACATACATGCCATACTATTTATGGCCATAGCCATAATAAATATATATATATATATATATATATATATATATATATATATATATATATATATATATATATATATATATATATATATATATATATATATATATATATATATATATATATATATATATGTCAACAAGCATGCCTTGTACGTGATGCTGAACTCGATTTACAACAAGTGGAGTCTTCTTGGGAGTGGGTGTTCAGTTATATATGCTGATATTTGCCAAATATACAACAAATTTTGGCCGTCCTGTTTGGAACCATCAGTAGCTTTTTGGTCAATTCAGTCGGCCGAGCATCAAAATGTAGGAAGAACAATGAATCAATTGTTCTGCACCTTGGTTATCTACATACTTGGGACAGGGGAACATTATATAGGACAAACTACCTATTTAATATGGCAACTAGATCACATAAATTCAATCATAATCTTAAGTTTGCGGAATCTTTGAAATAAATATTTACCTGAGTCGCAGATAGTTCCTGTGTATCCAGCCGCACACTTGCAAGAGAACATGTTCAACTGTGGGGTTGAACACGTACCGCCATTCTCACAAGGTCTACTCAAACATTCGTCGATGTCTACAACATAATGATTATTAACATTTATATGTTAAAGGAAAACAAAAGTCGTGGTATTAGGCATATGCATCAATACAAGTTAGTAAGGCTTAACAATTTGCAACTACAATTAAGAATGTTGGCTTACTAAGAAAACCTTGTTGAACACACATCATCTTAATTTTATGGGCCGCGCTATACTGTGTCACGGGTGCGGTATTCTGACTATATTCTCTCGCCAAATGAAAATATACATATGTAAACACGTAATCCTTCACTTGCTGCCTATAGGATATGGCCATACAGTTTGATATTATATGTTGTCCTGAATGATACAGTCCACCAGACACTGCTGATTATTAGTATTTGAAACTAGTCAAACACTCATCAATGTCTACAACATACGTAATACTAATATGTTAGTCAAGCTGCATTTAAACACACATCTATAAAAGTCTGACATTTATTTATCTTGTAACCTGTATAAATCAGTACGTATATGTCGTTACATTTAATAAAATTACGCTAGCCACTTTCAGGTGAACATGTGGCCGGAAGATTGATTCTATGCTAGCGTTTCACAGATAATTACAATCTCACGTCATATTACAAGAAACCAGAACGTCAACCAATTGAAAATAGGTAATGCTTTTGCTGTATTAGTGTTATTTATGACTCACGATGAGCTAAGAATATATTGTTTCTGATGGCAAGTAACATGGCTCGGGTAAAACAATAATCCATGACAACATCAAAACCAACAATAATTTTTAATCAATCCTAAGTGGGGCACAACAAGTACTGCTGTACTTTATAATATATAAAGCTGGTAAATAATTTGCGACGCACCTTTTTCACAGTATGTGCCAGAGTAGCCTGATGCACAGCTACACTGATAAGTGTTCAAACCGTCCTGGCACGTTCCACCATTTTGACAAGGATTGCTTCCACACTCATCAAAATCTGTTAAATAAAAATACGTGTTACTGTTAATGCTATATGCCATCAATCTACTAGTCTTAGTATTACGTATGTATATCAATATATGCGCGACCACTTGATAAAACATTTGGCTAATAAAATAGATTTACTTGTATTGGCATGCAAGATGCTTTCCATTGTTTGTATTTAGTTTCTTGCTTAAAAAACAAATAATTAATTCTAAGATCCACTAAAACGTATATTCTCTGAAGGTATTTTTTTAATACATATTACACTCAAACGAATCTTGATAATCACGTGAACAAACAATAACAACTGAAACACCAGTCAACTTAAATTAATCGTGCACATAATAATTATTAGAATGCCATTCCTTGAGGTGTATATTTGTCTACGACCTTATTCTAGGTCAATTATTCACAAAGTAATAATGTTAACATTTATGAAGAAATGTATCATTGTTTCTCAAATAATAATAATATGTGAAATGTGTGTACAAAATTGTTACATTAGTTATTTTATGTAATGTATTAAGTCGTAAAAAAATAGTTTAGCTCAATTTCGACAATATTGAACATTGGACCCACAAGGAGTAATGTCATTTTCAGTTTTAGGATATTTGACTAGAATCAGGAACATGTGAGGCCAGTTTGTTCAGGCATCATATTAACACACACATTGTCTTTTCGAAATTGTCAACCAGCCACTTGGATACCGTTTGTATAATAATGTTTCGGTTCTTATTAATGTTTTTACCAACAAATGTATCATTTGTGCTTTGTTGTCGGTATTGTGAACGTAGTTTCAATCGACAGTGTTGATTTCGTGTTATGGCCACATAGTGTGATCTGCGCAAATCGATGTCCATTATAATGAAAGTCGTGAAAATGCAGTACACACATATATATATAATATATAATAACATGCTTATGGCAGTATCATTATCATTACTAACTTAGTTAAATACTATGTTAAAATAATGGCTTTATTGTTCTTCAAAACACTGACATCTCCAATGCTACATATGTTTTAGGGTAATGAGTTCCCGAGTTTCTGTACTGCGAATTTGAAAGAGCATTTAACCAGAGTGTTGCGTCCTTGGCACATCAAATGCTAATATATCCCGAGTTCGCACTCCATGTTGTATATTTTTGATGGTGAACATGCATGTCAAGAAGTCAGGACCACGTACATATATATATATATATATATATATATATATATATATATATATATATATATATATATATATATATATATATATATATATATATATATATATATATATATATATATATATATATATATATATTATATAAAATCAACAAGCATGCCTTGTATTTGATGCTGAACTCAATTGGCAACAAATGGAGTCTTTTGGGGAGTGGGTGTTGAGTTATATATGCTGATCTTTACCAAATATACACAACATTTTGGCCGTCCTATTTGGCATCATCAGTAGCTGTTTGGTCAAACCAGTCGACCTAGCATCAAAGTAGACAATGTGACTGTAGGAAGAACAATGAATCAATCAATTTGGCAAGTTCTATATGTTTTTATTTATTTATTTAACTCTCTATTTATTTTTAATCTTGACTGTCTTTAACTATGTTTGTGTCAGCGCTTTTGAACAGGGTCACCTGCATCCGTGGCGCTCTAAAAGTGCTCTAATTATTATTATTATTATTAATTATTCTGCACCTTGGTTATCTAGAAACTTGGGACAGTGGAAAAACACATATCAAATATAGGACAAACTACCTATCTAACATTCAATCATAATCTTAAGTTTGTGGAATCATTGAAATACATATTTACCTGAGTCGCAGTTAGTTCCTGTGTATCCAGCCGCACACTTGCAAGAGAACATGTTCAACTGTGGGGTTGAACACGTACCACCATTCTCACAAGGTCTACTCAAACACTCGTTGATGTCTACAACGTAATAATTATTAACATTTATATGTTAAAGGAAAACAAAAGTCGTGGTTTTGGGCCTATGCACCTATAAAAGTTACTAACACATAAACATTTGCAACTGCAACTCGACTTATATAACATATGTCGAAGTGTTAGCCTCTATGCAGCATTAGTGTTTTAGTCCTCAAAAAGTAAAAATCGTTAAAAGGGAGAAGTACTTGTTCTAAGTCGTTGGCACTCTACTCGTCTACAATGAATGCACAAGTAAAATAATGATACGATGCACAACAACTTTGTCAATTACATGCTCACTCACAGCAAGCAAGTGTATTGCTAGGCTTGCACCTACCAGTGTTGCATGTGTTGCCACTGTAGCCATGAACACAGTGACAAAGGAACCCTCCGACCTTGTCGTCACACGTGGCACCATTGACGCAAGGACTGCTAGCACATTCGTTGTCAAGATCTGAAAGATTAATACATATTGTAACTTTCATTTATACCTCTCTAGTGCTGGCTGTTGTTACTGCTGTTAAAATTTGGAATGCGTGTAAAATCACAAGTACATTTTGTCCTGCCGAAGATGTTATATGTGAATTGACTCAAACGAGAAGCAAGTAATCGGACATTGATTGTAGACGAATTGGCATTGACTATAACATTTATACAAATATTACTAAACACAAGTTCGAAAGTGTAAACGTCACAACAGTGTTCAGTGTGTCCTCTTCTGCCGAAGATGTTATACATGTCACAACAGTTTTAACTGGATTCTGACCTGCCGAAGGTGTTATAAGTGAATTGACTAAAGCGAGAAGCAAGGAATGGACATCGACTGTAGACGCGTTGTCGTTGCATATGACGTTCATAAAAGCATTACAAAACAACAGTTTGTATTCAAGGCTAACACGAATTTCAAGCATACGACCAGTCCATACTATTACAAATTGTTTACAAGTGAACATCTTTGATGAAATATGTGGAGTCGAGACTCAATGTTAATGTATGTATTTTATGTAGTACATGTATTACATGGCGCTGGTGTACACATATTTCACCCACCTGTCTCACAGTTGATCCCAGTTGTTCCAGCTTGACAGTGACATTCATACTTTCCGGCAGATTGATGGCAAGTTCCACCATTCTTGCAAGGGATACTGTCGCATATGTTGATTTCTGAAGAACATGTTTTGTGACTTAAGTTTTGATGCATGACGTTCCATCGGTTAATTGAGCTAATAAACCTAGCCTGATGAGTAGGCCACCCTGACAATTTCATTCAAATCGGTTAAGTAGTTTTCGAGATATTGCATTATACATAGATATTGAAATGTCGGGGTTAAATGTGTATGTCTGTATAATGTTATGCTTCGTGTTATGGGCCAAAAAAAAATGTTATATAAAAATTTTAGCTCAACAAAAAATTAATTTGAATTTGTCTTTTGATATAGCAGCAAATTCTGAGGTTGTTCCGTACTGGCCTCAATGTTAAACGGGCCTGAATAAAGTTGATAAGATGATAATGATAAGAGGCAACTGTTATTTAATTTTATGAAATGTAAATGTTTACGCACAGGATATGGATAAAGAATATAAAATGGAGGATACCATGCTAGGTAAAAAAAATCATGAAAAGGACTTAGAATTAATAATTCGTGCTGACATGAAAGGTTCATAACAATGTGGCATTGTGGTTTCAAAGGGTAACTAAATTGGAAAATCAGGAAATATCACATATAAGGAGAAAGAGCTAATTATTCCCCTGAGAATTTAATCTACAAAAATACTTTCAAGTACGGAGGCCATATAGAAAGAAACACATAAATTAGCAAGAACGACTACAATGAAGAACAACTACGTTAATTCCAGAACTAGGTTGACCCTAGTTAGGAAAACGTGGCTACGTACCAGTCTCACACTGTTTGCCAGTGTATCCACGTACACAGGCACATCGGTACCTGTTGACAAGGTCCTGACATGTTCCATTGTTGTTGCAGGGAGAACTCTCACAATCGTTGATTTCTTTAAAAAAAGTTCATTATGTCAACAATACATTTAAGCACAAAGTCATAGGTTATTTAACAGCTGTATGTTCTTGTTGAGATAAGCAGCAACTGAAAATCAATCGCACTTCTCACTAAACAAAATACTGTTTTATTATTTTACGAAACAAAATGGTGCTCCTAATGATGAAAAGTTGGCAGCAGGCATGGGTTAATTCCAAATGTAAATTAAATTAACTGAAATAAGCATATTTTATTTAATAAATTTTACCAGAAAGTATAATTTAAGTGCTAAATTACAACTTAAATACATTTTTCAATGGTGTATGCAGCAAGGCTGCAGTCATTAGCCATAGAAGGAGAGAGAGAGAGGTGGTGGGAGGTATATATATATATATATATATATATATATATATATATATATATATATATATATATATATATATATATATATATATATATATATATATATATATATATATATATATATGTGTGTGTGCATATGTGTGTGTGTGTGTGTGCGTGTGCGTGTGTATGTGTGTGTGTATTGTTCAGAACGACTATGTTTACCTTGGAAAGGCCATTGGTACACATGTATTTCTATATTTATTAAGCCATTTGTGCATTTGACATTGTTACTTGGCACCAGTAAACCAATTCGGGCTATACTGACTCTGCATATTTGTGTATTCAGGTGTACATAACATGCAGAGAAAGGTAACATATTTAAGATTGGAAATACAAAAATAGGTTTTCAGATTGATAGCTTGAATAAGGCCAAACGTGGTGTTCATTGAAATAGTGTATCATTTTAGGCAGCGCATTTCTTTTCAACCGTATCGTTGCTGTTTGTTATGTCATATTCGTGATCTCGCGATATTCGTCGTTATTTGTTTATTTCTGTTTCAAAACCAATCGCAACTGCACCTGTTAAAAACACACTTCATCAATAAATTCCTTCCATGTACGATACCCCTCTTCAGGGATGATATATGTTCATCCCTTTATAAAGAGACTAACGGTGAACATCAATTTGCTATTAAGGATATTACAACATGTCAACGTGTGCAAAATAGTTTTTGCAATCCTTTTAACCGTGCTTAACCTTGAACTTGGTTTCAGATGATGTAGGCGCAAAGTAAGTCTTCTTCTTATTATTAATATAAATAGTTTAATGCTAATGAATATATACCAAGTGTTTTAATTAGCATATCCCACAAAACAACTGCATACGAATGTAAGTATCATTATTGACTAACAAATATATTTACTTATGAATGTAGTGTTGAAATTAATTGTTTACTTAATTCGATTGAAACATTTGAAAGATTAATTTCATTGACCTGACAAATTGTGAGTTTAATTTAATTGGATAATTTATTCATTCGTTGTAATCTAATTACGCTACTTTTCAAGTTAGCATATGTGCAGTGTATATATCATGTTTTCTTACTGCTACCAGGATTACACAAGTCAAACAACATGTTTATGGTTAATGAAAATGCCCAATTTTGATAATAACCATCTCCTTTTTAGCCAGTATCTTGTGATGCACTGACTCTCAACATGCATCACCGCAACATCTAGTCGCAATGTTCATAATAGATATTGGATAAGCTAAAATAAGAAGGGGGAATTTGGGTGCGCACATGCCCCTCTATTTTGAATTTAGATATTTCCAGTTCAGCATGTTTTGTAACCCATACCTGTCTCGCAGTTGACACCGGTGTATCCCGCCAGGCAGTGGCACGTGTAGTTATTGTTGCCGTTTATACACTCTCCTCCATTGTCACATGGGTCGCTGTTGCATTCATCAAAATCTAAAATCATTAACCACATTTTTGCACCTGAATTGAGCTGCATAAATTACTGTCTAAATAGCCAAACAACGTTACTGTATTTACATAGGTATTATATGAGTATAACTTACTCAGGGTTCTGTAATGTTTGTAATATCACTGCGTGGGTTCTACGATCTATGTATTGACATTAACTCTGAAGGAGTCAGAACTATGCTTTCTTTGTGGTGTCACTAACTATAACTATAACCATCTATTATGTCATCTTTGCAGCGTTACAAACTCTGACCTACGCCATGTTTGTCGTGTTAAAGGTTGTGCCTCTCGGTTCTGCAATTTGCGTTGTGTGTCCATATTTTGTCATATATGTAGTGTCATTAACTGGGCTTGTAATGATGTCTTTATAATGTCACTAACCCTTGGTTGTGACATTTTGGTAGTGCATCTGACTATAGGTTCTGTCATCTGTTTAGTGTCACTAGTTGCGAGTTATGCCACGTTTTAATGCCACACAATCCGAGTTTTGCCATCTTTGTAGAGTTACTAACTGTGGATTCGGTCATCGTGTAGGCATCACTAAATTTGGGTTCTTTTTAGTGTCATTGTCTCAGGGATATATCATCTTTGCAGTGTTATTAAATCCGTGTTAGGTTATTGTTTTTGTGTCACTACCCATGGTTTCTGTCAGTTTATATTGTCACTATATTTGGGTCATGCCATCTGTGTAGGCATTGTCAATGACCAAAGATTATGCTATCTTTATTATATCACTAACTCTTGGTTGATTTGAGAGCTGCCATGAAGCAGACAAGCGATGGAGGCAACGATTAGAATATATGTTATGTAATTCTTTCTATCTCATAATGCAGTGACTTATTCGAAGTCAAACTAACCATATCAGACGCCGTGCTGCTAAATTGAGTGAAGGGAATACATTTTGTTAGAATAAATTTTAATATATAAATGACATGGTGATGTACCTTGACACACAGTGGCATTGAACTGGGTAAAACCGACATGACACGTGCACTTGAAGGTACCAACAATATTGGTACAGTTGGCATGTTCGTCACAGCGTTGTTCGTCACCGGCACACTCGTCAATATCCTCGTAACAGTCACCACCAGTGAACCCAGAGGCACACTCTTTACAACCGGCTGTCACACTGCAGACTGTGTCGCTCTCACGACAGTTACAAAGACGCTTGCAGTCCTCGCCCCACGTACCACTCACACAGGCTAGAACAATGACCAACGGAATGTATACATTATTATTATTCTGTCATAATGGATACAGTGTATTGGTACTTATACACCAGTGGTATGACTGTAACAGTATATTTTGACTATTGGTACAATAGTGATAATAGAACCAATAGGGTGCGATAACAATGCCCACCAATATCCAGGGAGTTATACATAGAATAGTGGTGCTACTGGACGTGATCATACGGCACGGATATCAAGGTGACAGTAAGCAGTGAGAGATATCATGTATTATAAAATAATAGTGGTATTACTACGCGACCCGCGAATTGTTGGCCTTCTGAAGCATGTCAATGTTATAAACATGTAGTATCAAATATTATGGTCAGTTCAAATAGAGATGCATTAGAAAAAAGTTAACACATAAAGCCACATAATTTGTACTTTCCTAAAATTTATTATCTGTCTATGCTTTGTAGAATCAGAAACTGTTATTCGAATGATTGCACCATCAACATGTTTAGCTAGCAATCACCATGACTGCATGGATATAGTGACACTCACGTGTGCAGCTTATCTTGTCCCTCATTAGTTGGAATCCTTCATTGCAGCTGCATTTGAATCCACCATCGAAGTTAGTACAGTTGTAATCACAACCACCATTATAATTCAAACACTCGTCCACGTCTGCAAAATAAAGTTTTCACGACTGCAACATCATGTTGACATAATGATTATGTGTGTGTTGAATTGTGAGAATAATCTGACTATGTTATCAAATCACATTTGCCGCGGAATAAAACTGAATTTCCAAATACTTTTCTGCTAGGCTTCATAGATAGAAAATGAAGGTAACCAGATAAACACAAATGGAAGGTTCTATGATTACATAATTAGAGAAGTCCTGGGCTGAGATTCAGGCGGATAGTTTTAGTTTTTAGAGTGTAGCGGATGTGCGAAGACGAAGGAACTAGAGGTGGAGTTGGAACAGCTGAGGCTGCTCGTTGTGGTAATGGTGGGAAGGGAGCAGGTGGGTTGTGCCAGTGGTTCCGGTGGCGGACAGACAGCAGATGATAAAGTGGGGGAAGACGATGACAGAGATGCTAGGGAGAGCTCACTTCAGCCTAGGAGGAGGCCGAGAGGAGGTAAGTTGACAGGTCGCAGGGAGACAGGACGTAAGGAGATGGGACGTGAGGAGACAGGACGTAAGTAGACGGGACGTAAGGAGGCAGGACGAAAGGAGACGGAAAGGAAAGAAACGTCAGGGAACGCAACTGGAGCGAAGGATAGGGGAGTGGGGGAGACAGGAGCGAAGGAGAGGGGAGGGAAGGAGACGAGAGTGAAGCTGATGGGAGTGAGGGAGACGGAAGGAAAGGTGTCAGGAGAGAAGGCGATGGGAGCGCAAATTAGCCAGGAGACGGGAGGAACAGGTGACAGGTTGATGGGTGAGAGATATAGATTGATAACAGTATGCCAGGTGATAAGCCTACAGGACAGAATGTGATGGAAAAGTTCCAACGGAAGAGCTATTCTGCGGCAGTTATAGACGGGGTGAGGAAGAGAGCGATGGTGTTTGTGGGGGAAGACTAACAGAGTCTTAAACAAGGGAGATGACATAGTGGTCTACTTGTCTGGGGCCAAAATAAAGGCTATAACTGAGAGAGTAGAAAACATCGTGGGTTTGGGCAAGGGTGGATCTGTTTTAGTACACGTACGGACAAATAACGTAGAGAGTGAGGATACAACTGCCATAGTTAGGAAATATAGAAAGTTTGTCAGAACACTAAGGCAGACGCGGGTTGAGCAGGTAATACGGTCAGGGATTTTACCAGTAATAGGAAGGAGGGGTCAGAGATATCGAAATTGCCGGGGGATGGCAATTAACATGCTAGTCCAGAAGCTATGTAGGGAAGAGGAAGTTGGATTTGTGGGGACGTTTTGTTGGGAGGGCTGATATGTACATGAAAGATGGGCTTCATTTAAGTGGAAAGGGGGCAGCAGTATTTGCGGACGAACTCTCAGCAGCAGTAGATAGTGGCATGGGTAGCATAACAAATATTTGTGGGAGTAAACAATGTTTAAACTAGAAGCGCATTGTAAATACGAAAAACGAATTAAACAGTATGGTAGAAGATATTGACCCTCATATAATTGGTATAACCGAATCATGGGCCAACATAGACATAACCGATGCTGAATAAGGATTGACAGGATACGTAATGTTTAGGAGAGATTGAATAGAAAGAAGGGGAGGGGGAATTATTTTATATGTTAAAGAATATATTCAGGCTGGTGAAATAAAACTAGAAAGGGAAGCAGATTGCGGTGAAGCTGTTTGGTTCAAAATAGTCTCAGGAAATTCAAAATTAACTATTGGATTAGTTTACCGAAGTCCAAACATAAACGAAGAGGATAACAAAAATACAAAACGCCATAAAGGAAGTTAATAAAAGGGAATGTATCATAATGGGAGATTTTTGCCATGGACACATAAAATCTCTAGAGAGTACAGATGGTGATGACAACAATTTATATTTTTAATTCAGGATAGCTTCCTTATTCAGCACGTGCTAAAACCAACCGGGGGTGAAAATGTATTAGATATAGTTTATCATCACAAAAAGAATTAGTGGACAATGTAAAAATACAACCATTGGGTAACAGTGACCTTAATCAAATACATGTTGACATCAATGTAAAATCAGAAAGTAAAAATAAAAAACGTACAGAAGAAACTTCCACAAAGGTAGCTATAAAGATGTGAGAAAATACTTAGCAAAGCTAGGTTGGAATAACATGCTAATGAATAAGACCACAACTGAACGTTGGAATATTCTAAAATATGAAATTGAGAGTATCATAGGCGTACCAGAAAGGATGAAGATTATGCAAATTACAAAGACGCACATAAATTATAGGCAAACGCTAGCATGTAACACAAAAATGAGTTTTTATGCATATGTCAGGAGTAAACAGAATATGCAAGACAAGGTTGGACCTCCAGAAGACAGTGCTGAAAATATAATATCACAGGGTTTTTTAATGGTTTTTAATGATTACTGCAGTTCAATGTTTATCAGAGAGGATATTAATTCATTACCTGTTCTATATGCTAACTTTCAGGAGCCTAAATGTGACTATTTAGGACAGTTAATTGTAACTCCAGAAATGGTAGCTAAGAAAATAAAAGCAATGAAAGATAATAAATCACCGGGAGTGGATGGGACCAGTGAGTTTAACGACAGTGATTTGTAAATTATTAGAAAGGTTAATTAAAGACCATATGGTGGACTTCCTTGTTAATTGTTAAGCATAAATTATTAAATTCATCTCAACATGGATTCCTAAAAGCGAGGTCATACTAAGCAAACATTTTATGCTTTTTGGAAGAAATCACTCAGTCGATAGACGAGGGATCGCGAGTAGATATTATCTACTTAGATTTTTAGAAAGCGTTTGACAAAGTGCCACATCAAAGATTCCTACTTACATTAAAAGCCCATGGTATCGGGGGTAGCATAATTGACTGGATAGAACAATAGCTGACTGACAGAAGACAGCGTGTTGTAGTAGATGGAGAAGTTTAAGAATGGAAATCAGTTTTGGGTGGGATACCAAAAGGATCAGTATTAGGACCTTTATTATTCTTAATATATATATATATATATATATATATATATATATATATATATATATCAATGAATGTAATGACAATATAACAAGTAACGTACTGAAATTTGTGGAAGACACAAACGTTTTTAGAAAGGTTAACACTGATGGTGATAAACAACATTTACAAAACGAACTAGATAGATTAGTGAAATGGTCTGAGAAATGGCAGATGTTGTTCAATTTTGGGAAATGTAAATGCCTACACATAGACATGGGAACGTGGATATAAACTATAAAATGGGAGATACTGTTCTGGGTACTACTGTAAAAGAAAAGGACTTAGGAGTTACAATAAACCCTGATGTGAAAGTTTCAGAGCAGTGTGGTACTGCAGCTTCAAAGAGTAATCACATTCGTAGGTTGATTAGAAGAAACATAACATACAAGTAAAAAAGCTAATTATTTATCTGTATAAAACAATAGTTAGACCTCATTTAGAATACTGTATACAAGCGTGGAGACCATATCGTAAGAAGGATATAGATACGCTTGAACACATACAGAGGAGAGCAACACAAATTATTCCAGAACTGAGAGACCTTAGTTACGAAGAACGCGTGAAAGAATGTGGTTTAACAACTCTAGAGACAAGGAGGTTAAGAGGAGATCAGATTGAAGTTTTAAGATATTGAATGGACATGAACATATTGATAGAAATATGTTTTTCTCACTCAAGGAGGGTAGTAGAACTAGAGGAGATGAGGTAAAATTAGTAAAGTATCAGTGTAATTTGGATATCAGGACGTACTCGTTCTCACAGAAAATAATAAATGAATGAAACAAATTGAATACGGATTGTATAACTGCTAGCAACGTGAATATGTTTAAAAACAAGGTTGACGCATATCTCAGGAGGGCGGGTTACACGTAGATGAACATTGCTGGACTCTCGATAAGCCAATGGTTTCCTTGTCCACTTGCCATCTGAGCCTTTGGCTAGGTTGGCAAATCTTGTTAAATCGTGTTAAATCTTGTTAATAATTATAAATTGGTTTACCTTGACTTCATTGTTATCAATGTACATACGTGATTATCGCTGTGAATACCTGAACAACTGTGGAAATCGTTTTGTAGGCGGTATCCAGCTCGACAAAAACACTCATATGTGTTTTCCTTCCGTTTACATCCATGTGCACAAGACAAGCCAAGTTTCTCACATTCTTCTGCCAGGTTGTTGTTTGCATCTGTGGGCAGGATAATTTTATTCATGTAGCACAGTTTCTTTGAAAGCCCAAAGCGCTTTTCATAAAAGCATGAAATAAAATATAAATGTTACATATAAAACATACACATAAAATAAATACAATTAGTATTAGGTAGAAATAATTAAAATTAATGAACATTATTTCAAAGCAGCATTGGATGGAAATTAGCAAGAGCACCAATTAAAGTAATAATAAGGTAAAATTAAAATAATAAAAACACTAACAATAATTAAATATTATCAAGGACCATAAACAAGATTTATACAATAGCAGCATGGCAATACATAATATCATAAAGTAATAATTTACGTTGAATAAAAAGTAATAATGATAATAATAAACAATACACTTCAATAAACATAATTAAGTTAGGGTAAAATGTTGCAGCAGTGAATACATATACTACAGTGAATATGTGAGTCTCCAAAGCTGATTGTGTGTGTGTGTGTGTGTGTGTGTGTGTGTGTGTGTGCGCGCGCGTGCTTGGGTGCGTGCGTGCGTGATTTGTTTAGTGAATGCTTCTGTATCCAATTAATTATATATTTATTGGCATGCTTGAAATGTATACGAATTTGTTTTGACGTCCATCTTTCTACAAAACTTTTTATCTCAACAATATGTTTGTTTATTTGTATTTGTTGTTGTTTGTTTTAAAATGTTTTGATACACATTAAATGCATTGAAATCGGCAATGCCATACGTCCATTACCAACCTATAAATATGTACCCATTGAATTCTTATTTAATTTTTGTGCGCTGCCTTTACTAAACGTCATATGCCACTTTCTTAACTAATATGTAATATCTTCTCTTGACATTTTTATTAAATAGAGCCTGAAATTAGGAAGTTGTTATGGTTGCTATGGTGATCAATAATGTCAATGACAGGCCTGGGGTCAATTGCAATGCAATTGTTAGTATGACTATTATGTAGTTTCCTTTATATTACAATTACTGCTAAATGCTTAAGGCAATGTTATGTATTATTATTACAGTTTAGGCTATTGCTATTACAACTACATTTTGTCATCGGATTTCGATTAAACATTTTGAAGTATGTACATGTTGTATTCATTCAGTAGCAGAGTAGTTCGCAGCAATAACTCCTTCTTCAAGCAATAGTCTATGATTGATTAGATATGTTGGTATCTTTCTTGCAATTCCAACCTGATATGTGCTCAAAAGTCCAAACTGAAGCTGCGCAAACACGTGAGCTCAGAATTGGACCAAAAGTGTGTACAAGCTGGTGCTGTTCACATTACCCAGCATGCTAGGGCAGGGAGCTGCATTAATTAATGATTAATGCAGATGTTACAAACAGTCAGCTTAGTTTTGGAAAATGGTATTTGGCTGGGGAACTGGCTTCAAAGGATCACTGAATGTTGTATAAACCGTGCATGACCTCTCAGCCTTGGTAATCTCTATGGAATACTGGAGCTAATATAAAAAAGAAACAACCATTCCTCCAAATAATATATTCTGGTATGTGACGATGAGCTAAGATGGATTATGTGAAGAATAGGCAAACACAAATACATATGCTGATTTATATGCCTAACAATTTAATGAAAGTGAATGTGTATCTGTGATTGAAATATGCTATTGTAATAGAAAAGCAACACTTGAATTACTATTACATTGCTTCCTATTACTACCACTAATAGATAGTGTTTTGTTCCACCAATTTATATTACTTGTAATATATGTAATCGTTACTATTACATATTCCTATTACCCCAGGCCTGTTCAGTAGATGCCTGAATCATGTTTTGAATCATTTATCGTGATAACATTACTCACTTTGAGGGAAAATGATTGGTAGACTATGACATAAGTGTCGAGTGATGCCTAACTGACAAATAAGATATCATTGAAATCCAATGAGTGCTTGTGTTGTTTTTCAGCAAGACGTGTTTTGGTAAAGGACTTACTAATAGTACATGAGTGATTGTCTGTGTTGAGAGAATATCCGTCGAAGCACGAACATTGAAAGCCGCCATTTGTGTTTTTGCACTGGTGTTCACACTGGGATGTTCCTTCAGCGCACTCATCTATTTCTGTGGTACAGAACACGACTACATTAATTAACACATAAACAATACAAACACACACAAACACACACAAACACACCCACACACAAGTGGTAATGTTATTTTTTATGTCGGGATGTGTGTTTGTGTGGTGTGTGTGTGCGTGCGTGCGTGCGTGCGTGCGTGCGTGCGTGCGTGCGTGCGTGTGTGTGTGTGTTTTCATGTTGAACAATTACACAGATAAAATATATTCCTTGACATAATCAATAATACGCATTCAGTGGTACGGTTTTGACACTGAAACAGGCGAAGTATTGTTGGAGTAGACAATTAATCAGCATAGCCGCACAACTGATACAAGAATTGTCAACTTGTGTTAGTTGAACTTGCTATATGGCATAGTATTTTGCCTGGTGCAAAGTTATATTGTTTCCAGCAGAGGCACAGTTTACCTTTTCTTTGGACATTTAGAAATGTTATACAAATCAGTCATTGTCTCTTGAATAATAACACCTTCACAGACTTTTGCTGATTGTGGGTATTTATTGTTGTTTACCCCTTACCACTGCAATTCTTCTGATTCTCTTTCAGTCGGTATCCATCATCACATGCACAAGTGAAATTGGTCTTTTGTTTGACACAAATCTGTTCACAATCATGTAGTGGATTCTCGGGATCACATTCGTTAATCGCTGCAGAAAGAATAGCACTGACATAGTTTACAAAACAAACTGTTAAATGAATATGTCAATATAATATAAAAACAATTATGCAAATATAAAATTAATGAGATGTATCCATACTTTAGCAGGTACTATGATTATACAGCATGTAAAGTTTAATCTACAGGGTTATCAACCAATTTCCGATTACATTGTTTGTGATACATCCCACCAGATGGCGTTCGTGGCTTCTGTGTTGTCTGTAACATCGACCACAGTTTCTGTCACCATATTGTGTCAGGTGCAAATCTTGTTTCTACCATGTATGTGATCTGCGTACCATTTGGCGTCATCTACTTACTTAATCCTCTTCGCTCAAGGTAGAGCATATGGCCGAAACGACACGGCTCCAACGCACTCTTTGGGAACTTCTGGGAGGCAGGGGTGAGGAATATAGGAACTGTAGAAGGATGGCGATCAACACACAGGTACAGAAGGTATGTATGGAGGAGGGAGTAGGCTTCGTAGACATGTGGTTAAACTTTGTGGGAAGAGGTGACTTTTTCATGAGAGATGGACTTCATCTGACAGGGAAGGGCGCTGCAGTTCTTGCGTGTGAGTTTGTCAGAGTTGTCGACGAGGGCACAGGTACCATAGATTATTTAAACTAGATGCGCAGGGGGAACTGACAGAGAAAACTCAAAGGAGTACTACTACAAATACACATCCAAAGAAATGTTCACCAATAATTTCAGACAATGAACTTAAATGTGTATGCTTAAATGCCAGGAGCATAGTAAATAAAAAAAGTGAGTTAGACATTATGGTAGCAGATATTGATCCTCATGTAATAGGCATCACAGAATCATGGGCAAATGAAGATATAGTAGATGCTGAGTTAGCACTGACAGGCTATGTAATGTTTAGGAAGGATAGACGAGAAAGAAGGGGAGGTGGAGTAATTTTGTATATTAAAGAATCTATCCAAGCATATGAAATTACACTGAAAAGTGAAGCAGATAGTGTGGAAGCAATTTGGTGTAACATAGTTACCAGGAACTCAACATTAACAATAGGAGTAGTTTATCGTAGTCCTAACATAGGACAAGAGGAAGATGTAAAATTACAAAAGGCGATAAGGAGGTGAGCAAAGGAGAATGTGTTGTAATGGGTGATTTTAACCATGGCCATATACAATGGGAATCATTAGAGAGTGCTGGAGGGGACGACCATCAGTTTCTACTTCTAACACAGGATTGTTTCCTTACTCAACATGTCTTGGAACCAACCAGAGGTGGGAATGTGTTAGATTTAATTTTGTCTTCTCAAAATGAATTAGTTGACAATGTTAAAGTACACGAACCTTTGGGTTCAAGTGACCATAACCAAATCCATTTTAATATAAAAGTAAAAACAGGGAATACATATAAAAAACAATGGAGGAGGAATTTCAACAAAGGCAGATATAAAGTGATAAGAACATATCTAGCAAATATAGATTGGAATAATTTGCTGAAGAACAAGACAGCAACAGAATGCTGGACTTGTTTAAAATATGAGATTGAGGGCATTATTGAGAAATTTATTCCATTAAGAAAACAAGGAAAAGATCCAGGAAAAAACACCTGTCAAAAGAAGCTATTAGAAAAATTGCTCACAAACAGATGCTGTGGAAGGTCTATAAACACACTGGAAATGTAGAAGACTACACCAACTACAAAGAGGCACTTAACCTAGCTACTACTGAAATTAGAAAATCTAAAAGAACCTTTGAACAAAAATTGGCAGGTAATATAAAAAATGACAGCAAGAGTTTCTATGCTTATGTAAGGAGTAAACAGAAAGTTCGAGATAAGGTCGGACCACTGGAAAGCAACAGTGAAAACATAATTTCAGATGGGTTCCAAATGGCAGAGGTCCTGAATGAGTATTTCAGCTCAGTTTTTACCACAGAAGATATCAGCTCACTTCCAGTTCCATTGACTAAATTTGAGGGCAATACATCAGAATATTTAGGGCAGTTATTTGTAACTCCTGAAATGATAGCAAAGAAAATTAAGATGATGAAAGATAATAAATCACCTGGAGTTGATGGGATACCACCAAAACTGCTAAAGGAAATTGTTGATCAAATTAGTACACCACTTGCAAGCTTATTTAACTTGTCACTAGAAGAAGGAATAGTTCCTTCAGAATGGAAAGAAGCAAACATTACGCCGCTGTTTAAGAAGGGATCGAGGAAGAAGCCAGAAAATTACAGACCAGTGAGTTTAACATCAGTTGTATGTAAATTACTTGAAACATTAATTAGAGACCACATGGTGGAATTTCTCATAAAACATAAATTAATAAATACATCTCAACATGGATTCCTAAAAGCAAGGTCATGTCTAACGAATCTCTTATGTTTTTTAGAAGAAATTACAAAGTGGGTAGATCACGGGTCACCAGTGGATGTTGTCTACTTAGATTTTCAGAAAGCTTTTGATAAAGTGCCACATCAAAGATTGTTACTTAAACTAAAAGCCCATGGTATAGGCAATGATGTAATCAACTGGATAGAAAAGTGGCTTACACACAGAAGACAGAGAGTAATAGTAGATGGTAAGATTTCAAACTGGAAATCTGTTTTGAGTGGGGTACAACAGGGATCAGTGTTAGGCCCTATACTGTTTTTAATATATATAAATGATTTGGAGGATGACATATCTAGCAAAGTACTCAAATTTGCAGATGACACAAAAGTATTCAGAAAGGTTACTAATGATACAGATAAACAAAGTTTACAGGATGATCTAGAAAAATTAGTTAAATGGTCAGAAAAATGGCAAATGTTATTCAATTTTGGGAAGTGTAAATGTATACACATAGGACATGGAAATATGGACGAGGAATATAAAATGGGGGATGCTGTACTAGGTAGAACCACACAAGAAAAGGATTTAGGAGTAACATTTAATGCTGACATGAAAGTTTCAGAGCAATGTGGGATTGCTGCTTCGAAAGGAAATCAAATTCTAGGCCTAATTAGGAGAACTATCACGTATAAGGAGAAACATCTAATTGTACCCCTGTACAAAGCAATAGTTAGACCACATTTGGAATATTGTATTCAAGCATGGAGGCCATATCGTAAAAAAGACATAGATAAGCTAGAAAGAATACAACGTAGAGCAACTAAGATGATTCCAGAATTAAGAGACCTTAGTTACGAAAGTCGCTTATTACAATGTGGTTTGACAACACTAGAGACCAGGAGACTAAGAGGAGACCAAATAGAAGTGTTTAAAATAGTGAACGGTTATGAGGATGTTGATAGGAATATGTTCTTCAAACTTAAAGAAGGCAGTAGAACCAGAGGACACAAAGCAGCATTAGTTAAGGAACAGTGTAGGTTGGACATGAGAAAGTACTCTTTCTCACAGAGGGTGATAAATGAATGGAACAAACTGCCAAATGATTGTGTTAATGCTAGTAGTGTGAATATGTTTAAAAATAGAATTGACAGATATCTGATAAGGGCGGGCTACACATAGATGAGAAAATTGTTGGACTCTCGATAAGCCAATGGCTTCCTTGTCCACTTGCCATCTGGAACTTGTTGTTCGAGATGGCAATCTTGTTAAATCTTGTTAAAAAATCTTTATTTGCAGCTTTCTTCATTTCTTTCCAGGTGGTTCCATGCTTCTTTATCTCATTGGCTACTGACGCCCTCCAACAACTTTGATCTGTCTGTCTGGTTTTCTTTTTTCCTTGTGGGTTCCAATTGAGGGGTTGTCTCGTGACATGTGTGGTTGGTTTTAGGAGGATGTGCTCTATACAGGTCCAGTTTCAATGTGTTGCCTGGTTTGTTGCCTGCTTATTATGTCCTCTTCTTGAGCACTTTTGTGTGATATTGTCTTGCCGTTTAATTTTGTGATATTGTCTTGCCATTTAATTTTGTGATATTGTCTTGCCATTTAATTTTGTGATATTGTCTTGCCATTTAATTTTGAGAATATATCTGAGACAGTTGGTTTTGAATGTTTGGAGTTCTCTGGTTGTTGTATTAGTTACTCTCCGTGTTTTCTGGTTATTGTCTTGGTTACTCGCAATGTTCTCTGGTTGTTGTCTTTGTTACTTCCGTGTCTCAGAGCCATAGAGCAGCATGCTTTTCACATTGGTGTTGAAGTTTCTGATTTTGTTTCTTGTTGAGAAGGATGGTCTATTCCGCATTGTCTTTAACATCTACTGCTAACACATTATCAACTACACTAATTCGTAGTCGCCTTGACTATAATGCAACGCACTGCTAAACAACACTGTTCCTGTTCCTTTAGGCGCTATATAATGTAATATTTTTATTACGCATGTCCCGCACACATACACATAAAGCTAATAACATGTATACAAGCCGTCCCAGTCAAACTTACGAAAACAGATGCCGCCATCTTCCTTGGTTCCCGCAGGACACTCGCTGCACTTGTACAATCGGCCCGTCGAAACCTCTTCGTCCGCCGTCACGTCCGTGCAGTCTGTGCCCTCTGTACAAGGGTTGTCCTGACACCCGTCAAAGTCCGCTTCACAGTAATCGCCTGAGAGAGGTTTCAAGATAATATAGCAAAAACTAACAGTTACAATAACAGCGTAAACTGTACAAATCGTATTGTGTCTAAAATGTGTATAAACAATATATAATATTATAAACAAAATAACTTATTTTTCTGTAGTTTTACTAATGCGTAATTATTATTAATTATTATAATGCAGCCGATGCCTGCAGATATCTTAAATCATGCCTTTTGTGCGTGCTGCGAAGGTGTGGTGGCCACACTCTGCTATTCCATCACAACACGAGGGAGTAATTTACTGATTAATAATTATACGTTGTTTCTTTAAGCAGGTATTTTCTGACGCCTTAACGTTATCACCCTATAGGTCTTTAAATAACGGCTTAGCCATTGTCTGTAAACTGTTTGTTGATTCATGTTACCAACTTACTTATCACCGATAATGGTTGGGATGCATTGGAATACGTATTTAAATCTTCAGCATTTCAATGTGCATTAAAATTAATTTCCATTTGTTATTAAGCCTGGCTACAATCATTCTGAATAACAACGAATACTGAGTGATAGTTAATTAGACATACACAATGATGATGATTATGAGTACACATACAAACATAATGCAAGGAATATAAACATAAACATAACACTCTCCTCACCTTCCCATCCCTTGGAACAATTGCACTGGACGACCCTGAATGACTGTTTCAGTTCGTAGCCGTCAGCAAGCTGGTCAAACTGACATTCTCCACGTCCAGTGCAGTTGCACAAATTCACAATGACATCAACGGACGCGACACCTCCCTTACCGTCTGATGCTGAAAACCTGAGGGGGGACATTTACATAAAATTACCAAAATAACATATCTTGCTAAACGGGTTAATATGTAATGGATACGTACATTTGTATGTATTTGTATAGCATCCGCGTCATGTGGAGCGTCGCTTTGAGGGATTGGACATGATGCATCGGTACAGCATCCCCGTCATAGGGAACATCACTTTGAGGCAACGGACATGGTGTTTGCTACGCAACAAGCTGTTTGCTTTTTGGGCGAATCCCCTGCCATTCTGGGTTATGTGTTGCGTGATTATAGAGACAAATCAAGCATTAAACAAAATATGGCGTCCATTGAATAAATTTGGCCAAAATCGCACACTTCCAGCTCTTACCATCTTTACAGTTTTCCATAAAAATATTTGTAATACATCTACTGGTTTTTCGGGAATATCACCATACCACAAAATCCCTACGCGTCTTCTAATCAGCTACATAATGCAACATCTCACTATCAGAGGTCTGACATCTCAACTCTGCCAACCTAGCTGGATGAAAACAATTGCCAGGGGCCAATAACCAATAATAATGGAGTAGGCGACTGCTTTGTTTAGGCGAATACTTGAGCTATATAAGACCACACATTATTACTTCTTAGCAACTATAATAAATAAATCGATTATCTTGAATAACTGTGGTATGACCATATTAGTGATGCAGTGCCAATTGCTGCTGCCGCCGAGTGCTGCTAACTGCGTTTATCAGCGTCCCACTTCGAAGGTTGGTGGTGAGCTCGCTCTTCCACCAGACTTTCTAGTCGCTCTATGCTACTGTCAATGTGAGGGTTTGCCGCATGTGGGCTGTTGGTTCATGCTGTTAAGGTCGTAGGGACAGAGCCAGGCATTCAACCAACTGCGGCTGGCTATGGTTCTCCACCAGGCATTGATCCTAACACGGCAGTGCTCCATCGTCAGTTGCAGAATCGGTGGTACTAGATACTAATGATGTTTTTTTACACTGTTCCTATGTCAACGTAGGACATTGTGCCATCATCCGGGCCATCTACCTTACCCTCTCATTCCCAATTTGGTCTGGACACTACGTGAATATTTCTTGTTCCATTCATGCTTCATCGCACCACAACAGCTACTGTATATCTGTTAAGCTAAGATCCCCGCACTCTGCATTGCTTCAATGATGAAGATTGACATTGTACCTTCTACAAAATGGCTGTATGTGTGTATCTGCTTGAGCCACATAACTACGATACATCCTCCAAAATGCGTGTGCACAAATGTGCAATGCAAAAACTGTACGAGCAGGGTGCTGAATGGTTTTTAGTCCCTATGCAACCAATTGTGGATATACACATTCACAGCAAAGGTAAGACCAGTTGGCGTAAGGCCACATCCCTGCATCGTGTTCAGTGCGGGAATATGTATTTCGGATGTTTCTACGTGTGATTTTAAAGTTGGATTATGTGCCTTTCCAGCATATATGGGTATGGTAATTAGAAATATAAAGCCTGCTGAAGAATTAATCTGTGGATATATGCCAAAACATAACGAACGAGATGATCTTAGTTAGGATATTTGCCCTTTAAGATGTGCCACGACCATAGTTATTATAAATAGGACAACAAATAACGGAAAACCTACGATATATTCACAGGTTCCATGTTGACGGGAGTCCACTTGAAGACACCACCGTCGAACGTGGCGCCATCTGGTGATGACTCTAGTGTGATGGTCACCTCATCCCCGTCTGGGTCGAATGCACTCACTGCCAGGATGTTCTCCACGCCTACCGTTGCATTGAACACCGCCTCAACGGTGACATTTGGACTTGCGTTGGCTGCAATTTTTAAAATTAACACTGAACAAATGATTTTAGTCATTGGTTATTAACGTGTGTGTGTGCGTGCGTGAATATGTATGTATGCATGCATGCATGTATATTTAATATTTTCGACTTATATATGTATATATATAATATATATATATATATATATATATATATATATATATATATATATATATATATATATATATATATATATATATATATATATATATATATAACACTATATACCGCATTACCTGTACAGTGCTTAAAAATACCACATTACCTGTACATTTGTAATGACGAAAATTACATGAATTTTCACGGTCAATATGCATAAATTATGTCCAGTATGATTTCAGTTAACCTTTTTTATAAATATAGGTGCTTGTTTTTTATTTCACTTGCATATTTATAAGTATACTAATTTGATGTACAGGTAATGTTGTTTTCATTAAAAACCATATTACCTGTACAGCTGATATATGTACAGGCAATCTAGTGATTTCTCGTATATAAAATTACAACCAATGAGCGGCCACTTGCTGACCTTTTTATGACCTGCGACACAGTTTTTTCATGAAAATAAATGGCGCTCGTGTTTTCTGTAGAGTGTAGCGCGAAATTGTAATTAACTTTACACTTTATCCCTTGTCATAGTCGACAATGCGACATTATACCCCGGCATCAGACTGCCATGCTAGTTACGCAACTCTAATGCTTACTGAGTATAATGTGTAAGGTAAGCGGCAGCTGAATACGACTGCGTTACCGACAGTGGCAGTGCCAGTTCTAGACTAAGTCTAAGACTAAGTCTAAGACTAAGTCTAAGACAAAGGCTAATGAAACCCGAAGTGGAGCACTTACAGTCACAGTCACTCTGTAGCCAGTAATCGGGCAGTACTCATACCTACTATATACTCATATTCTATGACTAAGGTACATGCAGTCTGCACTCTAGTTGGGTATAGGTTTGGGTTAGAGTTCCAGTCAGAGTTATTAAGTCAATACTTTCATGGCGGCCATATAATTCACGATCAACACACATCTCTTAGCGCTTCACATTACATTAGAACGAACTCGTCATGATTCATGTTCGACAATTTTATTCTTAAACCAATGTTATATTTGGAAACGTGTCAATGGCACATTTATATATATATAGATACTATAGGCTACTGATACATAGCTCACACTGCTTTACAGGCAAATTGCCCATCAAAATCCATAGTAACTATAATGGAACATCCGAACACGAACTACTTGACTCTAATCCTGATTTTGCATATTTTCTACTGGTCTTGGCGTTGTTTGAGTAATGTGAAAACAAACCTGATCTGTCCTGTGGCATAACAGTGTGAATAACTGGATATAATAAAAAAGTTACACACTATTGACTAATTATATGATCTATTAATAAACTGTCATCAACATTTAAAACGTCTGCTGCAATTTTTTTAAATCAGGCCCTTTCCACAAAAATGTGGTTAATGAATGGTTTAATTAATATTAACAGTCAGATTACATTGATATATTGTAATGTTATACATGGACTGTAGAAGGCCTGGGTTTGTTATATAAAGACATCAATACACATTAAAAAAATAAAACAGTTGTATTAAAAATCCAAAATAATACACGTGCAGACATCTCATTTAATCGGAACACAACTTTGCACAGAAATTAAAGTAAAAAGCAAAAAGTAAAACAATTCCATGACGATGAACCTCCGTAAATATTGAGCAAGAGGTTCTATGCTGACAGAGGTAGTAACCAAATTAGATCTGCACAAATGCATCAGCATGGGAACGATGACAGTAGTGTACCACATAGAATCATAGTAACATGCTTACTGTACATCACTTCAATTATGAACCATCATATGCTGAATCAATTCAATGCAGCTAAAATTATTTTTAAAAAATTTGATAAATTATACATTTTCCTTGCTTTATTTATTTGACATTATTAGTTGTAACTTAACATGACTGTTGCCATTTAAATAGTATTCTGGTATGAATCTATACCTACTTTCTGCAAAGAAGGTACTGTCAAACATGTAGTGAAGTTACAATCAATATTACATTTTGTGCACTTTTTTAACAAGATTTGCCATCCAAGCCAAAGGCCCAGATGGCAAGTGGACAAGGAAGCCATTGGCTTATCGAGAATCCAACAATGTTCATCTACTTATAACCCGCCCTCCTGAGATATGTGTCAACCTTGTTTTTAAACATATTCACGCTGATAGCAGTTACACAATCTGTAGACAATTTATTCCATTCATCTATTGTCCTCTGTGAGAATGAGTGCTTCCTGATGTCCAATCTACATTGATCCTTTACTAATTTTACTTCATGTCCTCTAGTTCTGCTATCCTTCTTGAGTGAGAAAAACATATTTCTATCAATATTTTCATACCCATTCAATATCTTAAAAACTTCAATCTGATCTCCTCTTAACCTCCTTGTCTCTAGAGTTGTTAAACCACATTCTTTCAGGCGTTCTTCATAACTATAATAATCTCTCAGTTCTGGAATCATTTTAGTTGCTCTCCTTTGTATGCGTTCAAGCGTATCTATATCCTTCTTACGATATGGTCTCCATGCTTGTATACAGTATTCTAAATGAGGTCTAACTATTGCTTTATAAAGAGGTATAATTAACTTTTTTCCTTGTATGTTATGTTTCTTCTAATCAATCCAAGAATTTGATTACCCTTTGAAGCTGCAATACCACTTTAATTTATATCAATGGACAAATAGCAAACTGTAACTCATCTAGTTTGTGAGACATTTGTAATTGAATACAGACAGATTAACATGGCTATTCCTCCATTCACCGGCTTGACTATGTCATGTTCACAAAACATTGCACCCGATGCTCTGACACACATATATTTAATTTTTTTTTCAATTAAATATCTTTATTGCAGACTCAACTGTGCAGCATGTACATAAAAACATACACATAAAGTAAAAAAAATATAAGAGTATTAAACAATGGGGCCTACTAAATGTAGACTCAATCAAAATTATTATGTATATATATATATATCTTTATCCAATGTCATCGTATTCTCGAAAACCACTTTAAATCACTGTTCACTATTGCAGTCACCAGCTTATTATAAGAGGCATCAAGTCTCAGCATGAATGTATACACAATATTTCGAATCACATTACCATCTTATACGCAGTCTGATTTAAATACCAATATATAAGCAGTCTAAAAATGTATCCAGGCACACCTCTGTCAATCAACTGAAATTCTGAAATAATATAGAGTGTTTTGCTTTATCAAAAGCCTTATAAGCATTTAGAAAACACATAAACATTGACCCATTTAGGCTTATATGCCTGTCAATAAATAACTTCCTTTAATACATAACTGACATAGTAGATAGCATAACCGATATTCTATCCAACAATACATTTTTGACATAATACTTGCTAATGCAATAGGTCAATCATTTTCTTTACTGTAAATCTTGCCACATTTATCTTTGATAATTGGAATAAGCACAAAAGACAAATAATTAGGTAAGAATCCATGCACAAAAAAGCTAGTTATGCACATTGCAAGTAAAGCCACAATGGACTTATCACAATGTTTAAGGCGTTCAGCATATATGCCGTCCATACCACGTCTTCTTTATATCCAGATGTTTAATAGCATTTTCAACTTCACATACTTCCACAACTATATCATGTGTGTAGCTGACATCATGATCTATATCACTAACTCAATTAAATAACTGTTTAAAGTGAGATCTCCATAACTCAGTAATTTCCTCCTTCCCTGAAATACCCTCAACACTGTTAGGTAGAGGTTTGTTACAACTGTTAATTTGACGTATCCCTTTCCAGAAGTCTTCTGGCTTACTCTGTGACAACTTCTTTGCTAATGAATCCTTCCTGAGTTGAGTCTCATGATTTTTAATCAAACATCGCATGATTGATGATGATGAGTTAAAAACAGGACCATTTTAGGTTTATGAGCATCAACCCACATTACAAAACATTCTCTAGAAGCAGTGTGGAGATATGTGGCATGGCCATTCCAACCAGGTCTACATTTATATAGTCTCGCCTTATCACCCTGCTGACTCACCAGTTCATCACTAGCATTTGGCATGAGTTCTATTACATCATCATAAAGAACATTTATCGCAGATATTTGTGCATCGTTTGTGTAGTTTACATTATTACAAATAATAGCACCATTTTCTAGGTTTTTTTTTTTGCCTTAGCATAACTATTAATACAGTTGTCACTAAATTGGCCCCAGCTGTGATATAGATCAAGATGTTCTACAAAGAGGTCTTCATGATCATGAGATTCATAGGGCATGTATACACATAGTATAACATATTTCTGGTTATTATAGTTAATTTATATTACAGTTAGCCAGTCAATATCCAGATTTAAACATGCAACAAGCATATCAAAGCAAGTGCGCCACAGTATGGCCACTCTTCCTGGGTTATGGCCTCTGCACAGGCGATCCCTATAATCTACTGTAGTTGCCCCTGTGCCATGAAAATCTGAATGCAGAGTATTTAAAGATCCAAGATCTTGTTTACTGAACCAAGTTTCTTGGCGACATACAATATCAATGTCATCATTATTCAACATGTCCAGCACACACAGTCTGTGATGTAATTTTGAGGCATAATTTGGCAAGTCCCTACAGTTACATGAAATAACTTTCATCACTGAGAGTCCGTAAGATTGCTCCTACTAGCATCTGATAGTTTCACATCAGTGTTTGTGCCATCACGCCTGTGTTCTCGGGTATGATTTCTCCACCACCAGATGTATGCACCCTCTGGCCATAGCGTTGCAGACAAGAATACCTTCGAAGTGGGCAGTTGCAAGTGATGTGAAAAACTGTACATCTCAGTAGACTTCACCTGTTCTACCACAACGTCAAGGGTCAACGAGGAGTCCATATATGCCTTCAGCAGCAGTTTGGATCAAGACATGAATAAAATACATTTGCCCAGCAGAGATCTGACAGTTTAGCAGCTCACATTGCCACATTATTTGCACTGCCAACGATTGCTGAACCTTTCTGCACTAACTTGGTAGGCACAGTCCTGTGTTTCTTACGAACTGTCTTCCATGTATATATATATATATATATATATATATATATATATATATATATATATATATATATATATATATATATATATATATATATATATGATATATACATGTATAACCAATGCTAGTTGCTAATTAGGCAGTCTGTGTAACAAAGCATTTGATGCAATTCAAGTACTTTTTATAAGAATAACACCTAATAAGTGTATGAGCTCTAAAACGACTCATTTCGATTGGTGCTAAGCGTAATGGTATACACAAAAGGCTCATTAGTTTCATAACACATTCTTAAAGCAATAGGAAAGGCAATATTTATACCGTATAGGCCCATTAACAATCACACATGGCTTGCATACCATTATGGCTTGCATAACATCAAGGCTTGTATACCACCAATACCACCATGGTTTGCATACCATCAATACCATCATGGTTTGACTACAAATCTCTTGTTAAACAGTCAAGTCTCTTCTTTATCCTCTACTGCTTCAGTCTTTTCATGTTGTTTAATTTCGTCTTTATGGTGGTCCAATTGTGTTGTATCTTTTGATTCTTTTTGAATGCTTCTATCTCGGTATTTCCTGTTGAAAGAAATGTTAATGCAACAATTGAGCAGAAAAAAAAACAGTTGTTAGAGTGAATCAGATGCACCTATTGTCCTCTTGTATGGGTTACCTTAATATTGTTTAATTAATAAAAAAATCACAATCTTCCAATGTATATTTTAAGAGTAGCACAATACAATTTTGAAGCAGATGTATCATAAGAACCGTCCAAGCGCCATCAAACTTCACGGTGCATTATTCTTATCACCCATATCAATGCAAACTCTTAGTAAACATATTTTCCACCAGTCCATCAAAATAAATGTGTGTTTAATAGTAAAATGCTAGCATGAAACTTTATTAGTTATGTTTTATTAACTTTAATAGATCATAGACCCAACATATTGCATTCTGTTCATTTTACAATAATATATCTTGTGCCTAAATAAGAGGAAAACTTATCTGTTGTAAACAAGTAAAATAACTGACCAGGTAATGACTCTCCATCATACTCTTTTCAAAATATGATGTGGTTAGCATAGTCTCCTCACTCCACCGTGTGTATGGCCTTTCGGAGCTGCAAGGGAAAACAACAAATGTGACTTGTGGGAAGCATTTTACAATAAGCGTAATTCAGGTATACAAGTATATATACTTCCAGTATATATACTTGCATTCCAGATTCACAAAAAGCATTTCAGATTCAAAAATGTGCATCATCGATCGGTCGTATTGTAGGCCTTTTATGTGCCTATGATGCCATTTAAGTTTATAAATTTCCTAATACAAAATTTTCAATATATGTACAAAATAGTTATTGTCAGATTAAAGGGTAGAATATAAAACAAAGTTTAAAGTGAATAAATACTGTGGCTTAGTCTTAGCCAGGGCACAGCCAGGATTTTCATAAGGGATGTAGTGGGGTAAAATCGGTTTTGCCCAAATGTGGACTTTTCACAATGCAAGGTGTTTATGAGGTTTTAGGTGATCAATGTTGACATTTAAGATGAGTATACAGTTTACTAATTAATGCTCTATTTGTTTTATTTAACTGTCTATATTTGTAGCACAGGCAGACCCTTGAACAATTTTTTATGGTTGGCCCCAAATTGAAGACGTTATAATCACCTATATTGGTAAAACTAAGTCAGGTACAATAAGAACACTTCATATACAGATTAACTGTCAACTGATGCCATTATAATCACCTCTGAACGGCTCCATTTGCTGCTCATTTGTGGCAGTCGAAGACCCTCCAAAGTCCACAAATCTCATGTGCATACATTTTAGTATTAAACAAACACATGATTGCTCATACATTGGTATAATTATGTCAATGTGCAATTGGGACATTTCATATAATAATTATTATTAATGACATTATAATCAACTCTCAACGGCTCCACTTGCTGCTTATTTATGGCAGTCGAAACCCTCCAAAGCCTATAGATGTTAGGTGCATACATTTTAGTATTAAGCAAACACATGATTGCTCATACGTTGGTAGAATTATGTCATGTGCAATTTGGACACTTCATATACAGATTAAATGTCAACTGAAAACATTATAATCACCTCTGAATGGCTCCATTTGCTGCTGTTTATTTGTGGCAGTCGAAGACCCTCCAAAGCCTACAAATGTCATGTGCAAACATTTTAGTATTAAGCAAACACACGGGAACAGCTAGCCTATAGATACTATCTGTAGATAGACACATAAATATGCTTAAGGCTCAAGTAATCAACGTGTATGATGTACCCTAACCCATTCTAACACGAAACATCTGCAATCACCACCTGTTCATTGGTGGATATGTGGGTGGTGGCAAAAATGCAGTAATATGGTACACCTCCAACTACCACCACCCGCGCAACAGCATTCCCATTCTTTTCATATGGCACCAGTCTACCTTTCCTGTGTGATGGCTCAGTGGCATCGACACTAGATTCGATTAAGCCAATACATAATATAGTAATAGACACTTAAGTAAGGACTAAATAACCATGTCTGAAAACAGAGGAATTAATAAATAGTATAATTTATAATTCTCACAAGACATGATGATATCCATTAACTAATCACATACAATCATTAGTACAATGTTATGCATATGAACTAACCAGAACTCCTTCTCTTGAACAACGAAGTGATACATGTTGTACCCTCCTTTCTACTTCTTCTGTGCAGCTAAAGCTTTTCGCTTGACAAGCAATTTCCCTGCCTCTGGGTGATCTTGCTTACAACTGTTCCAAAACCTGACAGACAGAACAAGTACAGAATTTATTTTATATCTACCTGTTAGTTAATGTAATTCCACTAATAATTATAGCATTATATATATATATATATATATATATATATATATATATATATATATATATATATATATATATATATATATATATATATATATATATATATATATATATATATATATATGTATGTAAATAAAATAAAAACATGATTGTAGCAAAGTAATGTTACAATCAGACATGGAGTCAATGTTTTCCTTTAATAAACCACTGGTGCAATTTTCTTTATTGTAGTTGTAAATCACTGTGTTGTATCAGTTTTAACATAATTTAGATTTGTCATCCAAGCCAAAGGCCCGGATGGCAAGTGGACAAGGAAGCCATTGACTTATCGTACAGTCCAACAGTGTTCATGTACATGTGACCCGCCTTCCTGAGATGTGTCAACCTTGTTTTTAAGCATATTCACGCTGCTAGCAGTTACACAATCTGTAGACAATTTGTTCCATTCCTTTATTGTCCTTTGTGAGAGGAGGTGTATACCCAGCAATGTTGTTTAAGACAATAAACATTTGATTTCAGTATGACTGTATTTATAACCAGCTGGAATAGATGCTGAGGTGATGTATGATGTGCAGCAAATACAAACCGGTCTTAAAGCCGTCCTTATCAGACCCCAACTGACACCACCAAAGCGCTTCTTCAATGGGAGATTTCTTCTGAAATGTTAGGAACACCAATCATAATGTGGTTTATACGATATTATATCAAGCACATAACATAATTTTTTTATAAAACGCATACATGTGCATGTAGGTTACTATTACCATACGACGGACAATAGCAGATGATAGAAATATTCTGATATACATTGATAAATTTGATACATTACTGTATACAATTTTAACTTATTTTTATTAGATTCTGCTCAATAGAAAATTTATGTAGCCTACAGGTGCCCGGGAACTGACACGGCGTAAATATAGAAAATGTTATCAACACCTTGTTATACAAAAATCTATGCCTTCAAATTGTCACGATATCCCCAAAATTGTTTTACAAGATAATCTAGAGAATTAGGTAAAATTATGTACATATCAAGAAAAAAAAAGAAATGATACCTTAGTACAAAGGAACAAATAGGACTAATTTGTAATCAAAATGATTGATTTAACAAATTGGAATGATTTAAACAAATCAAAGATGCCTGTTAAAAGCAAGTGCTTTAGACAAATGATGTGTAAACATACTATTCAGTATTACTGTCTTCATGATACATCAAAATAGGTCAAACTAAATCATTTTCATCAAGTAATAATTATCGGGGAAAGTAAACAAGGGTCGAGTGATATGTACACATTAAATGCTTTTTTCAACGTTTGGACATATAGTAATTACTAATGTTATATAGAGTGGCGTCTTTTGGCGAAGTCTTTCGTCCAAGCGTAGCAATTTTGTGCCATGTTTTCGTCGTTCGATAATTATAAATATTTCATTAAAAAACAACTTTTCTAACAAATTGGTTGCACTTAATCGATGAAATAATTGTTAATGATTTTGAATATCAATATCCTGTGCGAAGTTTTTTAATGGCATATTGTATTAAATATATCAAAAATGACCCTAACATGGCATGGGCAACGCCAACGAGCATAAACATGACATCGCGGCTACATTTTCCATTACACCTAGGCTACTGAATACTGTAGTTGTCGACATTATTTAATTTATTGCACATTAAATAATGGTGTTCGGTAATTGAAGACATGTGGTTATAGTTCACTATCTCGCCAGTGTACTGTGTAAATTATCAGCACAATTAAGAACAGACTTGTGTAAACAGCGCCGCTGTCAGCGGAAGAAAATCTAAACAAACGGCCCCTGCTCCTGACGTTTAACGTTAAATTTCTAGGTTAGATTTTATTAAATATATGCGTAATCGCTTAATTGTAATATATCATCATCACAGCTACTGTTCAAAAGATCAGAAACTTACCAATCGTTGTCCGTACGACATTTCTGCTAACGAATTCGCGAAACACACGAAAACGCCAAGACCGGAACATATGACGCGTGACCTATTTTCCGACGAACCGACGCATGCGCATAATTCGCTTGGAAAAACTCGAACACTTGTCTTGATGCGGTAAATTTTAACCAAAAACAAAATACGTCAAATTCTCAGTTTTATTCGGGCAACATGTCAATGAAGGTTGTAGTTTGCAAACCATGCAATATAATATCAAGTGCACACACAGTTTATACTAGTATAACACAATATTGCCCAACGCATATGTACAGGCAATAATCGAACACAAAAAGTATCAGCACACAAATCTGCCGTCCGTGTAAATATGAAAATAGAGGCTACAATTCATAATTAGTTGCCAAATTCCGCAAAATAGCACCCATTAAATGTATATGACTAAGAAAACGTCAGTATATCCACTAGGGGAATGTGTGTGGAAGGTTAAAATATTGCCTGTACACGTATATGTACAGGCAATATAGATGTACAGGCAATGTGGCGATTTTTGGCATTGAATGTACAGGTAATGTGGTATGTATATATATATATATATATATATATATATATATATATATATATATATATATATATATATATATATGCTTCAGTGGACCGTTGATTTTGACATATTGGTGTATTGCATTACTTAAAATATTGATTTTATTTTCTCAATCACACCTGTCATCAGACATTTGCCTGAAATCACTAGCAGCAGATCAACGAAGCGTGTCACTACGTTAAGTTTACCCAGGCGTGGCCAGGTGGTAATTGTCCGGACATTACCTGTCCTGATGTTACATGTGCTTAATGGCCTGGTTGAACCGTAAAGACAAGTGGCCGTCGGCATTTTCGTCTTTGTTTGTCTTTGTGACATGGTGGTGCGTTGTAGCTTGTGATTCGATACCTGGCTGTGCCGATTTATGCCACACAGCATAGAGCTCGCATCGGACTGTTCGTGCTGTATCAGCGGAGTGCGTGTCTATTTGCAACGTGGAGAAGTTACAAACAGTGACATATGTCGCCGGGGTTATTCAGCCATGACGGCTGTGTTTATACTAATTGCGCTGCTTCCTGTGATCAGGGCGTTGTGCGTCCTGGCGGCACCGCAGGATGGACTTTCTTCACCGACTGAACAGTTCGTCAATTGGCAGCAACCGACAGAACAATTGGCATGCGGGCCAATTGTGTGCATGGCCAGCCGCTTTGCGTTAGACGTTTCTACTTGGCAATAAGGGCGCACACATCTCAAATGGAAACGTCACGATTGGAAAAAAACAACGGGGTTCGGGTTAGCTGGAAAAGGCATACGAATAGCTACCTGGAACACCAATCACGTATCACATAAAATGCATGAACTGAAAGGGGTTCTTCAGGTGGACTCCCGCCCAATTGATGTTCTCGGCATATCAGAAACGTTCCTCACGTCGAACAACCATGACTCGAGAATTAAGATTGACGGTTACCATCAGCCGGAAAGACGCGATCGCAGCGGAAAGCGAGGAGGAGGACTGATCGCGTACGGGTCGACAACGCTGAACTATGTTCGTCATCATGATTTCGAATGCGATGACCTAGAATTACTATGGACTGAACTCATGCTACATAGAAGCACGTCTTTTCTTGTGTGTTTTATTTACAGACCCCGTAAAACTGTGGTACGAACAGATCGAGAAGTTGTCTCGAATATTGAAAACTCACTATGTCCTGGGAGATGTGAGCATGGATTTGATGAAAGGCACAAACTACGCGTTGTATAATGACTTGGTCATGTTGGGACTAGACCAACTGATATGCGAAGTTACACGCCCGGAATAAAATGCGTGTCTCGATCACGTGTACGTAAACGACCCTCCAAACGTGCTGACATCTTCTGTGGCGTCCATCGGCCTATCACGTGTACGTAAACGACCCTCCAAACGTGCTGACATCTTCTGTGGCGTCCATCGGCCTATCAGTGACCGTTGTTAGAAAACATAACGGCTCTTTTGCCAAGACGAACATTCACAAAACCATCCGATATCGTGATTTAAAAAACTTTGGTTGTACATTTCTGTGCTGAATGAGCATGCCCCTATTATTGAAAGGCGTGTCAAAACTATCAAGCGACCTCCTTGGTTTAACGCAGATATGGCTAGATTAATTAATCGACCGCACAAAACACTCAAACGGTCCTCGCGCATCGGCGATGTACAAAACCGCCAAGAACCATGTTAATCATGAAATTCGAAAGGCGAAGCATGACACGAAACATTCTACATCAAGTCACTTGAACAACATATATCAAATTCACGCCTGATATGGAATCACATAAAAAATCATCAATGCCTACGACGAGTGCGGTTCAACCGAGACAAACAAACAGTCAGCTGCATCCACGCAAACATAATGGCTGATAAATTCAATGAACATTTTGCGAACATTGCATCGAAGTTTAATACTACAACGACCACTGTGCCGAATTATTCGAAATTGCGAAACTTTATCTCACGTAGCAAACCGGAAAACGTGTATTTTTATGTTGTCCAATATGATAACTGAATTTGTTCTCAACCAACTGCGAAAAATGTCAGCGACAAAAGCAACATGACTTGGTTGCATCAGTTGCAAACTACTGAAACTAAGCGCAGAAGTCATTGCACATAGTTAACTTATGCAATGCAAGTATCGACGCAGCGCATTTTCCAAAATCATGGCAGAAGGCCAGATTGGTCCCACTATACAAAAGCGGAGACTCGAACGACGTCATGAATTACATACCTATATCTGTCCTACCAATTCTTTCCTAATTAGTAGAACGGCACGTGTACAACCATTTATACGCCTACCTGACATATAAATTACAACTAGACGAACAATCCGGCTTTATAGAGAATCGATCATGTGAGAGTGTATTGCTTAAGTTAACAGACGATTTACTGAACAATATTGATATAGGCAACTTATCCGACATGGCGTTAGTCGACCTGAGAAAGGCTTTTGACTTGGTTGACCATGCGTGAATTTTACTAAAACTGGGTCTATATGGTTGCCGTGAAAACGAGCTGGCCTGGTTCCGGTCTCACCTTGGCGAACGTTATCAGTGCTTGAAATACGACAGTGTGCTGTCAGACCCACTTCCGGTCTAGATGTGCCAAAAGTTTCAATACTTTGACCTTTACTTTTCATCATATTCATGAACGATTCAAGTCTCGAAATATCAGACATACGCTTTGATATTTATGCCGATGATTCGACGCTGTACACAACAGGCAAATGTGTTGCAGATATAAACCGGTCACTTACAACAAACTAAAAACCATTATAAGATTGGATAGATGCTAAATGCATGGTTTTGAACGCAGATAAGACCGAATGCATGCTACTACGTACGAGACAAAACTGCGATGTGCAAACGCGAATTTCTGTGTACGCGGCAACAACGATGTCGTGACACCAGTTAAGACGAACAAGTTGCTTGGATTACATGTTGATAGCAACCTTAGTTGGAATGTACATGTTACAAAGTTATGTTCTAAGCTGCGTATCCGAATGTACCTGTTCAATGTAAAAGACAAACGACGGGTTTCAACAGTAACACTATTGTGTAATCTAGGATGGTTACTAATCGATGTTCGCATACGGTATTTTACTGCGATAGTAATGTATAACATCGTACACGGGTTTGCCCCAGCTTACATTACAGATATATTTATACTAAACAGTAGTGTGCACGACCACCACACCCGCGGCTGCACAAATATCCATGTTAGAAAATACAACCTGTCTGTAGGGCAGCGTACATTTGCATTCAGAGGAGGGAAACTGTGGGATACTATACTATACTGTTTTTAAAAAATGTTAAGTGTAAGCATGAAGTTGTGTGAGAGTCAACAGTTTAACAAAGAAAAATCATACTTCTGTAACGTGCTCTAACTTACACAGAGTCTCGGCAACCTTCTTGTTCTTTGAGTTTGTCTCCAAAGTTGCAGCTGCAGCTTCTGCTTTGTCTGGAAGTAATATCGTTGTTCGTACACTGTTTTATTATTTAACTTTGGCTTCATCAGACTTGTCACATGGAGGTTGGAATGTAACCTTTTTCATTAAATTGTTGATCACTGTAACTTGATTGGGCATGTAATTTTACGTCGTATACAGCTGATTGAATATATATTTTATGAGTAATACAATTTTTATAAGTTATATATTATATATTATGTCAAACATTACAAACAACGCAATATGAATTATATTTGTAAATAAATATTCATGACAGGATTGAAATGCATACACAACAGATAAGATAAGTTTTGAGGCACACAACGTAAATGATGTCGGGTTCCTGAAGTCTTCGAGCAGCGGTCGGTGTTCTTGCCTGAACGCTATGTCATGTTCGACAAAGAATGTTAGCCCACTGCAGCAGAGAAAGGCGGCCTTAGAGCCGGGACAGCTCTCAGATTTAGCCGGGTAAGCGAAGCCTCCTCCTCATTGAGATCTGACTCGATTCCTCATGATGAGTTGGAAGAGGGGGTGTCGGGGCGGCTGGAGGCGGATCAAAGCACTCGACGAACATCGATATCTCCAGGATGGGATGACGTGGAGGAGAGGAGAAACCGATCGAACTTCTGCAGTACAGGCGCCGTTCTGAGGGCCCCGCGTTGCTGGCGGTGGTGTCGAACGACATGAACTGCACCCGATATGTGATTCTCCATTCTTCTAGAAACGTAATCACCTCCTTCGTCATCGCTTTCAAAGTCAACAGTGACTTCAGGAACCCGAACAGAGGCCACGACTTCATTTACATTATGTGCTTAAATCCTCATTTCATTTATAGGCGCTTGAGTCATGTGCATATTACATTATATTCAATTCAATTTATGTTGTGTTGTTTGTAACGTTGTAATTAATATTGATTATATAACATATCAATGTTATAAAATATATATTCAAGCGGCGGTCTAAGACAGTAAACTTCCATGAACAATCAAGTTACGGTAACCAAACACACTCCATGTGACACATCTGATCAATAATTTTTTTTTTAAATAAACATAAAATAATATAGGTATATATATACATTGTGTGTGTGTGTGTGTGTGTGTGTGTGTGTGTGTGTGTGTGTGTGTGTGTGTGTGTGTGTGTGTGTGTGTGTGTGTGTGTGTGTGTGTGTGTGTGTGTGTGTGTGTGTGTGTGTGTGTGTGTGTGTGTGTGTGTGTGTGTGCAAGTGCTTTGCTTGCACAAACAAAAACACATTTACACATTTAATTTAATCTAAGAACCCACAAGGTTTCCTGTCCTATTTAGAAAGAACACACTGGCGTTTCCATCATGTCCACGACACTTAAGTGTCGAAGGAATGGAATTAGATTATACAAATAATGTTATACAAAGTAACATAAGTAATTATGACAGGCAGACAGGCCAACAAAAATGTGGACGCAAAACATAGACAATGAACACATTTCCTACAATGACTATATAAAACCCACAAAGAATACATGTTGGGTGTTGAGTCACGCCATGCCTGTCCGTACATTCTATCAGGATAAAGTAGCATGTTTAACGATTAACACCCAAAGTATGTGTACACATTATTATGTTCACTCGCTGCTTGAAGTGATTTGTAAGAAATGTAGATATAAGAATTAGTGTACCTGTCACGGCATAATCAAAGATACACTCCTTATTGTCTCCACATGTCTCCTTGGCTTTTGTTCGGCGTTCGGTTGTCATGTTACGAAGTACATCCTCAATGAACAATGGCTTGAAGGTAGTGCGTGCATATGTCAAGTAGCTCTCCCCCGGTGCGTAGTAGAAGAGTGAATCAAGATTGTCGATCCTCCCTGGCCACAGAAACAGCAGTGTGTTCGACATTATATAGTGCAGTCGTCATATGTAGGACAATAAAGGTTGGAAAAAAGAGAAAACTGAATGACAAAGTCAACAATGAAAACATGAATTAAAAAAAGATTTGTAAGAATGCATTCGATTGAACAAGTAATTAGTTCACTCGATGGTTCATATCTCAAGCACGGGAGAATGTTCAGAGTATGTATTTATGTACTGAGCAGTGGCTCTCAAAAAGGGGGTGGGCAAAGGGTGGCCTCGCCTAGTCACTAATGCTACCATGCCCTCCCTCGTAAATACGCAACTGGTGCTGTGTAAGTAATTTAAACAATAACACCATTAAGTGAACAATATTAGATTACATAACATCATGACTGTAATATATTCAAAAAGGGCAACGATACATTTACTATTATATTGCTTGCACACATCATTTCCTATGATTTTATATGTGAACTGATAAATCGATTTACATTCCACTCCATCATAATGTGTGAATTCAATTTAACGAATATCACATCATAAACATTTAATTGAATATAGGATTATTATAATGTGAAACATTTTACCTCCAGAAATAATTAAGCATTACATACATTATTATTCAATAGTTTAACTGTACAATTAAGTTTGTGAAAATATGACCTGGCTGACAACAAATTAGCAAACGATCGAGATAATTCCGACGTTGTTCTCCTGATATACGCATACGTTTACATGTCATATGTTATTATATGCCTTAAATAAAATAGTAACAGTACCTGACATTTTAACAATGTGAAGATTATTTAATAACATAGAGTAGTCTGTATAGTCTAACATCTTAGTACCACAAAGTAGCGTAACAACATGCTATCTATAACATAAGTAAGCATTTAACATTTGTTGCATAAGTATTTCCCCATACTTAGTGATTTCAACTGTATGAAATACATGTTTATTTATATGTATATAGATATGTTACGTAGTATTCGATTCGGTTGTTGTTACAGTTTACAGCTAACCATAACAGCAAACTAACTTATCCAACTCGGCATTTGTTATTATGGGTAAATGCATTACTTCACCATCGTAATATACTGTGTTTGGAATGTCAAAAACAATTAATACATTTGCTTTAGATACAATTTTACCGTCATTCGGAGACTTATATCTTTAACAAAGACTACATGTTGACAACGTTTATATTCGATACCAATATTGAGATTGACAAACCCTTTTGTTTTGATGCGCATCTCAACTTGGTTTCCGAGGCGCAAATAAATATAAGTTTTGTCTTTCTTCTTATTATTAAATTAAAACCTTGTCGAACATTACAACATACCTAAAATCACATGCACTATTTTATGCAAATTGTGTTATTTTCCAAATTACATGTTACATCGCAAACATATATATATATATATATATATATATATATATATATATATATATATATATATATATATATATATATATATATATATATATATATATATATATATATATACGCACGTATATATTTTTGTTAGCAAATACATAATAATTAGCTGTGTCAACAGCTTCATTATGGTCAACAAAATGTGTTAATACTGCAATATAATTCCTATTATTATTATTATTATTATAATTATTTAGTCACACACACACTCACACACGCACGCACGCACGCACGCACACACACACACACAACATGGATATATGTTATTGTGAAATGAGAATATTATGTTTACAATAATAATTCTAATAATAACAAGTGATTGTATTAATATTATCTATCCAATCACCCACCCAACTCACCTAGTCTGCTTATATCATACTTTTATATTGATACTTACATTGTTCACCAAAGTCGTAGAAAATTGTCTTCTCTGTCGAGCTGTTTGACAGTGGCAAGGCATTCTCTCCTGGCGGTAGAAGATCGTCAGTCGCATCTCCATTGAAGACACCCATCAACCCTTTGGTTTTGTTGATGAATGTATCTGGGGCTCCGACGGTAATGTCGAGTTGTTCTGCGCTAACGCCTATGGTCAGCGAGAACCCTACAACACACACACACACACACACACACACACAATGACATGCAATACGACGTTGTTGTGTTTCCATTCACCCATTATAAACTAACGCTACTGGAGCGTCAAAACAATGGCACTCAATTATCTTTTGCACTATGTGATTGGTTGGATATGATCTATTAGACTTCTGACACACAAAAATGGAGTTTCATTGTTTTGATTATTCAACATCGTTCAACATCAAAACACTGAAAGTCCATTTGTGTAATAGACACATATCCAACCAACCACAATGGTGCGGATCAAAATGGACTTCCATTGTTTTGACTTTTAACAGCGGTTAGCTGCTAAACAAATATATGCAAGGATATAATGACGGCTTTGCACATCAGTGGAGTTGGTGATCATGTGAACAGGTCTTACACGAAAAAAGTGAATAAATTTGTTCGAAAATTCTGCTTTGCACAATAGCCACGGCATTACCTGTAGTGTGCACCAGCACCAACACTGCTGCTTTGACGTTACAATAACATCACAATATTTAACACGTTCCATATAATTTCTATTTGTACGACACACATAATTATGTCCCACCAGATTTGAAAGCCACAATAAGCTGAGTGGTATTCTTCTTTGTGATGGAGAGACCCGTGTAGTCTGCGTCGTCGTCCACGTTTGACGAGTTGAACCAACGGGTGATGTCCTTGTTGTCCACAAATACAGTAAGACCTGTATAAAAAACAATGGAACAATTTTGACTGGTTTTGCAGAGACGCGATGTCACAACTCTCATATACCCATTTAGACGGGTCCTTCGCATTCCCCGTTAAAACCAGCAATAATCCTCTTTAACAACTCGCTGCAGTGAATCCCTGGTTTGAATTCAACCCCATATGACCAAATCATTCCATAAACTACAAATGACAAACTCTTCTGTTTGAGTTATATGCACGCACGCACCCCAGCACGCATACGCAAACACCCATACATTACGAATCTGGCCTATCTAAAATCCACGTTGGACTCGTGTTTCTGGTGGCATAAATGATTGTATGCAACAATCTGTTTGTTTTTTGCAATCAACAATCCATTCAACTCCATCACGTCTCTGGCATGTGTACCTAAGTCTGTTACTAAGCAAATGTCTTCCAATTAACTAGTTCGCCTAAATTATGTCACCCAGACCAAGTGTGCATGCATACATGCACCCATATACAATACTGATGGTGTGAAATTATCACTTACCATCCTTTTCATCTGTCATTCCAATATGGATGGTGTCAGAATCAGTGTCTCTGGCAGCAAAAGCACTGAAGATAGTCGCTTCCCTCTCTGCACCGTTCTTGTCAGCAGCTTTCGCCGTGCGGCCCTGCAATGTGAAGTTGCCGTGTGTCGTCTCTATGAGTGTGTACTCGCCCAGACCGTTGAAGGTGTACTGGAAGCCGTCCAGTGTGCGGATGTGTGGGTCTCCGTAGAACCAACCTATATCATTCAACCAAGTAACAAAGTCATGCACGATTTGATCACTAAAATAATTGTGTGTCTTCAAACATTTATTTGCGTACAATAACATTAAAATTAATGGTTTGTCTTTATATTATATAACACAATTATTGTGATATAATTATAATCACGTTCCTGATCCAGTTTACTCCATACACAGTGCCTATGAAACACATAACTGCGTCAACTGCTTTACGGTTTAAGATTGTTCATATATTAAGTCAGAAATGACCCAGCTTTGGACCTGTATCATGATTTACAATGTTGCACTCTGCAATACTCGTTCAGTTATAACTGTTTTTGCATAATAAATATGTCTCACTCATTTCAAGCATATCAACATGTACAGTAATATTAGTACACTGCTGAACAAACGTAGATTGACTAAAGGTTTCAGCCAAACAAATTAAGGTAGTCAGCATGGCTACAATGTTGGACCATTGAAGTCCATCAGACGATCCACGCGAACAAATATATCCCAACATATGAAAACACTAGTGGAGAACTAAACATTATTTTCTTACTAATTGCTGTGATGTGAATATTTTCAGAATAGACCAGTGCATTTAAACCAATAAAGAATCAATTTTTCAGACAATGCAGCCATTTTACTTTCATACAATGTTTGTGCGAATATAACAATAATACAAGAGAAAACAAAGCAATCCCAAAAACCATATCAGGGAATCCAATAGTTAATATGTGAAGTCACATAAATGTCAGATCTAAATAAAACTACGGAACACTTATTGATGACAGACCTATGGTCAGAGGAGTGTAGCCCAAGCATCTGTCCATTGGCCGGAGTCGGTAGAAATATTCGCAGTTGTCGCTAAGATGACAGCACCACTTCTTCGGTATGACGTCAGCTTTCGTATGCAGTCTCTGCCAGCGAGGATGGTACAAGAAAAACTGACCTCCACGGCCATCTAATGTGCTGATGAGAGACCCCGAAGACTTGTAGCAGCATTCCTGTAACGCAAACGATTATACAGACAATGGCTGTGGTAAATAAACAGCACTCGGGGGAGTTGCGTACATCATTACATGTCTACAAACATGTATTCAGTGGCTGCAGCTTACACATCAACGCATCCAAAATGGAAACATACATTAATATAATTTTCCTTTTTAACACAACTATTAACTATGACCCACTTCAATATTTCGGCAAACATTGGCTACCTTCTTCTGAAACTGAATAATGGGATTTATTCAATAGTTGTGTTAACATAAAATGTCAAGTATTTCATTCTCCCAAGCTTTGTACCAGTGAAACCATGCATGTTCTCAGCATATCATCTTACATAATGTGGCATCACTGTTATCTATGTTTGAGTAAACCATCTTTCATGGTGGTAAACAGCTTCCTTGTGCTGACATTGTGCTGATTCCAACAACAATAATGGCAACATCACTGATATTATTATGATAGTTTAATTATATTCACTGACATCAAAGGATATGATGTTATGTAAGAAATAATCGTCTGTACCTGTGTTGAGAATCCCCATGGTATGCGTTGATAGATGCATTGTCTCTGACCGTCTGTTGCATTGAACTGCTTCACATCAAACTTCCAGCGGCCGTCAGCCATTGCAAGACGGAAGTCACATGGACATGTTAATGTGAGACGCCAGTATGATCGCACAGTCGATATCCGTTTCAACTCATCTCTCATCCAGTTGTAGCACATTTGGTCGTAGTTAATCTCTTTACTTCCAGATGCAACAGTGAAGACGTAATGGCCGAGTTTGCCTAAAACATACATTTTATACGTCTTTGCAGAAATATACTAGGATCTGTATTTGTTTCATATGAAGACCATGCCATTAACATCAACTTAAGAGAAATACTGGCATTAGAGGAGAGCGTATTTCGTCTAGATTATAGTGCGCCATTATTGTACACACTACATTATTAATTTTAAACAGTTTTTAAAATATATATTAGTGCATATTACAGTTACTGTGTATTTGATTACTTACCCGTGTTACCGATCTGCTTATCAGGACGGATAACATTTGACATCTTGAATGGTTTCATCTGAAGATGCTTTTCCTCATTCTGTGTGTATACGATGTATACTATTCTATTTGGTCGTATACGATGCTCGTTGTCCCAGCCTATGTCCATGTAGACATGTGTCACGAAGGTCTGATACCGTAGTGGGTCATAGGCAATGACTATTTGGAAGGTATTTGACTGTAGACAGAAGACACTAAATGTAAATTTCAGAAAATTAGTTTTTTATATGTGCTATGATTTACTTTTAATGAAACATAACAAGGACAAAGCAAACATGAAGGTGTGTGAGAGAAATAAGAGTATGAGACATAGTTCCACGATAGTTTTAATAAGATATTTAGTTGACCATGTTCAGTGGATGACCATCACCACGTAGTTTCTCTCTACTCACCGAGTCTTCTATTGAGCGGTACATGCGGGGAAGCATCTTACTCCATGTTATCACCATAACCCAGCTGACATCAGTGACTGACACACCACTGCTGTTGAGAACGTCCTCCTTGGCATGGCCGATGGCATGCTGCATGAAGTAATTCATTGTGTCATCACTGGCCACGCTTCATCCAATTCACGGGACATTACAAACTATATACATTTAAATGTATACCAAAATGTACGAAAATACATATTACATTGGCAATTATGCTATTAAACAAATTGCGATTAATAAAATATAAAAAAACAAACTGCGAACATTATATTAATTGCTATTTTACCTACTCGCGCAAACATCTGTAAAACAAGGTATTGTGTCTAAGGTTTCCAGTAATACATGTGACGAAGACATGTCTGAACAGTGACATGATCTAGTTGACATTTTCATATACTTATAGATATATATATATATATATATATACACACATATATATATACATATATATATATATATATATATATATATATATATATATATATATATATATATATATATATATATATATATATATATATATATATATATATATATATATATATATATATATATATATATATATATATATATATATATATATATATATATATACACACACACAGTGTTAGCTGCTTAGCTACTTATTCAAGCTAATGTAACCCACAACGAGAATGCAAGAACCTTCGGTCCCTGTGGAAAATTACCGATTTGGAGGAGTCAAATATCTGTTATGAACTGTTGCATTTTCAAAATAGTAAAAATACGAAGATATACTATTATGGTGTCAAACACCGTTCTTTCATACATAATTATGTTTACGACATTTTCTTCAAGAACATTCTGCGCATGGTTAATAGAAACTAATTTGTCATGATTTGTCACAGATCGTTACGATAGCATGTATATCACCATGTGTCACAAAGTGGAGCCTTCGTGAGTTTGTGTTAGTTATTATATTGTATTCAGAATTATATTATAATACATACATTTTGTTTAGGGTTGGGTGAAAACAATACATTTTCTTTACCTCTACAAGCACCAACTTCCGGCTACTTGGACTTGGTGCAGCGACTTGAATTTGGTGTAGATCATTTACAGAAAAACGCGGTATATCAAGTAGAATAAGTATTACTGTTGCATATATATTATACACAAACTTATTGTAGACATATATTAGGAAACAGGTTTTGTTAATTATTAGTCAGAAGGAGTATTTTAGAGTAAGTTAGTTTCGGACTCTGTCACGGAAGTGAGCGAGCGTTAATAGGGTTGTTTACCATTCGAAAATTGAGATAGCATAGTGAAAATAGTCAGTAACATTGGAATATTGGTTAGAATAAGTATTACAATTATACATATGTTGTTCACAAACTTCTTATAGACATATATTAAGAAACCGTTTTTGTTAACAGAGGTAATATTTTTTTCCCGGATTCAAACTCAACGAGTTTGTTTACAGGTCGTGCATGATGGAGAAGTTTCAAATTGGAAATCGGTTTTGAGTGGGGTACCTCAGGGATCAGTATTAGGACCTATATTATTCTTAATATATATCAATGACTTGGACGACAGTATAACAAGTAACGTACTGAAATTTGCGGATGACACAAAACTGTTTAGAAAGGTTAATACTGATGGTGATAAACAACATTTACAAAACGATCTAGACATATTAGTGAAATGGTCTGAGAAACGGCAGATGTTGTTCAATTTTGGGAAATGTAAATGCCTACATACAGGACATGGGAACTTGAATGTAAACTATAAAATGGGAGATACTGTTCTGGGTACTACTGTAAAAGAAAAGGACTTAGGAGTTACAATAAGCGCTGATATGAAAGTTTCAGAGCAGTGTGGTATTGCAGCTTCAAAGGGTAATCAAATTCTTGGATTGATTAGAAGAAACATAACATACAAGGGAAAAAAGTTACTTATACCTCTTTATAAAGCAATAGTTAGACTTCATTTAGGATACTGTATACAAGCATGGATACCATATCGTAAGAAGGATATAGATATGCTTGAACGCATACAAAGGAGAGCAACTAAAATGATTCCAGAACTGAGAGACCTTAGTTATGAAGAACGCCTGAAAGAATGTGGTTTAACAACGTTAGAGACAAGGCGGTTAAGATGAGATCAGATTGAAGTTTTTAAGATATTGAATGGGTATGAAAATATTGATAGAAATATGTTTTTCTCACTCAAGAAGGATAGCAGAACTAGAGGACATGAGGTAAAATTAGTAAAGGATCAATGTAGATTGGACATCAGAAAGCACTCGTTCTCACAGAGGAAAATAAATGAGTGGGACAAATTGTCTACAGATTGTGTAACTGCTAGCAGCGTGAATATGTTTAAAAACAAGGTTGACACATATCTCAGGAGGGCGGGATATAAGTAGATGAACATTGTTGGACTCTCGATAAGCCAATGGCTTCCTTGCCCACTTGCCATCTGGGCCTTTGGCCTGGATGGCAAATCTTGTTAAATCTTGTAAAAAGTCTTCTGCTGCTAAATTCAGTTAACGTTTCTACACATTTATGACAAATTACAAATACCACGCAACTGCTAAAATTATTAACTTTTGCAGACCTGCACACGAGCCAGGTCAGTGGACGTTGATCCTGCATCGTTCAAGTCATATATGTGATAGTAGACGTCTCCGTGAGTGGCATCGTTGTCCGTCCATAGAGGGGCAAACATAGATAGCCGTCGTTTTGTTGCCTCGATGCGCTTGGCATCACTCATCATCTCCGAACTGAGCTTGTCTGGATTCCTGCTGTCGAACTCCATCCCAAACGTAATGTAGCCGTTTGTGAAAATCTGCACAGAGAAAAACAGCTCACTGTACAGAACCAATCTCAAAATCACATATTCAGAATATCCTTGCAGCAGTAAAAATTTAGCTAATTAGTTAATGATATCGACTATGGCATTGGGGCAAACAAAAAATATATACACTTGGTAGATAGCTAACATTATTAAATGTCACTAGTGGCAATGCCAAGAACACATTCTGATAAATAACACAATCAGTGCAAGAGTACATCTAACTGGCTTATTAGTTCACCAGTCAGATAGTGATAACAAGAGCAGCAAAAGTGTATAACAAAACAGTAGTGTTTCATAGTATTAGATAATTACGATAACTGCAGGAATAGAACCAAACATTGATGGTTCAACCAATCAGACAATGGTAACAACAGTAGGAGTACAACCCAATAGTGATAAATAACAACAGCAGTAGGAATACAATCAAACATTATTTGTTTAACAAATAATATAGTGATAGCAAAGGCACCAGGAGTACAACTATGTAAACTGTAACAGCAGAACTCATAGATATGCACATATGTCGGGTATAGAGTTAATGGTGCCTATCTAGACCTAATTGCGTGATACAACTATACCATTTCACCTACCTTCACACGTTTATGCCGGTCATCAAATATCTGGATTTCTGGGATCTTTACGAAGTTAGACTTGCAGCTTTTGCTGCTTATGTCACAGTTTAAACCTGGGTCATTTCTCAAGTTCAAGTCACCTTGAGATGGGCCGTATTGATAGTAGGTGTACCGGACAGCTGTAAGAAACGTTTATGATAAAGAGTACTGTATCTTCTTATATTAAGACATTACTGTCCTTAGTTATTTATGATGCACAGTCATGTTGTGAAACATATTATTAACAATGGCAGAAGAGTATTTTTATGTACAACAAACCATCGAATGTTATGCATTTATACTTACACAATTATTATTTTCTGATTTTAAGTTATCACACACTTTTATGTAGGAATATGTTGCAACGTCATTACAAGTGGGAATAAAAATGTATTTATGGGTAACAATATGGAAACTTATAAACTGTAGAATTGTAAATAATTTTATGTTCCATTCATCAAACCGTCATGAGGACGTTTTCACTAGCCATAGCTAAAGCTTTTTTGTCGTAAGCCCTCACAGTTCACGAGATGTGGACAACAAGAAAATATATCAGACACACGTTTACATGATTTTAATATACTAAAGGCCTGGCAAGGACAAATGTATAACATAAATGGAGGATCATGAGCGCCTACGCCTGCAGCAAGCACGGCACCTGATGATGATACTGATACATTCCTGATGATATAGCACAGAACAATAAACTTGCATTTTAAAACAGGTTTCCTTGCCCTTTTAAAATTACCCAGGGCAATTTCGAATAAAAATGCAGTAACCCTGTGTACGCCTAAACAAATTCTGCCTCATACATGCAAAACTGTGGCCGGACATAAGGCAAGCATACCGACAGACAGACTTACATACTTTGTTTTATAAATTAGAAGATAAGTCACACGTGGCTAGTTTTAAATTCAGCATCCGATGTAATTGTAGCTTTACTTTATTATATGATTAATTATCATTTATAAATTATACTTATATTTTATACAGATGTTTTTTACTAAATGTGTTTACTGTGTATACATGACTATTGTACATATGTATATCACTTATTGTATTGGTTATGTTTTAACAATCTTGTATTTTATGCGCCTCTGAAAATAATGTATATTACGGAGATACAGCGCTTTTTAAATAAGTTTTATTGATACTATCATTATTATAAACCTACCGTCTTCACATGTACGTCCAGTGTACAAGTCTGGCAAACAGCTGCATTCGAAAGTATCAATTTTGTTCCGGCATGTTCCACCATTCACGCATGGGCTGCTGACACAATAGTCTGAAACGATACAGTCAATTTGCTTTGATTACATAGCATGTAACATTGCACACGTATCTGAAATAATAAACTAACTGATTGATCGGGTGTTGTGTGTATCCATGTTGTTCTAATGGTGACAACTGGTAAGAGAGCGATCACAAGTTCCTTCCAACTTTGCAACAATTGTAACCACATAACCACACAAAAGACACAGTTGTCTGCATGCGGACTACAACCAGACAACACCCCACTAGCCATGTGATTGGGCAATACAATAACCTTCTATGACTGACAAGACAGTTTATGTATTTTTATTTTTTATTTATTTTGGGCTTTGGCATATTTGTGGCATCGATGCATGCTCATTAATATATGTTATGTAATATATTATTTACACGCATTACTTATGTTGGCAAAAGTGTGTACTGCCATCCACGTTCATGACTGTCTGGATCTTAATTAGGCAGCTAAAAACTGTATTTGAGACAAACACAGTTCGTCGGATTTTGCAGTTCATCAAAATATAATAAAAAGAAAGACATGCACTACAAGTTACAGTCTACTGTAGGCAACATTTTCAGATAAATGGCTAAACACAATTACAGCGAAGATGTGCCTCGACATTTAAACTATCATTACAATGGAGATGGGAGTATTTAGATTAAACATATATGGAAATTGTTGAACTCTCGACAAACCAATGGCTTCTCTGTCCGCTTGCCATCAGGGCATTTGCCTTGGATGGCAATCTTGTTAAATCTATCTGTTGTGTGTGTGCGTGTGTGTGCGCGCTCGCACGCACGCACGCACGCACGCACACACACACACACACACATATACACGCAACAGATAGATTTAACAAGATTGCCATCTAATCAATATATATATACAATTGCCTTGTGTTGTAGGAATATTACTACATGTACTGTATTGTTATGTTGACATGTGGGCTCTGGGAGCATTGTGTCCAGGCGACTTTGTATGAGGCTCAGTCACAGTCTTGGCATATGCTACAAGATCCACATTTCATGTTCTTAACTGGAATAGTATGCCATTAGGCATACCCTTAATAAACGTCATTCGTTTGGCCTTTTCATAACTTTACATCTGGCTTGCATTGTTGAATGGATATATATATATGTGTGTGTGTGTGTGTGTGTGTGTGTGTGTGTGTGTGTGTGTGTGTGTGTGTGTGTGTGTGTGTGTGTGTGTGTGTGTGTGTGTGTGTGTGTGTGTGTGTGTGTGTGTGTGTGTGTGTGTGTGTGTGTGTGTGTGTGTGTGTGTGTGTGTGTGTGTGTGTGTGTGTGTGTGTGTGTGTGTGTGTGTGTGTGTGTGTGTGTGTGTGTGTGTGTGTGTGTGTGTGTGTGTGTGTGTGTGTGTGTGTGTGTGTGTGTGTGTGTGTGTGTGTGTGTGTGTGTGTGTGTGTGTGTGTGTGTGTGTGTGTGTGTGTGTGTGTGTGTGTGTGTGTGTGTGTGTGTGTGTGTTTTCTCACAAGTAAATGTATACCAAGAAAATAAATTCTACTTCGCTACAAACAATTGATAAAATAATATAAAAGTAACTTAAGTATATTTATTTGCACATCGTTGAAGGAGGAGTTTATCCTAATAAATGTGATATTACTCTACTGAAAGCGAAACGTAAAATACAATAACACACATACACTGTCGTTGTTGAAAATGAAACTCACTTGTGACTGAGCAGTTAGATCCAAAGACAAAATCTGCAGCAATCCAGCATGCGCATCGAGGTCCATGTGGTGTTGAAAGACAGATGTCTTTGCAACCACCATTTGACTCGTGACAAGAACCGTTCGTCTGATCACCTGACAATGAAATAAACACAAACATCACCAGCGTCAATGAATGCATGTAAACATAAAGGCAACATGTCTCTGTGGTAATTATGTGGTACTGATAATGCTACCACATGGCAATCACAGTATCAGAACACATAACCTTGTAAAATGCCTCTTCAAGGATGTTGTATTGACGGTGGTATATACCGTAACAATAATAATAAATTGACGATAATCGTCAATTTATGAAGAGATTCCTCAGACTGGTGATTGTTACCTATTAATCTGTTAAACATATTGACTGTTTTTGTTTGTAACGGGTCGACAGCTTCTAACTGTCTCATCAGATTGACTACCGCTAGATGGCATGAGCCATACTCACGAGGAAAACGCTGAATTAAACTACTTCTGGCATGTACAAGTACTGGTGATTCGGGCGATGTCATTCGAAAGAATAGTCACACACACGAATACCTAAAAGTTCACATCATTCACTACACCAGAAGATGGGTGTGATCCGTAGATTGCTAGACATAAGTGAAAACATAGATTGTGACTGCGTGACTATTGTGATAGCCGTATATACAATGTGCGGTCTGGAGAAAGAAACAAATGAAAACCAGGAATATCACACGGAGTATACAGGCAATCACACCGAAATGTATAAGCATATGGTGGTATTTCCAAATGTCAAAGGACAATCCGACACAAAAGAGCAAGGATTATAAATAAGTAGCAAAGAACAAACAGTAAATACCAAACGATGTGAGAATGCATGTATTCGTAGCATGTAAAAGTTGCAATGCCATTTAAACAGTCTAAACGTGCATGAAGAAACACAAAGAAGACACACACACACACACACACACACATACACACGTACAAAAACGCGCACACACACATACACACACGCACACACACACGCACGCACGCACACACACGTACAACACGCACACGCACATACGCACACACACGCACACACACGCGCGCTCATACACACGTACAGACACACACACGCACACACACGCACGCATGCACACACACACACGTACACACACACGCACACACACACACGCACACACACGCGCGCACGCACACACACACGCACACACACGCACACACACACACGAGAACACCATATCATTCTTTTCCATACCATGAGTGTGATGTTCACTGCTGTAGGAATCAATGCCGCTGATGTGTCCATAAATGGCAGGACCAACAGTTTGAGGTGTCTGTGTCGATTCAGACAGGTCAAGTTTCCAAATATACCTACAAGTTAAGAACAGTAACAACAACATCAACAGTTAATGCTATGTCCCTATTGTGAGGGATACTACAACTTTTATTTCATGTTCTCTAACTCTGCCGGCTTCAGCATGGTTGTATACTGTTTCCAAGTGCCAACACCGTTATTAAATGTTGTATGTGTACTTAAAGTCGCTGACCTTTATTTAAATTATACATTATCATAGATTTGTACTATTTGTACCTTAATTGAGATTAATGGTTATGCCTACACAAATATATGAACTTGAATCCAATTTGATTGAATTCAGTGGAAATGGTTCAACTACAGTTGTTGGCGAGAAATACCGAATTCCTAATTCATATGTAACTTTATCCATCCAACATTAGACCTATATCTGAAGTAGCCACTCATCATATAACCTCAGCTCTCCAGAAAACAGATTGGACGTATTTACACCAATTAGACGTACATATCGCGATCAGAGAATTTATGAAAAAACACAACTGTGTTATTGATTCTTTCGCACATGAGACGACTGTAAGCAATAAATCGAAATATGTAGTCCGGAATGAGTGGATGACCAGAGACCTAATTAAAGCTTCCCTAACACCTAATAAACTTTATCGAAAATGTAGGATAAATCAAGGGTACATCCTACTTACATTCGTTATTCTAACTATGCAAATCTTTATAATAAATTTAAATATACTGCTTAGACAACATGCTATACTAAACTATTTAATACATTTTAGAATGACTCTAAAAAGACGTGTTAGTTGCTCAAAACTATGATAGGGAAACACAATGAAAAATCTTGTATTCCTACATTTTTTAAGATAAAAACGATTTAACTAATGATCTCTATAAATGTCCAATACATTTTGTAATTTCTTCACTGACGTTGGTCCTAATTATGCTACTGCAATAACTGCACCCCAAAACAGGTTACCATATGTCTACAAACAAATCTTGCCAACAATCCAAGAAGTTTGTTTATGAAATCCACTGATGAAAACGAAATTACGCAAACGATACGGTCTCTTCGACCTAAGAAAAGTTATCGGCATGACATATTCAGTCCCCATCTTTTTTAGTTACTAGGCGAACAAACATCCGTATAGATAAGTTGATAAACAAATCATTAAGTGGCTTAAAAGTTAATTAACAAATTGGCCCGACTATGTTTATTTTATTTACAAACGATCTACCTTTATGTCTAAATAAGTATAAATATATAATATTTGTGGATGACACCACTGTGTACATAAGTGGAAAACTAATTAATCATTATGTACATTACATTAACATAGAATTCGAGGTCTTGGCTGACTGGTTTCATGCAAATAAGCTGTCTTTAAACGTATCTAAGATCAAACATATGTTATTTTCTAGATCCTATCTTATTCAAAGGGAAGACACAGTTGTAATTATGTATGATAAGACAGTGTAGCCCACACATTGTGTCAAATGTCTAGGCTTTCATATTGACGAAATACTTGATTGGCAGGAACTCATAAATGCATACAAAGAAAAAAACTGACCAGTGAACCACTTTCTTCCAGTTGCCTCCCTAAAAACAACGTATTACACTTTGGTGTGTCCCTACTTGACATACGGAACAATTATGTGTAGATCTACATACAAAGTCCTCAATACAAAATTGTTTATCATGCAAAAAAATTGTTCGCTATTCTTCAAAGAAGCTTCCATGAATAATCCCAGTCCCTTTTTACACACGTAAATTTACTAAAATTTCAGGATATCTAGCAACTTGAAATTGCTAAATTTGTGTACAGTTATATCCATAGCAGCCTACCAGTGTTTCATTTTCAAACATCTTCACATTTACCCATGATATTCACAATCATGATGGAGGGCAACTTAGATTATACGTCCAATCAGTAATTCTTATGTTAGATCACCGAACAGTCTACTACGTAAAAGCCCATTGATCTGGAATAAAGTTATTTATGCTATTAAAAATAAATCTAATATAAAACGTTTTGTATCTGCATTAAAAGCATGTGTTTTAAGTGGCTATGGCAATTCAAATTAATATTAATATATTCTACCGTTTCGTATTATTTCATTTATTATGATTCATTTGTATTACCTGCAACTTTGGTAACTTCAACTAATTGTCCCTGTATTTGTAATTTAGCCTGATTGCTGCTTGTTGCACAACTTACTATTTATCATTTTAAGGATATAATTTATTTGGGTTGACAGCGACCAGTAATATATAATGTTGTTCAATCTCAATTGTTTTATCTATATTTGAGTTTGCCTAACTGGTTACAGCCACATGGTTCCGCTGTTAACCTGCATCTGTGTTACTAAGTACTTGTTTGTACTTGTTTCGTTTTGTATATTTTATGTACGTATACAGTTTCGGAAAATAAACTCACTCGTGCACACTCACGCAGTAAGAGTGGTCTTGGTTTTGCATTGATATTGAATATACATGTTGCTATTGAATATACATGTTGTTGAATGTAAACTATGGTCTTTACTGGTAAATAGTGTACTTCAAATGTTAATTGACTAATCCTCCGTGAAGTACATATTGCCCAATAATTAGACCATCATACTTCTTTGTCAAGTTGACATACTATGTTTTTGGTACAATATTATGTAATTGTAGTAAAACTACAATTAAGCAATATATGCTACTGCTATCATAAGTTCAGGTAAGATCATTCATAATGGTTATCATCATCTTCTTCTTCTTCACAATGACTGATTTGTACATCGTGATTTGTTGTTTTAAGCGTTGGTAATTGTGACACATTGGAAGCAATGAAAAGGTAGAATTGTCATATATATTCGTGTATACCTGCTAAATCTGTCGACGTAGTACAGGTTCCCTCCAAGAAAGGCTAGTCCGGTGATCATTGCATTCTCTCTAGTCATCAGAAGTGTTCTGTTGCTGCCATCGAGTGCCACTGATTCAAGTTTAGTCTCCGTGCTCCAGTAGAGTCGTTCACCTGAGTGGATCAACGAGATGAACATCAAGTTACATCAATTATCAGCAATAATCCAACATGCTCCAAACTACCACAGAGAGTGAACGTCGTCTCGGCATCTTATTCCATACTATATGTTTACTTGAGTTTTAAATTACATTTTAGGCACATTTTAACAGTAACTTCAGTAAAAAAATATATTATTATTGTAATTGGGTACATAAAAAAATTTAAGGTGTCATATATTGGTTTTCGGTTTGAGCTTTAAAATAAAACTGATAAAATACTGTTTTACACCAATTATTATCTTAATAATAGCACATACTTCATATTAAATTGAAATGCAGCATGACTTAGGGAAACAATTTAAAGGGGAACACAAATTGTAAAATAATACACATCCACGCTACTATAGAAACGAGTAGTACATCTAGTTTGTGCCGCAAAACGCATAGAGCATGCCAGCACCCTGTTTAAACAACTGTGCATTTGGAAAGTTGTAGATTTACTTAAAAATAAGAATGCGGCAATTGCGTGTAAAGCATATCACAATAAACTACCGGATAGTTTGCAACAAATGTTAACATTTTATGTGTCAACACGCGGTACTAGAAAGAAAGATACTTTCAGTAGTTATCGTGTTCGTTCACACATAAAATCGATGTGTATTACTATTTGTGGTGTGACATTGTGGAACCCATTACACAAAACGCTGCAGCATACCATCCGACGAAAAACACTGGAAAACGCATCTGTCTAACTGGACCAGCTAGCAGATGAAGTCGAACGACTTCACGACTAAGATGTTAGGTCTGTCCGGCTCCTACATCACAAACGGTGCATGTAACACACAATACACGACGACCAAGGAAGAACAGTTGTAGACGAGGTAGAATTTCGAAATCTTGCGACTGGCTTCTTTAGTGACCAGTTCTGAGGAGAAATACATATTCAAATTCCAACATTCATCGGTGAACCTCACCCTCTAGAACACCCGATCACCTACACAGAAGTAGAACGCTCAATGAACCGCCTTAGCAACCACGGAGCTAGTGGCTAATGACGAAATACTGGGCGAACTACTAAATTGTGGATCCGAAATACTTGCGAAACATTTCGCAAGTATTTCCTCGGCGAATCTGTGAATTATCCGAATGCTTCTTGCAGAAACAACGTTGGAACCAATATTAACATGGGGCAAATGTCAACATTTACATCCACTATTGGTACACCACAAAAAGACTATCGCCTGTTCTCTCCCGGAACTACGTGATCTACTTGGAAGCCGCAAACAATGATTTGAGAGACAATTTGCCGCAACGCCCTCGAGAAAACACTGAAATGCCATATTACATGGCACACGCCGACGACGTTGACTTCGTCAGCAATGCCAGCCAAATCCTGGACGAAGTACAACGAATCGCTCCTGGTTGCCTGTCAAAATGGTATCTTAACATCAACGAAACCAAAACAGAACGTACCAACATTCACAGAAGAAACATCCGTGCTGGAGAAGACTGGCGCATGACACGCATGGACAAAGCAGCTTGCGGCTGTGGGTTTCCGGAAGCTGTGGTTTCTCCTGGTCAAGACCTATGACTGCGACTGTACAATGTGTTTGTAGTTCCTGCGTTCACATACAACATTGGCACGTGGGGACTAAAGCTAACAGAACTGGCCACGTTTTATGCATTCCACCGTCGTCAGCTGAGACAGACATCAGACACCCTCAGCGACGCCCTCACCAACCCATTGAGTCTGTCTGCATCAAAGCTCGGTGGAGTCTGTTTGGACATGTGCATCGCATGCCACGTGAAACCCTAGCAGATCTGGACATATACCATTATTTCACACCCGCTGACGATGCTGGCTGGCGAGCGACCATGAGCAACACTCCCAACTGCCCTCGACAAAGATCTGCAGGAAATCGGCAGGCGTCTTCAAAACCAGCGAGATCTAGATTGGCTGAGATCGCACGACAGAACTCAATGGAAGAACTTAAGCCAGAATGTCTTGATAGCGGCACAAGCGAAACTGTCCCCACTGTAGCAGTGACGCGAAAGTGCGATCACACGTATTACACACAAATATCGATGGAAGCAGTGGCATACAAGGATTTAAAAACGCTGTCAAATATATTTTCTCTCTATGTACTAGGTTTAAAAAACATTCATACTCAAACCTAATATGGTGTATACAGAGTACATATTAGTTGAGTATTTTTAATATAGCATTTTCCATAAGTACTCTTGCATTAATGTATATAACTATTCTTCTCGGAGGTGAAACATATATAAATATTACGTTCACCCCTTTCCAACAAACTTTTTAGTATTACACTTTTGTTCATTCAACGAGTAACTGATTGATTGATTGATTGATTGACATACACGTCTACACACTCACGCACGCACGCACGCACGCACGCACGCACGCACACATTCAAATGTGATCCTTTATGCATTACGTTATTCTAATAGTATTGTAATCCTCTGAAAATGAACATACCTTGTGAGTCAAAGGTTAGCCCACTGACATAGCTCCGTGTGTTCAAGATTACTCTATGTTGTGTTCCGTCCATGGCCGCCGCCTCAATGTTGTACGAATTCAGCCAGTACATCATTCTGTCAATGCATACTCACACAACTTTAAAGAGTTTCTTGTGTGTTGTCAACTGTTAAATTAGTTGGCTCAATTTGAGCAAACTTGTTCTTACTCATTCATTTCGGTATGAGTAATGTTATTATCGAAGACTGGTCAGCAGAACATAATTCATGTCTTGGTTCATTAAAAAAATTATAGGGTTATTGATATATAACATGTCATATAGCAACCATCAGCAACTGGCAAGTTATGGCTCCCATATTTAAATTTGCACATATGTATTATATCTGCAATATCAAATGTCATATCTACACTCTTTGACTCTAAGTGCACGTTATGTTTATACTGTGTGTAATTGTTGCACCGTTCCACTCCAATGTTTTAATGTATATTGTACATTGAAACAAGAATACATGTGTCTCCGTCTGCCATAATCAATTAAATGTTGCATTTCAAACTTGCACCACAGAAGGCAACTGACGTTTTATGTATTGCGTTGCTTTGGCAAATTAATACCGCTCTTTCTGAAAGTCGTGTTTTATGTGTTTTTACTAGGTTCGTTCGCACTATATTTTCACAAAAAAACATTGTTTTTGTGCCACGGAGAATATTCAAAATGGCGCAGTTTGGGGATATCGGCAGTAGTTTTAACGAATTTTACCATAGAGACAGTAGCAATGGAGAAAGCGGCAGTGAAAGTTGTTTTTTGACCGGCATGCCCGATTATGCCCCATTGAACAGTTTAAATTACGATTATCTCGGAAATATAATAACGAGATTACTATAGACTGTCTCCGGGAAAATGGTGTTGTGATTTACATGATTGATTTACTCGACGTACCCTTGTAATCCGTTTGGAGCATAGCTTCCTTCACTTGGCCCTGTCTCGGGACAAAACGTCCAGTTGACCCCAATAGGACTGACTTTACGTTGGTGTTAAAAATCCGAAGTTTGGTCTTGACGGAGATGACCTGTGACGTCCAAACTGGCATCAGGATCTTAAACGCTGCTGTGGCTTTCCCTATCCTGCTTTTGATGTCTCGGTCTATGCCACCGTCCCTGTTCACAACACTTCCCAGGTAGGTGAACTGTTCCACCTCTTCTATGTCCTTACCATTCAACTGGATTCTATTCTTGTTTGTGAGTTGCTCTCATAGACCTGGTTTCCTTTTTGTTGATCTTCATACCCAATTTTGCAGCATACTCGTTCACTGATGTCGCCTTGTTCTGCATGTTGGCATGACAGTGTGAAAGTAGTGCGACGTCATCTGCAAAGTCAATATCATCTAGCTGTTTGGAGAGTGTCCACTGGATTCTCCGCTGGCAACCTTTTATTGTTGATGCTATAATCCAGTCAACTGCCAGCAGGAACAGGAATGGTGAAAGCAGACATCTTTGGCGGACCCCTGTTAATATGGAGAAGGGTTCAGTCAATGAGCCGTTGAGGACAACCTGGCAAGTGGATGTTTCATAAGTTGCACGGATTAGTGTGCTGATCTTTTCCGGGATACCGTAATGTGCAAGTAACGTCCAAAGGGTAGTACGGTCGACGCTATCGAAAGCTTTTTCGAAGTCTACGAAAGTGATGTACAGAGGAGAATTCCACTCCAGAAACTGTTCAATATCACTTGTAGAATAGCTATATGGTTCGTGCATGACCTCTCTTTCCGAAAGCCAACCTGTTCCTCCGGCAATAGTGTGTCAACCTCTGTTTTCATTATTTCCAGAAGAATCCTGTTGAACCCTTTTCCTAGTATTGACAGTAACGTGATGCCCATCCCGTTTTTGCAGTCTTTCAGATTGCCTTTCTAGGGGAGCTTGAACAGATGGCCATGTCTCCAATCCTCTGGAATCTCTTCTTCAACCGGTAAAGACAGTCCACTGATGTCTCTGTATCAGACCTTATTGCTTCTGGTGGAATCTCATCTGGGCCCGGTGATTCCCGTTCTTCAACTGAAGGATTGCTTTCCTGATTTCCTGTTTTGATGGTCTGTCGGTGTTGATGCGAAGTGGTGTTTCAGCCGGAGGTATATCTGGAGGCTCATCAGAATAAGGTCGGCTTAGTAGTTCTTCGAAATACTCTTTCCATCGGTTGAGTTGATCTGCTTGCTTTGTCAACATATGTCCAGTTGTGTCCATAACATGTTATTCATCTATACGACGTGTACTCGCCAGCTTCCCTGTAATGTCACACAATTCTTTCAGGTTTCTTCTGCTTGGCCGGCCAGTCTCTCCACAAAGTCTTTCTTGTCACGTTTTACATTTCTTTTTACCTCCTTGCTGGCTTCTGCGTATAGGCAGTTTGCTTCTGTCTTGGCTGCTCTTGTTATGTTGCTGTGTACTGTTGTTTTTCTCTGCTTCCTCTCTGCTACTTTTCCCAAGGTTTCGGCTGCAATCTAGTCTTTGTGCTGACTTGTCCTCTTACCAAGCATCTTGTCACATGTTTCTTCCCGTGCTGATTTGCTTTGTTGCCACACTTGTTCCGTGTTGCATCATCTTCAATGACGCTTATCATGAGTTGGTATCTGTTTGCTGGTTCCGAATGGAAGCTGTACGTGGTTGTTATGTCTCTCAACAGTTCAGTATTGTATCTGAATCCTGGTTTTGCAGCCGTTGTGTGATATATCGTGAGCTTGAACTTGATTTTTCCAGTGACCAGGTGGTGGTCTGTATGTTCTTACATCAGCTCCCCTCTTGGAGCGGCCGTTTTGCAGGGATCTTCTAAAGGTACTGGAGATACAGATGTGATCAATCTTGTTCTCAGTCTGATGGTCTGGTGAAATACATGTGGTCTTGTGAATCCTCTTGTGTGGGAATACACTTCCCCCATAACCAGACTGTTGAAATGACAGAAGTCGGTAAATAGTTCTCCATTCTCATTTATCTCACGAAGACCCTCTTTCCCCAGGACTAGCTCTTTTCCTATGTTGTCCTTTCCAATCTTGGCATTGAAGTCACCCATCATGATTAATAAATCTGTCTTTGCTATTTGGTCCACAACTGCTTGGAGTCTTCCATAGAACTCGGATTTTTCTCTGCATCCGAGTCATTTGTTGGGGCATAGCACTGTACAATCAGTACTTTGCGTTTTCTGGTGTGGAATCTTGCTGAAATGATGCGGGATGAAAATGCCTTCCATTTCAGAAGGGCTCCAACTGCTCCTTTGGATATCATTAGACCAACTCCTTCTGTGTGCGGAGCGTCCTCTTCCTCGTGTCCTGGATAAACAAGGGTCTCGTCTGAGGCTAGGCGAATCTGCCCTGACCTCGTCGATCTCGTCTTACAGAGACCGAGTACGGCAAGTTTGTACCGACTCATCTCTGCTGCAATCTGAGCGGTCTTCCCTGTTTCGTACATAGCACGCACGTTCCATGTACCAACTTTGGTAGTTGTCCTAGGAGAAAGAATGTTCCGCGGGGCAGCTTCCTAGCGGCTTTTACTGCAAAGCTTCATACTCAATTCAACCGGATTGTCTTCCCCTCCCGAGACTTGATCTTTTGAAAAATAGCTTTTAGTTGTTTCTGTAGCAAGCTTAGTTTTACGGGGTGGGGCTGCTAACCCCATGCCCATTAACATGATTATCGCACAATATTATGTCATACTTCGCTTCGAAGCTCGCTTAATGCTACATCTGAACTATAAAGCAGCACAGACAACATGCCGTGGCGCCGTCGCATCAAGTCTCGTTAATTAAGCTAATGCTTAGTTTCGTTGCTGTGCTGCTACGTGCGGCTCTGTAATGATGCAAACTAAATGCACAATGGCACTATAATGTTGCAATATTATATGCTTCTCATGTCAATAAAAATATACCACTATATTATACAACAATTACACTTTTGTATAACTGCATTATGAAATAACGTTGTTATGTTGAACAACGCATGTGTCAGCAACGTCTTATAACAAGTCAACTGACCGAGATTGACTGCTTTGTTCAGTCACCATTCTCTCGAATTAGAGCAAGCATTGGTCATAACACTTGATTCCATGCAAAGAACAATAACCTAAATTGAGACTGGGCTCATTTAACCACAATGCCTGCAGTGAATCTAGCTAACTGGGGGCACTGTTCCGCACCAGGTGACCGTGACCCATTGATCCACTCTCCAGTCAGTGATACTGAAAAGAATTCATGTATTCATTGTGGCTGGAAAAATAGGTGATGCACATTCATGATTAGTGAACCTGTTTTGATTGTCAATTGTCTACTCTCATAGTAGTGCTACATATCCACACATTCTCTCTCTGATCAGAAGTACAAACTCACCCTCGTGGAGGATCCAACACCAAGGCTCTCCTAGGTCGTCCTGATTTAATGAGAGAGAAGGGTCGACCTCCATCAATCTTCATGGCAAAGACAGCATCATCATCTGTGTAGTACACTAGTCGAGAGACGACATCAACCGCAATACCACGTTCAATATAACCTACAATACAACAAATAACACATTCAATGTTGCTAAGAGTTGCGTGATGACAGTAAATTATAATTAGCCTGTATAAGTAGTAATAATAATAATAACAACATAAATAATAACAATAATAATAATATTACAGCAGCATTTGTCTCCATCATAAATTCAAAGGCGAATTACAATACTAAAATATTTATACATGAATTTTAGATACATGAAAATATATAAAGACATTTACAGCATTAAACTAATATTGGCAATACATGTATAACATATTACTTTAAAATACCAGTTAAAAATATATCACCAGGAGCGGATCATGCTAAGGGTGCCTGGGGACATAACCCCATGAACCGTTGTCTTATTGTGCTTGATATGGTGCATTCCAGAACATTATACACGTATAGTTATTTGATGATGTTATTTATTTTTTAGTGCATTCCATCAATGAATAGACTTTCCCTTAGGAAATCCCGGTCAATACTGTCAAACGATTTCTGGAAGTCTTCAATATATTATATATTATCAAATATTATCAATGACTTGGACGACACTATAACAAGCAACGCATTAAAATTTGCGGATGACACAAAATTATTTAGAAAGATTACCACTGGTGGTGATAAACAACATTTACAAAACGAACTAGACAAATTAGTTAAATGGTCTGAAAAATGGCAGATGTTATTCAATTTTGGGAAATGTAAATGCCTACATACAGGACACGGGAACTTGGATATAAACTATAATATGGGAGATACTGTTCTAGGTACTATTGTAAAAGAAAATGATTTAGGAATAACAATAAATGCTGATATGAAAGTTTCAGAACAGTGTGGTATTGCAGCTTCAAAGGATAATCACATTCTTGGGTTGATTAGGAGAAACATAACATACAGGGAAAAAATTATTATACCCCTGTATAAAGCAATAGTTATACCTCACAGAATACTGTTTACAAGCGTGGAGACCGTACCGGTGACTATATGATAGGGCAACTCAAATTTCGTTTTCTTGATTCGTCATGCCCATTTTCTCAGATATCGGTTGTCATTTGTCAGACAGGTAAATCATATATATATATCAGGTTCACATTATATAAATAATGTTTAATTTTTGCAAGCTCGTTCTAATGAACATCCATATGCATAAAAGTCGAATTTGAAAATAAAATATATCAAAAAGCACCTCATTTTGGGATGTTGGGTTACACATTATGGACGACAGTAATTATTATTTTTCATCGTTATCAAATAAATGCAATCATCATAAAACATTGGCAGGTTAAACTGTAGACAACGTCATAAAACTTGTACGGCACACATACTTCTCCGTAAATTGCTAAATGTCTCTTCATCCATCCCAGTAAGATTTGCTCTTCTGATGGCCGTATCATAGTAGCTAGTCCAGTAGATCTGCATGTATGTAGGATCATAGGCAAGTGACGTTTGTTGTGGTCCCTTTGATAATGGAGCTTTCCAAACATACTTGCTTGCCATATCATATTGATAAATAGCACCATGGAATGACTCGGTGATGATAACAAAATTGTCTTGCACTAAATCTACAACACAGAACATTTCTAGTTATGAAGACTTCATGATCGATCGTTCCCAAACATATGCACGCTAGACAAGGAAGAATATGAGGTCCATGTAGTTGTTCACGGAGCGATTGCTATTAATATTGGAGCAAAGCTTTGTTGATACGTAGTCTGGCTGAAGTTGGTTGAGGCTGTTGATAATTTTATTGTTGACACATGAAAACGTGTTCACGCTGTCGCTGATGTGTCATGGAAACAATGTCCCATGTGGTGCTGTAATACATTTTGTGATGTACATTTTCATAATTGTCCCAGTCGGCAAAGTTAGTAAAGTGGTGAAATGTTTGGACAATGATGAGAGTTTTTTCCTATGTTAAAGATGGATTATTTGGGTATCTTTGCTTAAGAGTCATTTACCTTAAATAAATGAGCCCATAGAGCTTTAGTCATATTGTTGTATTCATTCATTTGTTGACAACCTTAACATTGCATAACGATTTGTTTAACTATGTTTAAACAGTAAGTTTATATGATGTGCAGCGCATCGATCCACGGAATTAACGCTATATAAATGCACAATTGTTATTGAGATTGCCTAAACTTTTCATTTTGATGCGCCTCTGAGTTGCGGTTTCCGAGAATTTAGGCAACATAGAAGTTTCCGTGTCGTATTGTATTAACTTATAATCACAAATCTTTAAAAAATGATACGCATGGTTTTGGTTCTTCAACAACGATATAAAACGTATATGCATTACATTAATATATAACAGTTTGCAGCAGATGGTATTCTTCTGTACGAATCGTATGAAGTAACACAGCGAATTCACATCCATACCAGCACAAATAAGTGCACACAATACAAATAATACTCACCTGCAGCCATTGTCCACTTCGAACTGCTGCCGAAACTGTATCCTTCTTGAAATGCCTGCACAGTCCCATCAGGTGTTGGAAAAACAATGTTCTTGCAAGTTCCTTCGGTTAGACCGCAAGCTCTGGCTATGTCATTGTCTGTTTTAAAACAACCACAGTCACATGCTATACAAGCAAAGCAGCAACACTGTTACATGAGTGACTGTAGTCAGTATGACAGAAGATGTGAAATTGGAGCAAATTGCAGCAAAAGAGTTACTAAACAAGGGAATGACAGTGGCGGGGTTGGTGTTTCTGCAGTAGGATCAATAATATACACCTCACCCTTTATTTTACAACCATTACCTAGCAGAATTAGCAAAGGAATTAGTTGGGTCAGTAGCATTCTCCTCACCTTTGTCATTATGGCTACTGGTGTAGGCTGCAATGTGTTGAATAGCACTAAAAGAGGCGAGTGCGACATCTTGGTGTGTTGGGGTTGATTCAGAAACACCAACGCTCCATATAAACCTGTACAAATGGAAATCACACTAAATAGAAACAGATAGAAATCACACTAAATAGAACAGTAGCTACAGTCGAATAACCATCATACCAACATATTATTTATTATAACATATAAACCATATTCCTGTCACTGGGCCAAATGAAGGAATATTTAATACTGTCTTAAGACTATCTGGTTCATTTGTACATAGTGTTCGGCACCAAAACATTATATTGCTCATGAAGGTGTTACATGTATATAGTTATTATGACCTGGGAGAACATGTGTTGGACACATGAGGATGAGGAGTGAGGAGCAGATTGCGATGGACATCACACATCCAGAGAATGAGGTAGGACACATTGTCAAAGAGAACATTGACACCAGAAGAGGTTGATAGAAGGAGAAGAGGAATACCGAAATTATGATGGAGAAATATTGTTAAAAGAGATTGGCAGAAGTTCGCAAACACATATAATTGCATCTTTGCACGCGTTTTGTTATTGTGATGACATCATAAACAATTTACACTGGCAATACCTGTTATCAGTGTAATACAATCTCTCTCCAAGTATAGTGATGCCGTGTAGAATCATGTTTGGCGTGTGCAAGAACACCCTCCTGTCACTGCCATTGACAGCCATTGATTCGATGTTTTCATCCCTGTACCAGTACAATCGTTTCCCTGCACAACACAAACTTCACTTAGTAACTTCATGGCAACGAATATGTTTGATTTTGTACCAACGCAGGTGACTTTCACACTTTATAGATTAGCAGTTTTAAAATTATTTTCATATTAAGCCATACTATTTTGTGTGAGTGAATAGCATTATGCATAGTTAAGTTCCTTTGCATTCTAGTGGATTAATATCGGCAAAGTTGTAGCGATCACGTTTTACACTTTAGCATTAGACGGGAATCCCGTTTATACCACAATACCGAGCTAACGAGTTCTTTGTCCTGGAAATCATACAATCCCTTAAATACACGAGTATAGAACAAATCAGTCAATCAATAATCAACCAGTCATCCAAGAACGCGTACACAAACAAATCAGTTTGTAATACAATGATAAACAAACATAGCTTATTAGTGGGACGATTGAGAGTAGTAACACTGAAGTTAAATACGCGTCATCAAATTTCATAAATGGAAACAAGCAAGCATAATAACATAAATGGTGCATTTGTTATACTATTATGCTACTGTACTAACCATTACATGTCATCAGTACATGGGGAGATCAATCAAGTTGACAAGGAGTGAAAAAGGAGTGCATATGAGGGTGCATGGGTGGGTGCAAGCAGGGGCGACGGTATGGAGGATGGAGGAAGCATTATGTGGGACAAACGTAAAAGAAACAGCTGTAGGGAAAAATTAGAAATGTTGGAGCATGTGTGTTACTGGCTCGTGAATTGTGAGATGGGAACATTTGCATTAACAAGGAGAGAGAGAGAGGAAGAAGAGAAGCTACATGCATAGAGGATAATTGGGAGATGACCAAGGGAGAATAGTATAATTAGAAGAATATTTCGGAAGGAAGAAACATCTGAAAGTGCAGGTAGTTTGCAGCATAACAACAAAGTATATACATAATACCAGAATAGTATAATAATTACTAGCACAAATGAAAAACATGAGCATAGCAGATAAACAACAAGTAATGAGGAAATAAAGGAAGACAGTCGCATGTCAGATTTTGAGGAAGTGCATGAACTCAATACTTATTGGACTCCTACATCACAACAACGGAAGAAAAAAATAGGTGAGCAAGGAAACGGCCATATCTTATAACAGCTAATACCTACCATCTGAATCTACAGCCAGACCAATGGACCGGTGGGTAAGGGTGTCGCTAAGAAGTGTACGCTGTGTTCCATCCATGGCAGCGGCTTCTAAGTAACTGTAGTCTTTCCAGTACATCATTCTGACAACATAAATGCACGCGTATTCTGCAATAAGTACGTTCAGTTTTCGGTTAGAATAATGACGTTGCCTGATACTGATGTATGGGTAAATATACAGTAAAGCAGAGTGTTGTGTCCTTCGTGTTTGTATTGCAATATATGCATTAACTGACTCTTTCCACCTTTCCACTATTTTTGTTTCAACATTTTAAGAGTTGATAATCTCTTACATAATTTACAAATGCTTTTTATACACAAAATTACTTTACTCAATTGTATTTATTTTCTTCAGTTTCATCAGGCGGGGTACCTTAACATGGGAAGTGTTTGTCAAGCAACAAATGTTGTCGCTGCAAATATTTGTTAGTTTAAAGTTCCAAGAACGGCTTTGGATTCAAGAAAAACAAAAAAAGAAAATGAATTTTATGATATGTGATAATATAAATAAAACGGGCATTTGAATGCTATACTGGAAAATGGCATTTGCAGTTGAATAAACTAAAACATTTGCATTTACATTCAAATGCGTTGACATGCATTTGTTTAATTTTGGTGACAATCCTGATTTGACGTAATAGTTTCGTGCAACGTTTTCTCCAGAAGCATGCCTAAATAATCGCAAAAACATCAGATGTAGAGGGTGAAATTGCATAGAGCTTGAAACGTGCGTCCAAGAAAAAATGGAAGGCCAATATACCAGGTAATCCTGGATTATGATATATTCTAGCCACATCTTCTTCTGAATAAGCATGATGACTCAAGACAGACATCTTGCAGTATATTCTGGCGTCCACTTGCAGTCGGGCTATAGTGTGGAGGGATTATTAAGCACTCCCTCAGTAAAACAATCTATAGAGTATTATATTGGATTTTTGCAGACACAACTGTGTACATGCCCTAGTACGTGTACATGCCCTAGTGCATTAGTTATAATGTCACATATGCGCGTGCAATGTTTTCTACATGTTATAAATGTTTTATACAATGTTTTATGTGTATATAATATTGCACCATTCTCCAAGTTTTGTAAAAAAAAAAAACTTGTATCATGGTTTAAGTTAAAAGCTTTTTCTTCTTCTTTTTTGGCACCTGCTCCAAAGAAAATCTACTGGGGTAATCTTCGTGATTCATCTTCTGTGATCATGAGATAATATTTGCTGAAAACGTGCAGGCACATGTTTATGATAAATGTTGTGCATAGAGGAATGCTCTATTATGTATATGGGCATTGTCTCCATGTGATCGTTTCTTTGAATGATCTACTGATTAGTATCGGGTGCTTCAATGAAACCAATGATAGAGAAACTGCCTTGAAGACATGGCAAAGTTGCTTTGAGCAGCTTAATATTTTTAACCGCGCTTATATTTTAGATAATAACTATTTAAGTTAAAATAACTGCATTTTATTTAAAATATTATACTGACATTTACTTATCTAATAATCATACTGGTTAATTGCGTGCACCCTAGCCTTGCTATATGTTATGCTTGTATAGAAACCAGTGTGTTGACATGTGTTTGTCTTGGTTGTTCGTATGACTCCAGCCATTTAATGTGGTATGAAGTGTCATGAAAACAGCTCCCGTAGGATTTGCTTGCAAAAGTAGATTTTTTTGCCTTATCGGGTTGATTTTTGGGGTCAAACTATCGAAAAATGATGGGGTTCAAATTGTCCAACCCCTCAACCCCCTCTGGACCTTCCCGGACTGACCCCGCGCCTATCTGCGCTAATAATGAACCGATTTTTACGATTTTAGGGTCGTTTTATGGGTTTTAGATGACGTTGAGTCCATTTATGAAACGTGCGAAGCGACCGGAAGTAGATATCACCGACGTCCGGTTACGATCGACGTCGAAGTCAAGGTAATTATCATGGTAGCGATAAACCTAGTCATATAGTACCTCCTTCTAGGGGTTTTCAGTCACGAAAAATTTCAAGTTACACAAATATTTAATAATCCAACATATTAAATTCACAACAAGATGATACATCAGGAAAAAACTATACAAAACAATTTAGAGAACTAAATAGTTTGAAAACTAAGACTACATGTTTGATTATTCATCAAGGTCATCCTCGTGTACATCATGCTTGATCACATTTGCACAATCACCGACATTGGTTTTACAGAGAGGAGTGCAAGGAAGACCGTTCTCGCAACAACTGCACCTTCCTTTGCACCCTTGTCAAAGATTGTTACTTAAACTAAAAGCCCACGGTAAAGGTAATGATGTAATCAACTGGATAGAAAAGTGGCTTACACACAGAAGATAGAGAGTAATAATAGATGGTGAGATTTCAAACTGGAAATCTGTTTTGAGTGGGGTACCACAGGGATCAGTATTAGACCCTATACTGTTTTTAATATATATATATATAAATGATTTGGAGGATGACATATCTAGCAAAGTACTCAAATTTGCAGAAGACACAAAAGTATTCCGAAAGGTTAATAATGATACAGACAAACAAAGTTTACAGGATGATCTAGAAAAATTAGTTAAATGGTCAGAAAAATGGCAAATGTTATTAAATTTTGGGAAGTGTAAATGCATACACATAGGAAGGACATGGAAACATGGACGAATGAAGAATATAAAATGGGGGATGCTGTACTAGGTAGAACCACACAAGAAAAGGACTTAGGAGTAACATTTAGTGCTGACATGAAAGTTTCAGTGCAATGTCGGATTGCTGCTTTGAAAGGAAATCAAATTCTAGGGCTAATTAGGAGAACTATCACGTATGAGGAGAAACAGCTAATTGTACTCCTGTACAAAGCAATAGTTAGACCACATTTGGAATATTGTATTCAAGCATGGAGGCCATATCGTAAAAAGGACATAGACAAGCTAGAAAGAATACAACGAAGAGCAACTAAAATGATTCCAGAATTGAGAGACCTTAGTTACGAAAGTCGCTTATTACAATGTGGTTTGACAAAACTAGAGACAAGGAGACTAAGAGAAGACCAAATAGAAGTGTTTAAAATGGTGAACGGTTATGAGGACGTTGATAGGAATATGTTCTTCAAATTTAAAGAAGGCAGTAGAACCAGAGGACACCAAGCAGCATTAGTTAAGGAGCAGTGTATGTTGGATACGCGAAAGTACTTTTTCTCACAGAGGGTGATAAATGAATGGAACAAACTGCCAACTGATTGTGTTAATGCTAGTAGTGTGAATATGTTTAAAAATAGAATTGACAGATATCTGATAAGGGCGGGCTACACATAGATGAGAAAATTGTTGGACTCTCGATTAGCCAATGGCTTCCTTGTCCACTTGCCATCTGGAACTTGTTGTTCGAGATGGCAATCTTATTAAATCTTGTTAAACATTTAGTGTGGTATGAAGTGTCAAGAAAACAGCTCCCGTAGGATTTGCGTGCAAAAATAGATTTTTTTTGCTTTATCGGGTTGAATTGGTGTCAAACTATCAAAAAATTATGGGGTTCAAATTTTCCGACCCCTCGACCCCCTCTGGACCCTCCCGGACTGACTCGCGCCTCTAACAATGAACCGATTTTTACGACTATAGGATCGTTTTAGGGGTTTTAGATGACATTGAGTCCAGTTATAATACTTTCGAAGCGACCGAAAGTGGATATCACCGATGTCCGGTTACGACCGACGTCGAAGTCAAGGTAATTATCATGGTAGCGATAAACCTAGTCATATAGTACCTCCTTCTAGGGGTTTTCAGTCACGAAAAATTTCAAGTTACACACATATTTAATAATCCAACATATTAAATTCACAACAAGATGATACATCAGGAAAAAACTATACAAAACAATTTAGAGAACTAAATAGTTTGAAAACTAAGACTACAGGTTTGATTATTCATCAAGGTCATCCTCGTGTACATCATGCTTGATCACATTTGCACAATCACCGACATTGGTTTTACAGAGAGGAGTGCAAGGAAGACCGTTCTTGCAACAACTGCACCTGCCTTTGCACCCTGATTTGCATGTACATTTGGTCAGTTTGGAGTGCTACGTTTAGGCGGGCCAAAGCTTTTAAGCACGGAAAAGCACAGTGCACAAATATTGCTTTTATTATCTGCTTTGCCAGGCTAAAAAATATGGTACTGTAAAAGTAGAACATGGAAACATTTTCGAAACAACGCAAGAGAAGTCAGCACATCTAATGAATGCAGCCAATACGAAGGATGTTGCTGCATATTCTTCGACAACTGACCGAACTGTGGGCAGAGCGGAGAGATAGAGAGTCGCAGAAGATCCCTCAAACATGTGTCCTTGAGTCGGCATTGGATGTTGTTCTTGATGTGATTCATGGCTGAGAATCCTGATTCACATGAACATGTGCTGCCGAAAAGCAAAAAAAAATGTCTGTGCTGCTTCGATCAGCACTGGAAATCGCACAGGCACTTGCGTTGCCCAGAAAAGCACGATATCGTCTTTCGCAGCATTAAACCCATTTGTTACTCATGGCACCACCTTGAAATCGATGAAATTGTCCTACAACGCTGCTTCGTCGACTGCAAACGTTTGCTACAATGTTTGGCAAATAGCTGGCTCCGCAGTAAAAGGGCTTGCAAAGAAGCAGCAAACGTCTTCGATAGCAGATAATTCAGCGAATCGTCCGCTGAATGCGGTCTCCAGGCTGTTAAGCACATCAGCAAGTACCCGCTTGGCGTCTGCGATATGTTAATCGTCTTGGCACAGAATTCTCTGGTGAACTTGAAGTGCAGAAAATTGCCGCCTTCTGCATGAACTTTGAAAAGTGTCACCTTGTCCTCGAAGCCCATCACCGTTTCGTACAAATTACACAGCAACTTGTGCCGTCCTTGTAGCAGCAGGTTATTTAATTGTCCGAAAATGTTTGTCAGAACGCAGAGTCGCATCCGAAACTTGTCATCTTGCACATGGGTAACTGGGTGATCAATTTCTTTGAGAATACTCACGATGTGAGGAAGCAGTGCAGCAAATCTCTCAAGAAATGCGCCTCGACTCAGCCAACGGACACTGTTGTAGAATAGCACATCGCCGAATTCTGCATCATCAAGTGCAGCCGAGTGATTGTGGAACCTCCTGTGGTTGAGAGAACGTGCGCGGATAAGGTTCACGCTCTCAACAACTGTTTTCGTCGTATCCAGAGACACAGAAAAACCAAATTGTCCTACGTTATCCCCAGATTATTTTCTTCGCCGCGCACTGCAAACGTCCCGCGCTGTGCCCTTCGATGGGATCAGGCACAGTAAGTCTTCTTACACACCTTCGTTGAAATACCGCACAGATACCATCAGCTGTGCCGTGTCACTTTTGTCAGTGCTTTCGTCGAGAGCAAGTGAAAAAGCAGGACAGGCTCGCAACTTAGTCATCAGCTGCGTGAAAATGTCACCGCTCAACTCATTACATCGACGGGCACATGTGTCGGGTGATAGTGGCAGTTTCCCAATCTGTTGTAAGATGTTATCTTTGTACTGAAAACCAGCGAACAGAACTTCGGCACTGGCCATAGAACAACTGGAAAATTGGTACTGAAAAATTATATTGCTGGCACGGTCATACGGGCCAGTTGAAAGCGGGCCGCGAGCCAAATTTGGCCCGCGGGCCAGAGTTTGCAGACCGCTGGCTTAATCACACTCGAGGAGCGGGGTGGTTAAGACACGTCACGGGAACATAAACTCCTTCCTTTACACTCCAGCCATTTTGGTCAACAGGAGGAAGAGCCGGGCAGTTGGTAGGGTATGATTTATCACGCATGCCGATGTAATCTGCGCGTGTGATAAGGGGTATTAAGGCAGCTCGTGAGTAGGATGCAATATCTCTCCCTCCAAGTTCGTGGAGGGAAACAGCTCCCACCTCAGCGTTGGTAGGTTTGTGGGACCTGTCAAGTAGTACACGCGGCAGACGAACTGCTCCAAACCCTTGACCTGCGGTGGCAGTTCACCTTTGACTAGCTCCGGAAGAAAAAAATATCAGATTGATATTGGCCAGTAGTTTCTATCACCACAACTTGGTCATTCGTAGGATCGTAGGATGTTGTACACACTTTGCTATTGAAAACACTGCATAATACGCCAGTTTATAGGTAATCAAATCATGTTATAAAGATTCAAATGCTACCTTTAGAAGCCTAATGGCCAACTAACTGCGGCGACGTATACATATATTACATATTACAAGGAAGGGTGGTGTCTATTTTCGGGAGCAGATGGGTTGCCTTTTTATAATGTATGCGATCGATGACACCTTTCAGACGTAGCCAACGTGTTATAAAATATTTGGCTAACCTCAATCATCCTAAAACAGTTTGTTGTCATATTTTACAAAACAAATGCCTTCAGGGTTTATGTTTTCTGAAATTGGCCCCAGTCTATATTGTATGCAAAGCACAGCACAAGAAATACATTCCAAAACACTGTGTTAAAAAGTTAATAATTGACATACGTGAGATACTCCAAAAATATCCGGATAGCACCAAACCACTTGCGCTTTAATTGGTCAACTAAGGGTGGCTATTAGGGTTAGGCAACGGATGACATTTCAAGAAATAAGCAATTTCAAAATTAATATGACATATAATCCTGTAATTGCAGGTTTACATTTTATTAAATTGGACAAAATACAAAACTTACTGCATTTATGTATATTAGTTTCATAGAGTTCTGTCCTGCAGTTCATTAATTTATTATCAACCAAAATCCATTGAAATCACTATAATTTAATTGAACATACTCACCCTCTCATTGGATCCAACACTATGTCGTATACTGTGCTGTCTTGTTGCAATGACAAGGAAACTGTTATCATTGTCCAACGTCTTGGCAATAATGGCATAACGGTTATTGTGGTATGTAAAGTGGTACCACAATCGAGATACAAAATCAAAAGCGACAGCGTATTTGTAGTAGGAGCTACCTAAAACAGAAACTTTGATGCTGGTCAACGGTATTTAAATATAAAATTTTAATTGTGCCTGAATTGCATAATGCTTAATTAAAACAATGGAAGGAAGGATGGGTTGGGAAAGGTTACAGAGGATAAAAACAAAAACAGTAGGGCATATACATATTTTATGACATAAGCAAATTAAATGCTGGGAGGCAAGGGAATGGAAGAGTTGGAAGCATCTACGGAAGCAAATTCAGCAGTAGATGCTACATTTGTCTTGGAAACATGTATGCTCATAATTGTCATTGTTATCATCATGACATTTATTAAACCATCACCACAATCATCATCAACATAGTAATCAACAACACTATCAAAACCATTTACTCACATAATCACGTCAGTGTCGTTAACATCATCATTACCATCACCTTCAAACACACATTCAGACAAAACGTATTACAACTTTAACAGATCATAAACCTGTAACGTATTCTTCTGCTGTTCCATCCAAATGTGCCCTTCTGATGGAATAGGCTTCTCTCCAGTATACTTTCTCTGCGACCGGATCATATGCTACATGTGAGAACTGTTGCCGTCTCATAGAAAGTCTCCAGATAGATTCATTCGCCAAGTTAATTTGGTACAAACTCTCTTGAAATGGGTCTGCCACGAGCAGAAAGTTGTTCGTTATCATACCTAACCAAATGACAGAAAAAAACCAGTGTATTAACCTTAACTGCTTGAATAATGCAATTACTTTGTAGTTACTATAACAATGCTGAGAGCGGTTATTGATTTTCTTGCAAGGAATTAAAATGTCTTGTTTGCTGTCATGCATTCTTGGAAAATACTACGTATGTGTTATGAACCCCCGCCAAGTAGACAAATACGTCTAACGGGGCTAGGTAAAACGTTTGGTTAAACGTGTTACCGGTTACCGTACAATCTCTCCTCCTACGCCATTGGTCTGACATATTTAGACAACATATGCGTCGAATAGTATGAATTACTGAACAAAAATGTAATGGCCTAGGATGCTCCCATTAAGACATTGCCGCTAGCATGATACCCACCGTAAATATAAAAAATAAAAATAATGATATATTTACATAAAAGCAAGGTCAAGGTCAAGAAATGTGTTAATTTGACAAGTATGTGTCAATCTGTATATATATATATATATATATATATATATATATATATATATATATATATATATATATATATATATATATATATATATATATATATATATATATATATATATATATATATATATATATATATATATATATATATATATCAGCACGTAATATAGTGATACTCTTTTTTTTACAGAATAAGGAATCATGTATAAAATAAACATGAGCGGACTTGTTATTTTTTTAGACAATATTGTCCCAACATTTTTTTTTTAATTGAGGGTAACAAGGAAAACTCATTTTAAAGGTTTTGATTTGAATACTGACATTGTGTTTATATTTTTATTTCATCAGGTACTATTCCCTCGCGTACGCATTTTTTTCAGGAAACTATTGGAACGGATATTTGCTAGCTGAATAATTTAAGAAGGTGGATACTAAGATTAGCTAGTGGTAAGGACATTTGCTTACTGACTAATTCAAGAAGGTGGAGACTACGTTTATCATAACCAACACTTTTTTTTAGAAGGTTAAAGAGATGTTATACTTTGCCTTTTTTAATTCGCATGGGTTGGATTCATAAACACACTTTTTTGGTTTTTATGAGGGTACTTTTGAACACAATGAGCACATTATTTGCTTAGGCATGGTTTGGACCAATATATTTAACATAGAATTACACAATGTATTCGAGATTTGAACAGGGGCCCTAATGAAATCGGTATTGTATTTAAGATATGCAGAAATAATGTATTTATCATTGCATTTCCCAATGAAGGTTCTAAGGTGTGATCTAGTAAACCTGTCTTGCCTCAACTTTAAACTGCATACACGAAAGTTGTCAGATGGCGTGGTTGTCGTATCAACATTTAGGGGGTTGTCATGTCAACATTATCTTCCAATTCTGCATGCCAACTTATTTGACTAAATAATTATATTCAATTGAAAATAACATTAAATTGAGTGTTTGCATACAAAAATAACAGTCCATGTCTTACTTTTGATATGGATATTATAATATGGATATCATTAATCCAAATATTAAGGTTTTAGCATTATATCCTGGACATATATTTGTGACAAACTGTTAACCGTGCAACTGTGTCAAAACGTACCCATTGCCATAGAACACTGTGATGACGTTTCACGTAGCATAAGGCCTTCAGGACAACCGCATCGAGATCCATTTGGTGTTGAGAAGCAGACATGCTCACAGCCTCCATTGAGATAACCGCAAGAGTTATTACTATCAATGCCTGAAATAGATTAATACACTTATTATTATTTATTTGTGTGCTGCAGTGACGATAACAACATTGGTGATTTTCATATTAGTGATTTTAATGCAATACTGAAAACACACCTAACATTGAATCATTAAACAGTTAACACAATTATTAGATGGCAGTGATCACCATCGTCGATGCCTACGTGTTGACGTGCAATGGCAGGTGTACATATATATGTACTTGCAATGTCAATTTGATTGGTGTTATTGGCAGTGACCAAATTAATTATTGTACGTGAAATACAATATCATAGTACCCGTAGTACTATATATATATATATATATATATATATATATATATATATATATATATATATATATATATATATATATATATATATATATATATATATATATATATATATATATATATATATATATATATATATATATATATATATATATATATATATATATATATATATATATATATATATATATATATATGATATATATATATATTATCACATGGCTTAACATCTGATAAGCCTCGCATCCAAAATACTGTTGGATATCATCAGGTGAAGAATATCATATTACGCACGAAAAGAAGTAGGTGAAGAACGGTGTGGCTTTGTGCATGGACATGATACTGCAGTTAAAGTGTTGGCACTTCCTAACATTATAGAGAAAGCAAAAAGTTAAGAATGAAGAATTTGAAGAAACTATGTGTAAATCGTCTACGGAATGTCATATACCTAAGCATCTGATGTAGATTCTTTGAAACAGAGACACTTTATCAACTGGTGTGGAACGAGTAGGCAACGAACGGACAGAGGAGTTTCTTTGTGTGAATGGTGTCAGACAAAGAGTGAAAAAAACAGTGATAGTTTCCGTCTGAAATTAACAAAGCGCAGACAAATGTTACAGCTCTGAATAGAAAGATTTAGTATGCATTTACTGAGACTGAGACTGAACTAGTGACAAAATCCAAAAATACCTTAGAGAATTAGAGTCATCTAGCTCAGCCATAAAGTACGGCCACTCGAAAGTAATACATACAAGTGTGGTACTTAGCAGCATATAAGGAGAACTACCAGAAAAAGGTAGACTATAGATGGGATGGATTGACAATATAAACCATTAGACTGGTGGCGGACTTGAAGTGGCTAGATATATTGCAAGGATACGCCACGGCCTAACTGAGGCTATGGCTACATATCATCACGACCATCCTGTAGACTGCCACCTCACACTGGTTAGTAGAAGGAACGTGGCAGAAATATTAACTGACATAGGAATTACGTCAACATAATACACAATTACATATCAAATGTGTATTAATGTATGTGGCTGTTTAATGAATGTAAGGTTGGCTTGAATTATGTAGTGAAGAAGACCAGTTCCTGAGCATCTCACCGTGGATGTTCTGTTGGCTACTGTATCCAGCCAGGCCATTAATCAGACTGACGAAGGCGGGTCCAACTTGCTGTGTTGTTGGGGCTGATTCAGAAACATTGATTCTCCAGATGTGTCTGTAAGAACAAAAGTTCAGCAATAAGCCTATGAGCACCTCCATAATAATAATAATACTTAACTTATATGACGAAGATATCCTCAGGAACCTGAGCTCAGATGCGCAGCAAAACAGAATCATTAAGCATAATCGTGAACAGGGACGGGCAAAAGTCATTATCAGAACGAGGGACAACCGCATATTTATGGTGGAAATGCAATTTGGAATAAATATGTCTTGAGTTTTTTTTCGGAAAACAGCTAAAGTTTCAGATGTTTTCAAAGTGATGGGGAGTTAACTCCAGACATTAGAAGCAGCGACAGAGAAAGCACGTTTGCCCAAGTTAAGCTTTGTTTTAGGCACAATAAGTTGTGAAATTGATTATCTGAGCCGCCTAGGGATATTTGAAAGATGCAAGAGACTAGCCAAGTTGGGTGGTTGTTGGGTAGATAGAGCACGATATGTAAGAGTGGACAGCTTACAATTAATTCGATAAGTAACAGGAAGCCAGTGTAATTGTTTAAGTAGTGATGGTGAAAGCCGATTCGCACTGAGTACCACACGTGCCAGGCAATGTTGTACTCGTTGGAGTTTAGCCAAGTCTCTTTTAGCAATGTTATTTAGTATTGAATTACAATAGGTGATGGCGGGCGAGCTTTTACATTTTGGTTTGTTTAGGGGCATGTTTATCCAAGAGTTTACTCAATGTTTCATGGTACTGATTAATGAGCTCGCATAATGTAGAATTAGGTTGGATCAAAAGATCGGTATTTATGTTCACTTTATTTATTGGTCGAAATGTGATTCTTTGTAGGTTTTGAACCGACAATGACGAGTACTAAAACTGGACATTTGAATGTTGTGTAAGCTGTACATGGCCTCTCAGCTGTTGCCATCTTCAAACCCAACAAGCCAAAGCATGAGCCCAAGAGTTACAGGCCGATTTCACTTCTGTGCACGCCATATGAGATAGTCGAACGCCATGCCTAAAATTTATCGACCTAACCACATTCTAAACCTCGATCACTACAACCAAGAAGTGGTTAAATTATTTCGGCTCTAAGACACCTGGTTTATCCCTGTGTGTTACAGGAAATTAATCCGGCAACTCGCCACCAACCACTGCATGTACTTGCATGATGGCGTGAAACGCTCACAACAGTTAAACGAAGTTTTGATATGGAAGTTGCCAGAAACGGGCGAATGATCGACACCTTCGAAACATAAACGAACGTGACGTATTGCGGCTTGTATTGTTCCTTTTGTTTCTCTTGCAGTTGCCGCAATGTGAATATCATGTCACTCGTGCTTCGCGACGAGCTAAATCTGCACTGCGATTCAGGAAGGACATAATTTATGACGATCTGTAGTCGGTGGAGCAACATCATCGATGGTTAGTAGTGAGACACTGCGATAGTTTCCACAGTCCTGTCGGTCTGGTTTACATTTAAAGATGTTCACGATCAACGAATCCTTACAATCCGTTGGCAGTTTCCGTGTGTCCCAGAAGCGTCTGTATATGTCGAGCAGCTTCACAGCGAGATTGGCATCCCCGAATTTGTAGATGATTTTCTTGGGTTTAATGCGCGTTATGCCTCTTCTACTTCTTCATTCAGAATATGTGTTGTTTGGTGCAATTTGAAGTAAACCGGTGTCGTGGTTTAGCTCATAATTATACAGGTATTCGCAACATTTGATCATCATTCTAGTAAGGCATTATTTTATATTTCATTGCACTGCCGATTGACCCAGTCCTTATTTGCTTTCCTCGTTTTCTTTCTAATGGTTTTGTTTATTTCTCGGTACTGCTCATTTGCTTGTTCTACGAGGTTGACCATTACAAATTTACCTCAAAGGTTACCATGACATTATGCTGCAACATTGTGATCTTATAATTTCTCCTGTTCGAATTTGATCCGTGGAATATATTTTTAGTTTTTCAACTTTAGTTTGATGGTCGTCATAACGAGATCATGGCAGCTTTCTAAAAAGTCACATGCAGTACACCTGACATATTGGTGCATGTTCCGGCTGCGTAGTTGTTATGATTGTTATTATCATCATCACCACCACCATCATCATCATCACTACCATCATCATCAATCATACTTTGAAGGGATGGAAGGAGCAGCTACATGTTCCCTTCATGTTCCCATAAATTCTCGTTGTACATCAGTTCGGGGACTACAGCTGGCTCACTGTACGCCTTTCTCGAGGGCATTTCAGGGTTTTTATGACCGCCCGGCTCTAGCAATACGAGGTTGCTAAGACACCAGCTTGTGTACAGGTTGATCGACGACTGCCCTATTTTAGTGAACAGCGCATTGCAGTCGTCTCCTTCTTAGCTTTGTCGACAATGATTATATAGCATTGATTGAGCTATTTAGGGTGGACACGTTTCACTGGCGTTAAAAAGAAGGGCATTCTCCTGTTGGACAGCTAACACCATATATGAATGTAGATTGAGGAAGCCATTGTTTGTTCCTGTTATTAAAACAATAATATAATGTTGTTGTGTTATCATTTTAATACAATTCAGTAAGGGATCACGAATAAACTACTTGTGTAAATTAATTATAGCAAACGGACAATCTACACTAGAAAGTACCCATTCCGAGTGTTTGTCCGTGCGCGTGCGTGCGTGCGTGCGTGCGTGTGTGCGTGCGTGCCTGTGTGTGTGTGTGTGTGTGTTTGTGTGTGCGTGGGTGCGTGGGTGCGTATGTGTGTGTGTGTGTGTGTGTGCGTGCGTGCGTGCGTGCGTGTGTGCATGGGTGCATATGTGTACATGTGTGTGTATGTGTGTGTGTGTGCGTGCGTGCGTGCGTGCGTGCGTACAATAAATTATTGTACTGAAATTGGTGGTGCTAAGGTAACGACGCACGTAAACACGTAAATCTGAGATTAAAAATTATATTTTAAAATGCATTAAACAAGTTAACAAAATATGACTGTAAATTAGCAGGTACCATATTCGACCAATTTAGCGTACACTCCCATTTTTTTCAAGGTTCTGTGGCGACAGAAATCTGAGAAGAAAAAGTTTCGCCAATATCGACCTATATCAAGTGTCGCGATCCCACACGGAGCACATGGTTAATTATAACTGTCTCAGTATCAGTATGACAACCAGTCGTTCAAGTTTTACAATATATATATATATATATATATATATATATATATATATATATATATATATATATATATATATATATATATATATATATATATATATATATATATATATATATATATATATATATATATATATATACTGCACATCACTCATACTGAACGTTTGCCACTGTTAATTGTTCATTCATACTTAGTTTTAAATACGTGGTAACCAAAAATAGTTGTCGAAAATGTGTACGTTTCCAAGTCAGAGCAATACGCAGGCCTCAACGGAAGCTATTTGCAACATTTTGTTGTGGTGCCAACCACGGTGCCATCTGGAGGATTAAAATAAAACAGTGGTGCCACTTGGCTGGATTTTTTCATCATTTGTTTTTAATAAGATTTTGGTAAAAATACAACTGGTGACTTTTTCTGCTTCTCAAAATGTTTTCAAGCGTGTACCGAGTACTATGAAAGAAAGAAAAGAAAGCCTTAGATACACTGAAGAAGCTAACAAGAAAACAACAATACAAGGCTACAGTTATTGAAGATAACAACGGCTCCCTGCTAACTGATAACGCGGCCGTTCTTACACGATGGATTGAGTATTACCAAGAGCTCTACAACTACAAACAGAAACCAGATACCAGAATAATGAAAAGCAAAACTAACAGTGTTCATGACACAGACAATAGGCAAGTGGTGAGAGAAGAAGTAGAGGAGGCATTGCGCACACTGAAAGGAGGGAAATAACCAGGCGCCGCCAACATTCCAGCAGAACTGCTCAAAGATCCTCACTACACTGTGCCAGAAGATCTGGAAAACAAAGGCATGGCCCAAAGAATAGACTCAATCCATGATTATCCAACTACCAATAAAGGGAAATCTAAGACTATGCAAACATTACAGAACCATGTTTGCTTCCAATTAATCTAGTTGCATATACATAGGCTGTATTACTTATTACATAGCTAAATATCATGTTTACAGTTGTGGTTATGTTTTCCATAATTCATATATATACCTGCGGTCAGTGAAAAACAAGTTCTCCCCAACTAAAGTTGTGAAGAACATTGCATCTGTTGTGTCCACTAGCACTTTCCTGTCGCTGCCGTCCAGGGATGCAGACTCAATTGTGTCACTGTTGCACCAATACAGTCGTTGACCTGTATAACATCACATTGTCAATACATGATCAGTATTGATACGAACAAAGAGTACTGAACAATTAGTTAATCGCGTTGCACCTAGTATAAATTGATTATAAACGGATTATAAACAAATATAAATTGAATTTCTAACATGGCGCCGTGCAAACGCCAAGTAAAGGCGAAACGTAATTTGATATGTTCTAGCTGCGACAGCTGGATAGACTTTGCAAAGTCCGGGTGTGTAAATTCGTGGGCGGAGGTGCAGGCTGATGATTTTCATTTCGTGTGTATAACAGTGAAATATCTGCAGGAGCAGGTAATTGAGCTAAGGCTCTTTGATTTAGATGATGACAGGGCAGGGTGAGACAGAAGAGAGCAGAGGTGGTGAGAATGATGAGAGCAGAGGTGGTGAGACCGAGGAGAGCAGAGGTGGTGAGAATGAGGAGAGCAGAGGTAGTGAAAACGAGGAGAACAGAGGTGATGAGAACAAGGAGAGCAGTGGCAATGTGAGGGAGAAAGCTGGTAAGAAGAAGAAAGATGGAAAAAGGAAGAATGTGCAACGAAAGGAAGATAACCGAGTGAGTGAAGAGGGATTGTCAGGTGGCAGGATGGTCGAGGATAACAAGAGCAGAGAAAAGGAGAAGACTGTGGATCAGAAGAAGAAAGATGGCAGGAGGCAGAGTATGCAACAAAAGAGAGGTAAGCGGGTGAGTGGAGAGGGATTGCCAGGTGGTAAGACAGTAAAGGTTGATGATAGGAGAGAAAGGGGGCATAGTGTGCGACAGGAAAGGAGCTTTGCTGATGTATTATCACAGGGGAAAGCGAGGAGAGCCCGGGTATTTATGGGGGATTCCATCATTAGGAAAGTGGATAAATTGTAAATAAAGGAGATGACATAACAGTATGCCTACCGGGGCAAACATAGAGGATATAGCAGAGAAGGCAGGACAAGTCATGGGTGGTGGCACGGGAGGTGCTTTTCTCGTGCATGTGGGAACGAACAATGCCGAGAAATAGGGGAACGTCAACCATCGTTGGTAAGTACACGAGGTTGATCAAGACACTTAAAGAGGCACGAGTTGGACAGATTGTATTGTCGGGGATATTACCAATAATGGGAGGCAGGGGTGAGGAATATAGGAACTGTAGGAGAATGGCGATCAACACACAGGTACAGAAGGTATGTATGGAGGAGGGAATAGGCTTCGTAGACATGTGGTTAAAATTTGTGGGAAGAGATGACTTTTTCATGAGAGATGGACTTCATCTGACAGGGAAGGGTGCTGCAGTTCTTGGGTGTGAGTTTGTCAGAGTTGTCGACGAGGGCACAGGTACCATAAATTATTTAAACTAGATGCGCATGGGGAACTGAGAGAAAAAACTCAAAGGAGTACTACTACAAATACACATCCAAAGAAATGTTCACCAATAATTTCGGACAAAGAACTTAAATGTGTATTTAATGCCAGGAGCATAGTAAATAAAAAGTGAGTTAGACATTATGGTAGCAGATATTGATCCTCATGTAATAGGCATCACAGAATCATGGGCAAATGAAGATATAGTAGATACTGAGTTAGCACTGACAGGCTATGTAATGTTTAGGAAGGATAGACGAGAAAGAAAGGGAGGTGGAGTAATTTTATATATTAAAGAATCTATCCAAGCATATGAAATAACACTGAAAGGTGAAGCAGATAGTGTGGAAGCAATTTGGTGTAACATAGTTACCAGGAACTCAACATTAACAATAGGAGTAGTTTATCGTAGTCCTAACATAGGACAAGAGGAAGATGTAAAATTACAAAAGGCGATAAGGGAGGTGAGCAAGGGGGAATGTGTTATAATGGGTGATTTTAACCATGGCCATATACAGTGGGAATCATTAGAGAGTGCTGGAGGTGATGACCATCAGTTTCTACTTCTAACACAGGATTGTTTCCTTACTCAACATGTCTTGGAACCAGAGGTGGGAATGTGTTAGATTTAATTATGTCTTCTCAAAATGAATTAGTTGACAATGTTACAGTACACCAACCTTTGGGTTCAAGTGACCATAACCAAATCCATTTTAATATAAAAGTAAAAACAGGGAATATATATAAAAAACAATGGAGGAGGAACTTCAACAAAGGCAAATATAAAGTGATGAGAACATATCTAGCAAATATAGATTGGAATAACTTGTTGAAGAACAAGACAGCAAGAGAATGCTGGACTTGTTTAAAATATGAGATTGAGGGCATTATTGAGAAATTTGTTCCATTAAGAAAACAAGGGAAAAGGTCCATGAAAAACAATTGTCAAAAGAGGCTACTAGAAAAATTGCTCACAAACAGATGCTGTGGAGGGTCTATAAACACACTGGAAATGTAGAAGACTACACAAACTACAAAGCGGCGCTTAACCTAGCTACAATTGAAATTAGAAAATCTAAAACCTTTGAACAAAAATTGGCAGGTAATATAAAAAACTGACAGCAAGAGTTTCTATGCTTATGTAAGGAGTAAACAGAAAGTTCGAGATAAGTTTGGACAACTGGAAAACAACAGTGAAAAATAATTTCAGATGGGTTCCAAATGGCAGAGGTCTTGAATGAGTATTTCAGCTCAGTTTTTACCACAAAAGATACCAGCTCACTTCCAGTTCCATTGATTAAATTTGAGGGCAATAAATCAGAACATTTAGAGCAGTTATTTGTAACTCCTGAAATGATAGCAAAGAAGATGAAAGATAATAAATCACCCGGAGTTGATGGGATACCACCAAAACTACTTAAGGAAATTATTGAGCAAATTAGTACACCACAGGCAAAATTGTCACTAGAAGAAGGAACAGTTCCTTCAGAATGGAAAGAAACAAACATTACGCCGCTATTTAAGAAGGGATCGAGGAAGAAGCCAGAAAATTTCAGACCAGTGAATTTACCATCAGTTCTATGTAAATTACTTGAAACATTAATTAGAGATCACATGGTGGAATTCCTTGTAAAACATAAATTAATAAATACATATCAACATGGATTCCTAAAAGCAAGGTCATGTCTAACCAATCTCTTATGTTTTTTGGAAGAAATTACAAAGTGGGTAGATGACGGGTCACCAGTGGATGTTGTCTACTTAGATTTCCAGAAAGCTTTCGATAAAGCGCCACATCAAAGATTGTTACTTAAACTAAAAGCCCATGGTATATGTAATGATGTAATCAACAGGATAGAAAAGTGGCTTAAACACAGAAGACAGAGAGTAATAGTAGATGGTGAGATTTCAAACTGGAAATCTGTTTTGAGTGGGGTACCACAGGGATCAGTATTAGGCCCTATACTGTTTTTAATATATATAAATGATTTGGAAGATGACATATCTTGCAAAGTACTCAAATTTGCAGATGACACAAAAGTATTCAGAAAGGTTACAAATGATACAATTTACAAAGTTTACAGGATGATCTAGAAAAATTAATTAAACGGTCAGAAAAATGGCAAATGTTATTCAATTTTGCGAAGTGTAAATGTATACATATAGGACATGGAAATATGGTATGGACGAGGAATATAAAATTGGGGATGCTGTACTAGGTAGATTCACACAAGAAAAGGACTTAGGAGTAACGTTTAGTGCTGACATGAAAGTTTCAGAGCAATGTGGGATTGCTGCTTCGAAAGGAAACCAAATTCTAGGTCTAATTAGGATAACTATCACGTATAAGGAGTACCCCTGTACAAAGCAATAGTTAGACCACATTTGGAATATTGTATTCAAGCATGGAGGCTATATCGTAAAAAAGACATAGACAAACTAGAAAGAATACAACGAACAGCAACTAAAATTATTCCAAAATTGAGAGACCTTAGTTACGAAAGTCGCTTATTACAATGTTGTTTGACAACACTAGAGACCAGGAGACTAAGAGGAGACCAAATAGAAGTGTTTAAAATAGCGAACGGTTATGAGGATGTTGATAGAAGTATGTTCTTCAAACTTAAAGAAGGCAGTAGAACCAGAAGACGCAAAGTAGCATTAGTTAAGGAGCAGTGTAGTTTGGACATGAGAAAGTACGCTTTCTCAATGAGGGTGATAAATGAATGGAACAAACTGCCAAATGATTGTGTTAATGCTAGTAGAGTAAATATGTTTAAAAATAGAATTGACAGATATCTGATAAGGGCGGGCTACACATAGATGAGAAAATTGTTGGACTCTCGATAAGCCAATGGCATCCTTGTCCACTTGCCATCTGGAACTTGTTGTTCGAGGTGGCAATCTTGTTAAATCTTGTTAAATCACAACCGTACAAAAGACACTGTTCAATAAGTACAAAAGCTGCTTAACATGAACGCAAGGCCTACCCGCTAAGTGCAAAATGAAAATAAAGGGTGTTAACAAACATATTTTTCCTAGTGATTACTGAATGTTCCATACCTATGTTAAGTTGGTACTCAATAAATTTGCCATATAGAGTAATCGGACTGACAGTGTAACATACCTCTAGAATCTATGGTAAGACCAACTGAATCGCCGACCGCAGTGACAAGAACTCTGCGCTGTGTTCCATCCATAGAAGCTGCCTCAACGTCATTCCCTCGTCTCCAGTACATCATTCTGACATATAAACAAATGTCATTGAATATATACTAACCACTGGTAATACTTGATGAATCACAATTCTAGATGTGCGGTTACCTCACAGCATTTCACTTTTCTTTGTGTATGCTGACTTCCGGTGTCTTGTCGTAGATACAAAATTTACACCACTCCACATTAATCATCATCAGGCGTTGAAGCGTTGAATACACACAACCCTGTCCACTGGCTACATCAGGTCATACACACAACAATGCTCCTGGCTGGCAGCATTGGGTCAAATACATTGTAGTGTGATACTTGCTACATCAAGTCATACACACAGTACTACCCCGCTGGCTGCACCAGGTCCTATGCACAGTAATGTTCCATGGACTGCATCAAGTAACACTCACTGACTGCGTCAGGCCATACACACAACCGTGTCACAAGCTTCACCAGGTCACACACAAACTAGTGTTCAACTGACTGCGTCAGGCCTTACACACAACCGTGTCCACAAGCTACATCAGGTCACGCATAAACTAGTGTTCAACTAGCTGCCATACACATAACCACTGACTGCATCAGGTCATAAAAAACAGTAGTGCCCAATTGAGAGCAAAAGTCAGTAGCGTCACACTGACAACATCAGGTCATACACAAATTAAATTGACAAATATCTCAGGAGGGCGGGTTGTACATAGATGAACAAGTGTTGGACTCCCGATAAATCAATGGCTTGCTTGTCCATTTGCCATCTGGGTATTTTGCCTTGGTTGACAATCTTGTTAAATAGTATATTCAATCTTTTTAAACGAGACTTCTGCAACTTCTGTCTTTGAATATCCTCTTAATTAAGACAGACACTGGTCTAGTATTTATCTTCGTTCCACGTTACTGATGTCACGAAACCTGAATGCTGATCAAAAGTAGGTGTTCTCGTCTAGTGATTAAATGAAAACGGAATATAAGATTTGGGAAATTAGGATATTCAGTTATGAAAGAAGTACACCGTAAACGTAAATTTGATTAGTTATGCGTATAACTGTTTTATATCCATTATCACGATGATGTTATGTATCATGGTTAAAGGATGGGAAACTCATTGTTAATTTGTAGTTGTAATAATTCAATGTGTCTTTGTCAAATTTATATTTTAGATTTAAGATAAATTATGTACTTAAAAAGCTTCACAATGGATAATATATGTTGGCTGTATTATGTCGAGGCAACGCCATGCAGGTTTTACTAAATTATTTTCATTGTGAAGGTTATATATCAGACATGTTGGCAAATCACAAACTAGCAAGTCAATTCAAGTTTCAGTGTATTACCTGCAAGTCAAGTTAAATCAGTGATCTCTATGTCCAAATAAAATCTCTGAATCAAGTCCCAAATCACCAGTGTTCACCAATCATCATAATTGTCGTGTTGTGTCTTGGGTAATGTTAATGTGACATTTATGCGGATGCTGCCCAGTCATAGCATTAGCCAATCATAAGAAGTACTTAATAATTATTGTATTTGGTGCGGTCTGTCACAACAGCATAACCTCGTTTTGCCTACGATTCGAACCTCCAGACTTGTTGGCAAGTCATGAAAATGGGCGATTTGGTTCCGACTCGAGTCAACCTACTCCTACAACTTGATTCAACACGTCTTCTATATAGTATTGTATGTCATATTAAGAAACCGTTCTTTTGGGGATTGATGCATTTTAGAGATCAAACATCAATGTGAATATATTATATTATGGTACGATATTACGCTGGTGTTGATAATACAGGCTGTATTGCGACTGAGGATTATCTTACAGATACAGTGTGATAGCGATCATAATAATAGTAATAAAATATATATATATATATATATATATATATATATATATATATATATATATATATATATATATATATATATATATATATATATATATATATATATATATATATATATATATATATATATATATATATATATATATATATATATGTATATATATATATATATATATATATATATATATAATATTTATATATACTGTGACATCAATCATCCATCAACCAATATTACAATAATTATGTAACTAACCATCAATATATTTGTCCTCCCCATCCCTGTTACAGTTAACCCCCACGTCATGATACAGCACGTGTCATGTCTTACCAGATATTCTTGTGGGATCAAGTCACAACCTCTATGTTGCTTTATCAACTCACCCTCTGATGTGATCCAGCACAATGTCCCGGGGTACATATGTTGGTATCGCTATGAGAAGGAAGTGATGGTGACCTTCAAGTGTAGTTGCAGCGATGAAGCCTCTCCAAAACCTCTCTTCTGCATAGTCCTTATACATTCTGCCCGTGTAATACAAGAGTCGGGAAACAACGTCTACTGCAATGCCGTTGTTGTAGATATATGTTCCTACGACAACAAAGGTAACCAACTGCGATTACAGAAAACAAAATCTGTGTCCTTTTATATTAACGAATACAAACAGTATCCAGTGTATCCGCGTCATGATCACCTCACCTCATAGTCACTCTATAAGATAAGAGGTGGAAGAAGTCGGGAAGCAGGGAGATGAGGCAGTGATGAAGGGAGAGAAAGGTTGGGTAGCAGAGAGTAGAAGTTGGGATACAGGGAGCCGAGGCAGTGATGAAGGGAGAGACAGGTTGGGTTGCAGAGAGTAGAAGTTGGGATACAGGGAGAGGAGGCAGTGATGAAGGGTGAGAAAGGTTGAGTTGCAGAAAGTAGAAGTTGGGATACAGGGAGAGGAGGCAGTGATGAAGGGAGAGACAGGTTGGGTTGCAGAGAGTAGAAGTTGGGATACAGGGAGAGGAGGCAGTGATGAAGGGAGAGATAGGTTGGGTTGCAGAGAGTAGAAGTTGGGATACAGGGAGACGAGGCAATGATGAAGGTAGAGAAAGGTTGGGTTGCAGAGAGTAGAAGTTGGAATGCAGGGAGAGGAGGAAGTTTCTGTAGTGCGCATTAGAATAATCATCATCAGCTGTCGTAGTGGCCATCATCATAATAACCATAGTTAGTCATTGCTGCCTTCAAGTTCATTGCAATAATGACAATTATATGACTTTCATTACCATAATCATCCTTAAAACAACAAATACCTTGAACACAACTACCATCATCATCATCGTTGTAGTTATCAGCAACATAATTAGCATAGTTTGTCATTGCTGCCTTCAAGGTCATTACAAAAGTGACAATTATATCACTTTTATGACAACAATCATCCTTAGAGCAATACATACCTTGGTAACGTGCAGTGACGTATTCTTCGCCTGTCCCTTTCAAGTCAGCGCTGTGAATGAATCTGTTTTCATTCCAGTAAACTTTCGTTTTGACCGGATCGTAAGCTACATATTTTACTCGTCTTCTGGTCAGAGGGAATCTCCACACCGATTCATCTGCCAAATTTATTTGGAACAAACTCTGGCGGAATGGATCGGAGACGAACAAAAAGTTGTCATGAACTATACCTAATGACACAACAAAACAAACATACAAATTAGTAAGTATATAATATAAAAACCCAGGTTATGAGAAAATAATTATCATAGAATAAAACTACAATCTTGTTCCAATTAAACAATTATTGGACATTGTGGTGGAGAGTATCAAAATAGTTCCCCCCCAACCAAACGCTACGTTTATGGTGTTTACGTGTTCCCACATTTAGTCATTTTATTCAAATGCGTCCACTTGTTGTAACTACTCACTGTTTGAGATACAATGCGATTTCGCGACTTTTTCGCATTTAATTTTAAAATGTTGCGTAAAACTGAATACTGCCCAACACTCGTGTTCCGCAGCTTTATTGTATGTCGTATATATTTATTTGGTAAGCGACATCTACTTTCGTTAACTGTATTACTGCAAAGTCGAACGCACGCACACACACAATTTAGCTTACTTAGGTAGCAATTAACAATGTGAAATAAGCATATTAACAGTTTTTACATTTATTTTGGGTAATTTGTACAAACATTAAAATAGATATCCTGATCAAAATGTTCATGCAACAGTAATGCGATATGCTCTATATAGTTGATAATTTAAATGATCATAAATAATATAGAAGAAATTCCAGAAGAATGTAAATACGAAAAGAGTTGAACATGAAAGTGCTTAAATATCTACACACCATGTATCAGATATCCCAACTAAATGCATTGTGACTTATGCATACAATAAATGCAAAATGGAAATGCATCCATACAATTGACGGAAATTCTCTAGGAGGAACAGTGTTCTATTAATTTAACATGTTACAGTAATGTCTTCTCATTGTTGTCCCATTCCAACATATTTACGATATAATGAAATACGTGGAAAGCTAAAATAGTGTTATTGTTCCACACAGACACGTTAACACAGGCAAATGCATCTGAATGCGCATTTTAATGTTAAGCATTTGAATGTATATTCAGATGCAGCCGTGATATTTTCAGGGCATTTGTAGTTGAACGCGTACCCTACACATGTGCATTGGCACTTGAATGCGGCCACGAAACATTTGTTGTTTCACATGCCCAATCAAATGCAATTGCCGACGAAATTCTTAGCATAATTATTATCATTAGATTATGCGGTTTTTATATTATTGATTAATAAGCCTCTTATTGTGGCCCTTGCGTACTTGTTTGAATTTGAATTGAATTCAAATGCATCTACAAGTGCCTAACCAAAACACATTTGTATTTGCGTTTGAATGCGACTGTAAAACATTTGCATTTGGATTTGAATGCAATCGTTGAAAATTGTATTTTTATTTACAGTTGTATTTAGAAAAATTAAACATTCGAATGCGTTGATATGCATTTGCTAACAAGCCTGTACTGCAACAAGCATCGTTGGATCACTGTAAAAAAAACAATTGTAGCTAATACACCAAGTTTCATATTTTCATACTGATATTGTTGTCGACAAGATGTTCGTTAAAAGCAAGTCATTTAATTTGTCCACATATGTTTTAAAACTATGCCTATGACTGTTGGTCGGCAAAGACATTTGGTATGTATATATATCATTGAATAACCTGCATAATCTCACTAAAAAATCTGTTTTGAGTGGGGTACCACAGATATCGGTATTAGGACCAATACTATTTTTAATACATATAAATGATTTGGAATATGACATATCTAGCGAAGTACTGAAATTTGCAGATGATACAAAATTATTCAAAAATGTTAAACATGATACAAACAAAGAAAGTTTTAGAGGATGATCAAGATAAATTGACTAAATGTTTTGAAAACAGGCAAATGTTAGTAAATTTTGGAAATATAAATGCATACACATAAGACATGGAAACATGGACGAAGATTGTATAATCGGGATGCCATACTAGGTTGAACAACAATCGAAAAATACTTTGGAGTAACATTTAATGCTGACGTGAAAGTTTCAGAGCAATTTAGGACTGCTGCTTCAAAAGGTAGTCACATTCTAGGGTTAATCACATATAATGAGAAATATATATTTTGTACCACTGTGCAAAGCGATAGTTAGGCCGCATTTTTAATACTGCACACAAGTATGGAGCCCATATTCTTAAAAAGGCCATAGAAAAGCTAGCAGAATACAAAGAAGAGCAATTAAATGATTCCAGAATTGAGAGACCTTAGTTACGTAAACCGTTTTTTTTTTTGGAATGTGGTTTGACAACACTAGAGACCAGGAGACTAAGAGGAGACCAAATAGAAATGTTTAAAAAGTTAATGGTTTTGAGGATATTCATAGGAATGTGTCAAGAAACAGTGTATGTTGGACATGAGAAAGTACTCATTCTCACAGAGGGAGATAAATTAATGGAGCAAACTGTCAAATGACTGTATTAATGTGTGAATATGTTTAAGAATAAAAGGCGGTCTATACATATATAAAAATATTGTTGGACACTCGATAAGCAAATGGCTTCCATGTCCACTTGCCATCTGGAACATGTAGTTTTGGATGGCAATCTTTTTTAATTTTGTTAAAATCTTGTCAAAGACGTTTAAGCTGATACCAATATAAATAACACCTCCTATAATAAATTATCACCAATGCAATGAACATATTTATACCAACTAAGATAAGAAAATTTGATAAATATAAGCACGTTGGATTACTCTAGGCATCATTTTCATAAGGTCGATTAAGTTTAAATATACATTATGTTCAAAACTGAAACAAACTCCTGTAAACAAAGAGTATGTTACATTAATACCAAAATAATGTTAATGCTTATGATGGAATTCTTTCAAGAAATATTCGATTAGCTAAGCAAATTCACTGTTAGTCCAGTTTTTAAAGTATCACAAGACGTAAAAAAGATCTACCGGAATATTTCAACCACATCCCTAACGTAACATTTATGAAGTGTATGAACACTACACACGAGGAAAAAATAAGACACAGACAGTTAACAATACTCAATTATCATTAACAACGTTGATGCGTAGAGAACTCACATGCATGTAGCAGATAACTCACCGCTGGCTTTTGAACACTTCGACCCAACAAGTAAACCAAAGCCATCAGGGCACGCACATCGAGGTCCATTTGGTGTTGAGAAGCAGACATGTTCGCAGCCTCCGTTGTTGTGACTGCAAGAGTGGTTGGTTTCAATGTCTGAAGTTCAATGAAGACGAATGCTGTCAGTGTTATGCCACATTAAATATACAAACGTCAGTGTGTCACAGTTCTCACTGACAAATTTTCCATAATTTACAATTGTATGGCAAGTAGGTGCGCCATGCAGATAGTCACAGTACAGTAACAACGACTGAACGGGTCAGTGAAACTGAAACAGTACTTTCCAGTAACTGTTGCACTTGCCACATATTTCTAACAGTCGGTGAAACGGACATGGGAAATAATCATTGCAATAGCAAGAAAACCACAACATGGTTGTTTGGGGGACTGGTTTATATATGTATATATATATATATATATATATATATATATATATATATATATATATATATATATATATATATATATATATATATATATATATATATGATGGCAAATAGTACGTCGCAATTTCAAGAAGCCATCAATAGATTGACAGGTCTCATCATGCACCAAAGCATAGATGGACATTTATGTGATAATGTTTTGTATTGTGACATCTTACTGTCATGTACGAATTATGCCCTCCGAGAGAAGAACATTTGTGCTAGTGTTATTAATAAAGTTAGTGACAGCTCAGCATTATTATGTAAAGTTATTTTAAGATATGGGGCCGGTTTAGCTTGAGCTATTTCAGTTTAAAATTGATGCAACGCGCAATGTTGAGATTAATCTATTAAATTATAATCGATACCATATGATAGCACTGTTTGCGTGTTTCTTTTTATTTTAAACATACCATGAAACAAACAACATAACATACCAATGTGTTGTAATTTTATGTTATCTGTCAAATGTAATTTACATTGCCGTACATTTAGAAGGAAATAAAAGTCATGGTGTGGGACCTATGCACCTATAAGAGTAACTAAGACATAACCATTTGCACCTACAATTAAGAATATCACGCCGGTGGTTTACTAGGAAAACCTTGTTGAACACGCAGAATCTTAATGTCATGGGTCATGCCATACTGTTAGATAACCCTACGTCACGAGTGTCGTACATTTGCACACACCTACTCCTATACTTGCCATAGGATATGACCATGCTGTTTGCGTCCACACTCATCTTATGTAACATATTTTGGCCTTTGTTTGCTCAACTAGTCCTCTTTCTGACATAAAGACAAGTTTGATTGAGACTGTTCGTTCGTTCTGTGTATACCGATATCACTTAATACGTCACGCGTGCTGGAAATAATATATGACATGGTTTTCTAATGGCGGAGGACCTAAATGGGTACTTTAATTCAATGTTTAACAAAGAGGATATTAGTTCATTATCAGTTCCAGATGCAAAATTTCAGGAGGCTAAATCAGACTTAATTGTAATCCCACACACACACACACACACACACACACACACACACACACACACACACACACACACACACACACACACACACACACACACACACACACACACACACACACACACACACACACACACACACACACACACACACACAAACACACACACACACACACACACACAAACACACGCACGAACATTTAACTATCTCTATATTCACGCGTCATATAGTGTTACATGATCCGTACTGTGAATAAAATCTTGGCTGTTGTGTCCTCCTATTTCCATATACGGATTGATAAATTCCGGTCCGATTTGCGTAGCTGTAGACGATGATTCAGAAACAGCAAGTCTCCAGATGGAACTGCAAGTAAAAAGAGGAACCTGACAAGTTATGCCACTGTCAATCTCAACAGAGCCACATATGACACACACCAACTATGACAGTGGCATGTAAGCAATTACATCAACAATGATACCAGTAAACATGGTTAATACAACAGCAACAACTGTTACGGTCACATGGTCATATGACAGTTAATGTAAGCTAGAAGACGTTTAAAAACTAATCATGCTTACACCAATTCACTATACCGTTATGCTTATGTTAGAACTGAACTTACCAATCATATTTATTTACCAATTACGTGACTGCGGGACCTATACATGGATATGTGTTAGAACAGAATGCTCATCTTTCCGTCGATCGAAAGATAAAGTAAAGAAAACAAAAGTGTGAGTCAGTCAGACAAATACAATTGGGTGAGCTTCGACGGTCGCGCATCTACTAAGATCACAGAGACAGTAGTCGTTTCGTAACATAAACAGCCTTTTACAAATCACTGTCATTTAATTCGTTTCTACTGAAGTTTCTGTCACGTACATGTCCTGTCCGATATAGCCATGACGCCTCTGGTGGAGAATATAAGACGACATGCGTCTACCCTCATTATGTAGAACAACCATTTATGAAATACAACGCATGCTGTAGTAGCGACAATGAAGCGGCGAACACACCTGTCCGCTTCCGTCATCCACACCCGTCATCCGTCGTCTTCGTCCATTGTTTTACGTTGTATTAACACAGACAAGCCACAAACGCCATCCGCTTCCGCACGAATCAATCCCAGCTCGTCTGTGTTAAAACAATAGACGACGTACCACGTATTTCAAGTACGGATGACGGAAGCGAACAGGTCTATTCGCCGCTTTAAACGAACGTAAATTTAGGCAGAATCCAGACAGGTTCAGGATCAGCCATGTGTGCATATTTGAAGATTAATGGTGGAAATGCAAGTTGGAATAAATATGTCATGAGTTTTTTCGGAAGATAGCTATAGTTTCAGAGGTTTTCAAAGTGATGGGGAGTTCACTCCAGACCCTAGGCGCAGCAACAGAGAAAGCACATTTGCCCAAGTTAGGTTTTTTAGGCACAATACGTTGTTGTGAAATTGATGGTATGAGCTGCCTTTGGGATATCTGAAAGATGCAGGAAACTAGTCAAGTAGATTGGTTGTTGTGTATATAGAGCACGATATGTAAGAGTGGACAGCTTAAAATTAATTCAATAAGTAACAGGAAGCCAGTGTAACTGTTTAAACTGAGGTACCTTAAATACCACACGTGCCAGACAATGTTGTACTCGTTGGAGTTTAGCCAAGTCTCTTTTATAAATGTTAGTTTGTAGTGAATTGTCGCTGCCATCTTCTCCGGATCGCGGTCGAAACAAGTTTGTGCTTCGTCTGCTTGAAGTTTGATGGCTTCATTTTCGCGAGCCATTTTGTAGCAAAGTTGGCTGCGTATGGCGCTTAAATGATTTACATGTTACTCTATTTTTATTGCTGTTTGCATTACAACCGAATGCCGCACAATAAACCATTCTGAAGCTCGCTTCGAAACAACCGATGTTGCTGTAAACATAGGTGAATGAATGGAAAGTCCCAATCTCGCCGCGCGTCCACGTCACCAGTGTCGTCGTAACGAAGCTTGCCGACAACCGCGAGAAAAATATGTTTAATCGAGACAGGCCCGTAGGACAGGGCATTACTTGGAATTATTAATTAATTGAATTATAATGAATTTTTTCGGTGTTGTGAAAATATAAATACTGTGCAAGATATAATATAATATGACTTCAAGCAATCATTGTTTTTATTCCCTTTAGGTACTATTGGGTGCATCCAGCGGTTGTATTAATTATGTTGGGTAACTTAAGTACACAAATTATCCGGTGTACCGCTTTGCCCGACTGGTTCCCATTCTGCCCGCCCTAGTCGGTCAAAATGAGTTTTGCCTGCGGGCAACACGGGATACAAATTATGTAAGTAAATATTTAGTAAATATGTTATTAGTAAGTACATATTTTATTAATGTATTACTCCATGTACACATGAATTAAAATACAATTATACAAGTACAATTATATCACGGTGTGGTTTCAAGTAGTTAATTTCCTTGACGCTTCCTCTTTGCTGAGGCCTTCCTTTCTCTACGCCATCCCGTTTTGTCGTAGAAGACGACACCGGACGCCACTCATTATTCAGTTGTTCTTTATATGGATTTCCCGTTATCTTGACTGCCTTCCCTCTGTCCCCACGGCGGAAAGCCACTTGTTTCTCGGCATGTCGGGCAACGGTCATCGTATAACTTGTGATGTCCGGCAACGGCGCAGTTGCCCCTTCGCTGGTGCTGGATATTGACGGTAATGGCGCAGAAGCACTGTTGCTAGTGCTATTTTTCCCGCGAACAACTGATCCGTTTTCGCAGACATCTAAATTATAACATGGTTTTTCTATATTTTCGTTTAAGCTAAAAGAAAACACAAAACTGTAGTATTACCACTGCACTTAACAATTACTTTGTCTAGTTTGCCTGTTGAGTGCATGACTCTCAAAAACAACATGATTCCATAGCCATACATATATTAGAACATTTGAGAAGAAGAAACTTACGATTGTTGTATAACGCCACCAAGTGCATCTGCAAGCGACTTTGTGTGATCGATGTTACGTGCGTTTCGGGTATGTACACGGATTTCTGCCATGTGGTACCATTAGGTATTGGTACATAGCCATTTCCCATGTTACCCTACTAACCAGTTTCCCCTGCCTTTCCCCTACTGTCCAGTAGTACATGCTCTGTTTCTCTATTGAAGGTTGGTGGTGCATTTAAAGGTTCGCTGTTTGCATTTGCTGATGCATCCCCCATATGACAAGACTTCGATTCCCAAAACCTGAACTGAGTCTTGCAATTGGTTAGACTGGACACCAATAAATAAAAAATCCACAGTTTCACAATGGGTGCAGCTAACACAGCAGCTAATATGGGGAGGAGTAAAGACCAAATTCAATTAACGAACATATGTAGAATCATTTATATAGACGTTACGACGTGACATGTCCCACGTGACCCAAGAACTCATTGTTTTTTTCCAAATGCTAAGTAGAGTTCGTAACTCTGTAAATACGCAATACTTATAATAAATAGTACTTTTGCTAAATGCATCGCCCGCGAATCGTGCAAGATGGTGGCAGACTAGTATACATAATCGAACAATGCCTAAGTTGGGTCCGATTATTTGTGCTACTCTCTCAGCCAATTACAGGAAAGCATATCACAAAGGTACCATTTTGTATTTATTTCACACGTCTTCAATGTAATTTATAGTTGGGGACTATGTTATAAATCTTTACAATCGGTTGTCATTCGGCTTTAAAACAAACAAACAAATTCACTGCCGTTTTGCACCCGACGACGTAGAGAATAGCTTTGTCGTCATCGAATGTGCGCAGTGGAGAATAGCACAAGGAACCGCGAAACTGCGTAGGGCTGGGAGTCACTAAACTGGCATGGAAGAAACATAGTTTATTGGTGCGGCACAGAAAGCATGGATACAAGTGAAACCGACAGTGGAATCGGGCGGTATGACTTCGTCTTCGCACGCGCCATTTCATGCGCGATGGACGTATGACATAAATAACTAGTTTTGTCTGTTGCACAAGCATTCAATAAAAAAAATATGGATTGCACCCCTGTATCGCGCGTCTCATATTGAACAGGCATTTCTTAATTTGCATGATGACTGAATGTTTTACATTTGGTTGCACAGATTGGTCAGAAAAGGGTTGAAGTACAGATTCCTGTAGATGCCATAAGGAAAATGTGTGGGAGAACAAATTAATGTGCGGTTACCAGGCTTGTTAGCAAATCACAAAGTCATCAAGTCCTAAATCAAGTTTCGAGTCATCTCTTTGAATTCCAAGTCAAGCCCATGTCACCATGGTTCACCAATTGCCGTGATTGTTGTGGTTTGTCAGTGTTCATCTTAGCGGGTAATTTAGGCGGAAGCTGCCTCGTCACACTATTAGTCAATCATAATAAAATGGCCGACTCGAGTCAGCCAATCCAAAAGAAGAACAAAGTTAGACTGCAATATAAATGAATGAATGGAATCACACTGCAAAGAATGAAATCATACAGAGGATAAGAGGAATTAAATTGCATTGAGATTTAATAGTGTTCCCTGAATGAATTTCCTGTCATATAGTCCATGGTAACTATTTTCGATTTTCAACTGCCTCCAGCCAATGTATTTTTTAACTTCACTTTTTACCTAAGCAGCTCAATTAATTGACATATTCTTGGGACAAATGACTGCTCGGCCTTGCAATATTTACTTGTAATATAATACATGTTTTTACGAACATGTTTATTTGAGATGTTAGGCTATTTCTCATCACTATACATACATGCATACATACATACATACATACATACATACATACATACATACATACATACATCCATACATACATACATATATACATAAAAATATACATACATACGTTGGTACACCTACAAAATGACCTTTACCAACAAATGGTCCCCTTTGAATGAATAAGTGTTTTCACTCTTCCCTCATATCCCTTTATTCTTTTCTGAGATGATACTGCCTTTCTCTCTCTCTCTCTCTCTCTCTCTCTCTCTCTCTCTCTCTCTCTCTCTCCCTCCCCCCTCTCTATCTCTCTCTAAGTCTCATTAGCCTCAATGAACACATGTTTCCATTCATCCTTACCTCTCGGGTTCTTTGCTACTCGTAGTATTTTCAATATCATGTTTCCAGTGCTACAACCATCGTTTCAGTTCTATCATCGATTTCGTTTCTGGGACTTTAGTTACTGAAATAATTTCCACATTCTTCTGATCAATTACATCTTGTAGCAAGTGTTCTTGTAGCAAGCAAGTTCTTTGCCATATAGCCACCAACCTTCATCGTCGCTATCTGTTGCGTAAAGATTTGTCATAACCACAATTGTGTTCTTTACTTCCCTTTCTCTGATTTCATACACCTTATACGTTAAGATTTTACAGACCTTTTACTTGTGTGTGTGCGTCTCATAATTAGTTTAGATTGCCGGTGAGTTAACCTTCAATTATAATTAATCATATTTGTATTTTAGACATTGCATCAATTTGAGAACGTATATTGCATTTTATTTAAATGATTATCAGAACCAGTGCAACGGTTCTCTACACTGTTACCTACGTAGTCATACTCAGCACCTGGGACTCCCCCTCTCAGTTGTCATTGTAGTTTTATTTGCACAAACCACACATATTTACAACAGTCTTCTCTGCATCACCATTGGCTACTGCTGGTGATATTTTCTAATTTGATAAATGTGTGTGTGTGTGTGTGTGTGTGTGTGTGTGTGTGTGTGTGTGTGTGTGTGTGTGTGTGTGTGTGTGTGTGTGTGTGTGTGTGTGTGTGTGTGTGTGTGTGTGTGTGTGTGTGTGTGTGTGTGTGTGTGTGTGTGTGTGTGTGTGTGTGTGTGTGTGTGTGTGTCTGTGTGTGTGTGTGTGTGTGTGTGTGTGTGTGTGTGTGTGTGTGTGTGTGTGTGTGTGTGTGTGTGTGTGTGTGTGTGTGTGTGTGTGTGTGTGTGTGTGTGTGTGTGTGTGTGTGTGTGTGTGTGTGTGTGTGTGTGTGTGTGTGTGTGTGTGTGTGTGTGTGTGTGTGTATTTGTGTGTGTGTGGGTGTTGGTGCCCTGAATGGGCCTATAATTTGAGCCCAAGCCCAGCCCGCAATTCGCAGTTACAATCCAGGCCCGGCCCAAGCCCGGCCCAGGCCCGCATATATTCGTCCAGCCCAGCCCGGCCCTGGCTCGCAAACTAGAATTTAGGCCCAGGCCCGACCCAGACCGTTATTGTTTGGCCCAGGCCCGGCCCGGCCTTCATGTTTCAGGTCCTGGCCTGGTCCATACTCGCGGGCCAAATACGGGTAAGCCCGCAAGCCCGCGGCCCGCTAATTTTGTTAAAAGATAAACCTATTATCTTATAATAAAAACGAAACACAAATAAATTGTAATACATACATATTGTTTGTAAATAACATAAAAATATAATTAGCTCAACTAAGTTAATTTGCTTTAATCAATGTTACCAGAAAGGACAGTTAATTTGGTATTAATTGATATTTCAATTAAATGTCACCCACTGGCACTGACACCCGGAAGCATTTCCAGCATGCCTGCAGTCACTAACCTGAGACAGATCAGGTTCAGACATGTGTGAATTAGTACAAGTGTGAATGAATCAGTACTGGGGAAATTGTAGACACTAAACAGTAGACACTAGTTAACACAATTGAAAAATACCAACTACCAACTGGGGTGGGCACTGGGCAGTGGGCGGTTGCCAGTGGGCAGGTAATTCAGGCAGGCAAGATTTGGAGGGAAGACAATAGAGTGTCCATTGGTAGGTCAAAAGGTGATACTTTGATGGTTAATCATGGCTTGATTTCCTTTGCAAATATGTCTAAAGTAAACATTTGGGCTACATTGATGCCAAAAATATGCATCTGCAGCATCTGTATTCTGTATGTACTATGTAGTAGTAATATGTACTGTGTAATGTGTGTGCTGTGAATGCAAAACTATGCATTGCTATTATATGAAATGTCTCTATTAAAATAATGCACATTACTAAAATTATACCATTGGAAGTCCCCTTGTTGAAAAGAGGTTAAACTACTATAAAGCACTAGTGTCATTCATAATTCCATGCAAGGTCTCAATTTGCAACTATGTAATACTAAAGAAATAATTTTAAACATTCTTAAACGCTCACACTTGGCCCAGGCCCATATTGGGAAAATGTGAATGTCATGTTAATGCATAGCTTAAATAGGTTAATCCTGTCATAATGTACTACTTTAGTTATAAACATAAAATCGTACTACTAACCAATATTGCTGGTCGCACTTACTAACCACACCTGATTCTTGCTATTTTAGTTACACACTTAACTATAGAGACATGGCTTATGTTGGCTTTGATATGTATATTATATTCGTTAAACTGTTACATCGCTAGTCAACAAATGATGTCCTTTAACGTAGACAACACAAAAAAGACCTAGTGTCTATTTACAAAAGCATGTCCTCGAGGGCGCTGATACGTTTACAAGCCTATTCTTACTGAGTAACCAAATTACCAGCATATCTGAGAATTCCATGTTTCCTTACCTGCCATTGGTGTAGTACAACATCTCTCCAAGGAAATACATTGAATTGAATTGCCACCGATCTGAACTGCTTGTCAACACGGTCCTCTTGCTGCCATCCAGTGCCACAGATTCTATTGAGTAGTCACTGCACCAGTATACTCGCCTACCTGTATAACAATACAGAGATGCATGCAGATTACTGGCTGAATATATTGGCGGGAGCAGCGATTTGAATTTGAAGGAGAAAAAAGTTTATTGTGAACATTTATTAGATAAGTCATGATTTTGCGTACATGCTATGCGTAAACAAGATATATACATATGTCAGGTAACATTTGTAAAAAAAAAAAAAAAAGTCAGCAAGAGCCAGTAATTTAGTGTATTTTAGCGCTTCTCACCGGCAGTAACGTTAGTGAGCAGATATAGGATTTGATGACGTTCTAGACGGTTTAAACATTGTGATTGTGCACATCATAATCGCAGGAAACAGTGTTTAGGGGTCGTATAAATTGTGTAGATAAAAAGTAAACATTGGTAAATGGCCTTAATAATCTAGCGTAAATTGTATGTATTACACAGGAAAGAGACTATTGAAAACAAAGTATAAACAATATTGAATATACGTAATATAAATACATTTAATTTTTAACAAGTAACGAGGCAAGTAAAGGCGAAGCGGCACTTAATATGGTGTAGCTGTGATAGCTAAATTGATTTCGCAAGGAGAATTCGTGGGTTGAGGTGCAGATTGGTGTTTTTTTATTCTGAGTGCAGGTATATAAGAAGGTGACGTTTCTGTATGGCAGTAGAGTCATTAAAGCGGTTGTATACGATGATGACAGAAAAGGGTGGATCGGGCTGTATTCATCTAGGTGGAATATGTATGTGGATAAAAAGAAGATAAGATACAAGGATACAAATTGATATGACAGAAGAAAATGTGTAGCAGGGTGACATGCGAGAAAGAGACTGGAGAGAATAATACATATTACTGGTTTACTGGCAGGAAGAAGACAATGTGACAAGAAACGGATCAATAACAGGTTGAGAGGAGTGCAGTAGACATACCACAGTGTGTCAGGTGGTAAGACTGGGGGGCGGAATGTGCAAAAGAAGACAGACGGGAAACAACAGAGTTGCCGAAGGAACTTCTTTGAGTTGACAGGAAAGCGAGTAGTGAATATAGTGAATAACAGTGATGACTACATAGTTTTATGGATATAGTGAATAACAGTGACGACTACATATTTGGATGCATATAGTGAATAACAGTGATGACTACATATTTGGGTGCATATAGTGAATAACAGTGATGACTGCATATTTGGGTGCATAAAGTGAATAACAGTGACGACTACATATTTGGGTGCAAATAGTGAATAACAGTGATGACTACATATTTGTATGCATTGTGAATAACAATGGAAATTACACATTTGCAATCACGTTCTTGCATCTACATACATACAAATGGTAATTCAAATAGTTGTTATAGTGTAGTTGACACGATTGACATTATCCATTTCCATTGTTGTAAATATGACTCACGACATTGCATTAAATGTCACAGTCTGATGGCAAAGTTCTCAAATCTCACGCATATTTTCATAATATTTAGCAGTGAAAATTATATAAACAATATGTTACACGTTTCTTGCGAACATGAGCCAAGTAATCGTATTTCTATGTGCCGCATGCGAACGCCTCAGGTTAATTTTACCGAAAATATCCACCTTTTACAGAATAACGTATAAAACGCGGTTGGTCAACAGCTAAACATCAACCATTGATATTTCCTGTTGGAAAGCAGTGTAAGCACGTGTTGAAGACGAGTGAGACAGACAGCGAAATCTAACCGAACGGGCATAGCCGAAAATTACTACATTTGGGTGGGTGGGGGGACTTCGTGTCCTGAAGTCTCTGGATCTTGGCTGGGAAAATGTCTTACTCTGTAATTTCATTACCTTAGGCTCTTGAAGAAGTAATCCTACTCTCTTGTAAAACGTTCGTGTTGACGCTACTAACTGTTAATCCGAGGTACCATTATACCGCATTTCATATTCTTAAGTCCTATGCGTAAGCACTAGTATTTCTCAAAATAGAATAGCATTTGCTATTTGTCATACCGTTTGAACGATTAATTATTTTGTCCAGGTCATCTCGTAAAGTTTATTTTATATCTTTATGTCTTAGAGTTTCTAAATACCTTTGTGTTGTCCGCGAATTGCAATAGTTCAGTATTATATTAATAATAATAATAATAAAAGTACTTATGTAGCGCCCGATCAACCGAGATTGCTCTCATGCGCTTTACATACGTAGTAGTATTTTACAGGCCGTAAGTTGCTAAGAGAATAATGATACTATGAATAGTCTACACAAATGCTAAACATAAAAAAGAAATGCTAACAAAATAAACATGTTAACACTTTTTATAACATTACTTTAAATATAATTAGCAATACAATTAATAGTAAGAAAAAATTTATAAAAACTGCTTTAAATATATTCATTTATACAAGTAAGACAAAGAATATAACCATAAAAACTGTTAATACAATTATAAAGAAAAATAATTCTTAAGAACTGTACTTTAAATAAGTTCAGTAATACAAGTGAAACTAAAATAATGACCATAAATATGCTAAGAAATTAATATTTACAATATTTAATGCTTGCACATAAAATGTCCTCATCGGTGAGTTATGAAAAAGCTTGTTTAAAAAGGTAACTTTTTAAAAGTGTTTTAAACACTTGTAGTGATTTCGCTGTCCTGTGAGAGGGTGTTATATTGTTCCATAGAACGGCTGAGCAAACAGCGAAACGGCGGAATAAAAGCGCTGGCAGCGAAGCAGATCGTAGAGTTCTGTTAATGGGGCGGCAGCTAATTAACTCAACCAGGTAGTCCGGCGCCAGACCATTTAAAGCACACTAAATAAACAAAAGCACTTTGTAAGTTGGTCGCAAATGAACGGGCAGCTAGTGTAAACGTTACAACACGGGTGTTTCCTTGTACGGGTAATGTGACGAGCAGCACAGTTATGTACCATTTTGTAAACGCTGCAGCACCCTCTGTGGAAGACCATAGAGAAGTGCATTTCCATAATCTAAACGTGATGTCACTAGTACGACAACTGTCTTGCATGATTCTTCGGTCAAATGTGGCCGAATTTGCATTTGCCCAATATGTCTAATCTGATAGTAGCAACTGTTCACATTGTTGGCAATCTGGTGTTTCATTTTCAGGTTGCTGTCAAATAGCATACCCAAATTGCGCACACGTGTGGAAGTTGATTTCGATGACCGGCTACTGTAACATATACATCGGCAAGCAGACTGTCACGTTGCTTTGCTGGGAAGATCACGATCGCCTCAGATTTGTCTTTGTTAAGATTTTACTGGTTTTTGGTCAACCATGTATCCACTTCCGCTATGCACAATTCCACCTTTGTCAGTTCCGCCACAATGGATTCATCTCGTTCAACTGTGAGGTAGATTTGAGTGTCGTCAGCATAACAATATACTGCATACCGTGTCTAGCAACAACTTCTCCGATTAGGTTTGGTGTACATCCCCTTGACAACATACATGTTCTGTGCCACTGCTCTGGTCTTTCATCATAGGATGGCTGTGAACATCCCCATCAATGGTAGCAAGCTTTTGTTGCCGACACCGATTAGTTTGCCAAGTGCTTTGAGAGGCCTGACATATTGTAGCTCATTGTTTGTTTCCTCTTGGATGACGGTTGCAGCCGCACCAGTATTCAATGCGAAATTGGACATTTCATTTTCCCATTTGTAGTGTCATCTGTCATCTCTCGTTGCTTGTTTAGTTCTCAACGAAGCTCATAAATGAGTAATCCGCGCCATTGCGCACTGCTCCTATTTGTTTCTTGGTCAAACACATTGATGCTTAATGTCCCGTTTTTGCACATTCGTGACACTTCGCGTGTTTCGCTGGTCATTGTTGCTTTGCGTGCGCTTCCTTCCACACCGTCTGACAGACATCTGACTGTAATGCGAAGTTGATTTAGAAGACTTTGGCTTTGTTTGAGCATCTTTGTAGAGTTTTGTAGAGCATCAACATTAGTGACGCACTACCGTATGTTGCTTTCTTATCGCCTTTTCTGGCGTGCATGATCCACAACCTTTTTCAAATATGTCCCCTTAGGCTCTTAGAGGCCCTTAGAGATAATTCAAATTGTATCTACACATTCACACGAAGCATGAGTTCGCATGACTCAGGAATGTGTCCAGAAGGTGACAACTGAATTCGCTGGAGTAGCTAAATATTTCCTAAATAATATGAACAAAACAGTGGTGCTCTACCAAACGGCAGGTCCATCAACGGAGTCAGTGTATGGGCAAGGCCAAAAATAAAAACTGCTTTCGCCAGCCGTTTTTTTTTTTGTGGTCGTTATATATATGAAAGAAACGTATTTTTATCGACACCCACCGGATAGAAGAAATCACGAGGATTCCAAAAATATATATGGTATTCATAGTTAACTGGCACACTGCCGAAAGTACGATAACGTATGCAATCCAAAATTGTGATTTTCGCATATTGTTGACAACCTCACGAACACATACACTGTTCAAACGAATACATTTTGTGGTATTGAATTACCAATTGAGTGCTTTATTTGTGTGATATGTGTCTAAGATTATTTTACAGTATCAATAAGTCACGGAATCTAAATGGTTCAGTGATGTGAAACACAACGTCTCCTGAGCAAGTCCGACTGTACCTTCTCGTGATAACCCTGTTGTACCGAGCCTCTTGACAAGGGGACGGACACAGAAAGGGCTATGTTAAGGACAAGCCTAAACAAACACTGACTGGGCCAATCACCCATGCAAAGGTAAAACGGATTACAAACACCGAAACAATAAACTAGTCACTCAACCAATACCCAACGTGATATCTCGGCTGAGAGCAACATGACGCCAACTGATGAAAGTCGTCGGGAAGTCAGACCGCCGATAGATCATCTTTTTACCGCCACAAAACACCATAATAGGCATTTGGAATGGACGAACCATATCCACGCTGGGACAGCAGCTCAAGTGACACATAAAATGAAGAATTATAATTACATGTGCTTGGCCTCAGTGAGACCAGATTGAACGGAGTCGGACACAGTAAGTTAGCTACAGGAGCTAGCTGCATAATCTAATCAGGACGGGAAGATGAAGACCATGCACATGCACACACACACATACACACACGCACACGCACACGCACACGCACACGCACACGCGCACGCACACGCACACGCACACACACGCACGCACGCACACACACACAAAATCAATATAGCAAGATTCAAGTCAACATGAAGGAAGGTCAGTGTGAGTCAGTTTCATGTTCCAACAACGAAGAGGCAAAGCAAGTGTTATGCAATAGACTGTAACCTGTACTGGATGAAATTGAGAAATAAGCTGAAATGCACAAACAGAGCCAATAGACCACACAAACAATATAATGTTGAGAAGTTAATTTCAAGAGAAACAAAACTTGATTTCAACTGTGAAGTGATAACCCGGTCTGTAGCATTTGAATACACGGCAGAGAACACCGTGGATACTCTCTAGCCCACACTACAAGAAACCTGGGAAGAAACGTGCAAAGAAGTTCTAGGCAAACGAGAGAAAAAACACAAGGTGTGGGTGTTAACAGCAACATGGACGTTGATCAAAGAAAGGAAGGAAATGAAACAAATAGTCAACCGACACAAAACAGTAGAAGAGAATGTACTGGCAAATTAACAAAAGCTGTTAAGAAAAGACTAGCAAAACTATATAAATGGCCTAGCAGCACAATCTGGCAGCATACAGAAGGAACACCCGTATCCACGAAACACTGGATATCATAAAGAAGCGTCTAGTGGACGACACATAACTGAAACTACGGACAACCCTAAATGTGGATGACATAATGGAACTGCTCAAGTTCAGCGTCACAACTACATATTTTAGTTTCAGGGGCACGATTTATCAGCAGAAATTTTGCACAGCAATGTGAAGTCCGGTGACGAGCAGAATAGTTTGTCGTCCCAACATTCCTGATGAAGACTGTCGATGGCAGATGAAACGCTAAGTAAGTAATCTCAATAGTTGTGTTTGCAAGAAAATCGTTAAGCATATATATCATTTATAATCGTAACGTAAGCCACAAATGCCGCTATATTACCTGATATGTCGATAACCTTGCATATTTGTTATAATTATTTACATTTATGCTTTGCTTTGCTTTCATATTACGTTAATCATCAATTAACTGATCTCGTGCGAAAAATTCGTGAAAACGACTTCCCAGAATAAAAAATCGAAGGTGACGCCACTCAAGCACACGCAATCCCCACTTTCTGATTGACGCTGTGGACTCTTACTTCCGTAATTATCAGAAGAAATCAACAACACGGGCATAATATTGAGCTTTCTTCATTCGGTACATATAGTGCTTGCATTAATTTGATTAAT